>CM035415.1:65954559-66289559 GCA_020310875.1 Ceratopteris richardii
CTTCCATGCATATAGCAAACACTGAGCTTGCACATTATGTGCAACGCAAAGTGTTGGATGATGTCTTTTGGGCTGATATTGCAGCCATAGTACCTGTGTTGAGATGCATATACATTGTTCTACGTATTGTGGACAAAGAAGGATCTACTCTCGGTTTTGTATACCACATGTACACGAAGATGCGAGAGGCTATCTTTTCATCGAGGACATTGTCACTTGACAGGTATTTTTTATATGTTTCAACTTTCATTCAAGTTTGCACTATCTTTAGTACATTAAATTATAAATTTGAACGTTTCAATTTTAAAGGAAAAAGGATATCATAGATTTGGTGGATGCATGATGGAGAACACTATCTCATCCTATCCATGGATTTTTAGCCCTCTTGTATCCCTTTTTCAAGGGACCTACATTATGGGCACAGAGGAGTGTTTGATTGGTGAAGGATCAGTACATGGACCACATCTTGACACCATATGAGCAACTCACATTCGATAGTGAGTTTACTGGCTACATGAGCAATGTTGGTATTGCTTATGGGAGGACTACCTCGCTTCGTAAGGAGGTGACTATGCGGCCTCTTGAGTGGTGGCAACATTATGGTTATGGTCATTCTACCATTGCACCTATTGTGCTGCGTGTTCTCTCACAGGTAAAAGATTGTAATTGTATTCAATTTCTCTTTTTTTGTTAAATTTGATGTTATATTTATTATTGATCAATGATCATACTATGTAGAATGCTTCTTCGAGTGCATGTGAGGGTAATTGGAGTTCATATTCCCTTGTGCACACCAAACTACGAAATTGTTTGAGTGTCGCACAATTATAGCGTGTTGTCTTTTGCAAGGCGAATCTACGCCTTGTACAAGACTTGAAGAAGTTGGATGGTCCAAAGCAGGTAAATTAATTTATAATTTAACATCCAATTCTTGTCACTTCAAAGTTTATATATGTATGTGTATGTATCTATGTGTGTGCATGCTTGTGTCATTCTCGATCACCAGTTGTGCACACCACTTGCTCGAGGTCTTCATACCATCCTCATGTCTTCCCGGATTGACATTAAACGAGGTGCTACTCAACACTGAGCTACATCTTATTACATACACACACACACACATATACATATATATATATATATATATATATATATATATATATATATATATATATATATATATATATATATATATATATATATATATATATATCTATGTGTGTGTGTGTGTGTGTATGTATGTATCTATGTGTGTGTATATATATATATATATATATATATATATATATATATATATATATATATATATATATATATATATATATATATATATATATATATATATTATATATATATACATACATATATATATATATATATATATATATATATATATATATATATATATATATATATATATATATATATACATACATATATATATATATATATATATATATATATATATATATATATATATATATATATATATATATATATATATATATATATATATATATATATATATATATATATATATGTATATGTGTGTGTGTGTGTATGTAATAAGATGTAGCTCAGTGTTGAGTAGCACCTCGTTTAATGTCAATCCGGGAAGACATGAGGATGGTATGAAGACCTCGAGCAAGTGGTGTGCACAACTGGTGATCGAGAATGACATAAGCATGCACACACACACACACACGCACACACGTAAGAACAAAGAGTAAGACAATGGAAGCTTTGATTAAGATCCAAAATCCATTAAAAGAGCTCTTCTTTAGTTCAATTCACAAATCGTTCTCCCCAAAAATGAGCTCTCTAGCTCCTTTTATAGTTTTTGACTAGCTAGTGGCCTTGTCCAGACATAGTGTTCGGCCTAGCTAAAAATTAGGTTCCTATGCTATTTTGGAGGCTCAAATGAGCTCTAAAAATTATGAAAATTGGGGCATAAATACTTCTAATACTCTTCAAGCTTGAGGACTCCTTGGCTTGAACAAAATGGAGTCGAATCTACCAAAAATGGTATTTACAATGTTCATGTAGTGATGAAGATCACTGTTAAAAGGAGATTAGGTCGAAAAAATTGAATGGCCTATTTGCTGGATCTTCTTTGACTGCTTTGCCTGCTTGTCCCTTCTCTTTGCTCTGATTCCTTATGTCGGCTCCCTTGTCTTGAAATGCACTGACTGCTACCAACACTCCCCCTTTGTCGCATGTGTTGTCTCTGACAGACCCTTACTGAGCTGAACATTTGATGTAATATTCAACAACATTTGTGGCCAAGTGATGCTCTTCTAGCCTCAGTCCTTTGGCCAAATCTGTGAGTAAGGCATCCCAATCGACTGGCCCAGGTACCTTCGGATGTGGCATGTGCAACTTGTCTGAATGTAGGGCCTGCTTCACAACAAATAAATGTAGCAGATGAGAGGGTCTGGATATGAATATTTCTAAGTGATACTCCTAGAACCCTGTGATAAACATTTCTTCAAATGTTTGTTTGAAGCATGCTGGGAGATATTTGATATGAGCGTGCCACGCATATACAATATTGACAGATGGTGTGGTGCTCATATCATAGACGAGGTCGAGATTGCCTTCATTAAAGCCTAGTGTCGAGAGGTGAGGTTTTTGAAATTTTTGAAGGTCCAGAATGTGACAAGCAATAGTTCCAAGATTGTGAGGCACATCTGTGCCATGACGTGTCATACATTCTTGAACCTAATTCCTCAATGTCAAATTGTTTAAATCATATATGCTATCGTTGGTGGGCCATAAGGCGATGCCAGATATACATATTTCAGCCATTTATCACATCCTTTGACGTTCTTCACTGTTTGAGTGAACTTAGGCCATGATCTTCATTGAAACACAGGACAATAGTAGGGGTTATACTTAATGTACAAGGGCATGTTGTTCCATGTGTGCACCATTTCGGGTAGGTTTGGAGTAACCGTATTCTCTATGTAGGTTGAAAGATGTTGTCGTGCGCAATGCTCTGAGGAATGTCGTCTGGGGCAAATTGTGTTGCGGAGGTTGGCTCTTTTGTGGTGCAGTGTTTGATCTCCACATTATAATCTGCTAATAAGACGCAAAATGGTACATACAAATCATCAGAAACACCAATCCATCGATGATGAGATAGGTTCTTGAAGTAGTCTGATTTGATGCCGACGTCTCCAATCGAGACATGGAATGTATGTGCACTGCTACTCTGTCATCATGAGTTGGACCTACCTTTTCTAACCTTTGCATCCATTCTGGAGCTTCAATCTCAAATGTATCCATTCCTTCCTCTGTTTGTTTGCCTCCAGGTGCAGGCATAAGTTCATAAGGGTCCTCAAATGCTTGTTCTACTTCAATTGGAATGCGTTCTTCAGGCTTGGGCTCCACCAGGGGAGAAGGTTGAAGTTCATATTGGAGAAGCTTATCTTCCAAAGCTATCAGTTGTGCTTTCAATTCTATCACCTCTTCAAATGCGACATTTGTAGGTGCTGCTTCTTTTGGTTGTTCTCGTTGATTGGCTAATTGCTTTTGTAGGTCATCATGTTCTTAATCTAAGGCATCATATGCCTCTAGTAGGTCAGCATTGGTGTCCAATATGATCTACATGTTGACTGATGATATGGCTTTGAAGCGCTCTGGGTCGATCTCTTTTGGTGATCCTTCCATCGCTGCTTCTAGATTTTCTTCATTCTGTCTTTGTAGTCTTTTATTTTCTTCTAGTGCTACTAACATGTGTTTCCTTAGTAACGCGAGGTTATGTCGAGTTTTGAGATTGTCTGCTTGTTGGATAAGGAGCATTTCCTCGAGGTGTTGTTGTGCCTGTGAATCTGGTTGGGGGGGATTGGCCACTAATTCCTCATATTGTCTCTGCAAGGTATCATAATTCTATTGTAGTAGCCGCTTGTCCTTCTCCATGTTTGTGAGTCGTTCTTGTAATGTCTCATGGACTCTGAACAGGTTCGTATGTTGAGCATCTAAATGCTGGTAATTCTACTGTAACTGAGACAAACATTGATACAAAGTGTTGACTACATTATTTACAGGGGTGGGTCCTAGGAAGGTTTGGAATGGAGGGGATAGGGAAAAGGGAAAGGGATGGTGGATGTTGTGCTTGAGAATGGTGAAGTGGGTGGTGGGGGAGTGGGAGATTGTGGCAATATGGAGGGAGGGAGAGGTGCAGATGTGGGTGATATGTCCATGTGGTCGTGCATGGATGCAATCATGGGAGTTACCATTATAGGGAAATGGTAGGTGTGGTGATGGTAGTGAAGGTGTACACCGGTGTGTTTAATTGTGCATGTGGGCCACCGAGAAATGTGACAAGAGGAATTAGATTTTTAGTAACCAAGGTTAGAGTTACATCGTTCGTGGTGGCAATTACAATAATGGTGGTGTCAAATTGTGAGAGTTGTGATGATTTCCTCACATTGTGTACTTCGCTAAGGGAGGTGGAGATAGTAGCCGTGATAGTAGTGGTGAAAGTGGTGGTATGAGATGAGGGGGGTGGAGTTGGAGGGGAGGGTGGTAGGGATGGTGATGGGGGTGCACTTGATGCGTGGGGTTCTTCAGTGTGTTGAATGGAGTTTGCCATGCCAGTGATTGTGGAGGTGGTGCCATGTGGTTCTGATACTATAATATGTATCTGCTTCCTTGATCTTGGAGGGTGTCTCCCCTGTCTTTGCTCAAATCTCTGAGAGTGTGTGAGGGCAGTGCACATAGTCTCTAGCACCCCCAATGCATCAGCGATCATGTCGAAGGAAGCTCTCAATTGATCATCCACACCTTCTTCTTCAAGTATCTAGTTCATTAAGGCCTTCCCTGCTGCCAAGGATAGTCTATGTTGTTCTTGAACCAGGTTTATAGTATCATACAATCATTTTAATTGCTTTGTGTATGCCGAGGCTCCTATGTGTTTTGGTATGACGTGTTGCTCATATTCATGCTCCTCTTCGTCGGATGGTCCTTCATGCTTCTCATCTTGTTCCTCTTCTTTAGTCTCCTCCTTATCTTCCTCTACTTCGACTAGTGCTGGTTGAGTTTGGTCAGGCCGGTCCCTGACAGTTTTTTGTCCACTTAACTGCTCTATTTCGATTTCCAAGTTAGTTGCATTGATTATCCTGGCTGCTTCCTCATCAGTTAAATCCTCAAGCGTGAAGCTGTGAAGAAACTCTAAATTTGTGGGGATCGGTGGGAAGATCAGATTATGCCCTTCTACACTCTGCGTTGGTAATCTGATGGTGAAGGGTTGCACTCACCTTTGGGGTGGCGGAGTCATGTCCGGTGTCAGGGTAGCACCCCGAGCCTACGCACATGACGTCTGAATAGCTCCTCTCATTTTCTTTGATGGGGGCCCTGTGGCTGACACTCTTCACTAAAAGTCCTGCAACCTAGCCCAAACTGTGCCCTTTGAATTGGCACATCATATGCCAAGCATCGATATACAATTCTAGTAAGTGCACAACATCCATAGAGCACTGAATTCTATTTCTTGTACCAACGTTGATGTGCAAGATGGATCTTGTCTATGATCCAATGTGGCATATTGATTGTTAAATTCAGCGTGTCTGCCAAGTATAAACTAAACCAAATATTCTTGGGTGGCATTGTAAATCTTTCTTTGGCAAGAAAGGCAAAGTATTGTATGCACATTTGAAGAAGGATGGCAATACTTGGGTTCATTGTCACCATGTCCTTTAGCTTGGTTAGGTTCTTGTTCTTCATATTATCCCGGATCATCGTCTCCTTTTCAATAGGGATGTGCATGGGCCTCTCATTTCTAGAGCTTCCCTTACTAAATTGTTGGTTAACTTATAATGCTTCAGTTCATTTCCTCATGTAAGAGAAGGAAGTACAAAGGTGCACGTCCCCTTCTTATCTTTGTTGGGCGTGAGTGTGATAACTAGGTATGAACACCTCAGGAAGTCAGGCTTTTGTAAGTGAGCACGGAAGTAGTCATCCAACCTGGCTTTCTTCCATATTGGTCGCAATCCTTCACTATTCTGAAGCTTTTCGAACTCTTGTGTAAAGAAATGATACCGGCCCCACTGTCCGTTAAACTCTATGTTAGCCTCCCATAAATAGGTGCCATCCCCAAGGGGTCCTACCGCTTCACTAAACCAATGAGAGTTCTTGCTAATTGGTGATGTGTGCCCCTGGGGAGGATTTTGAATCATTATTACATGCACTGCTCTAAGCTCCTATGGTCGTTCCTTCAACTCCTCTTGACTAGGGATGCTTTCAATGTCCACTATTTGAGGACTAGTGCCTGCCTGGGAGCTCGTTCGTGCAGTATCTGCCATGTTGAGGCAATCGATCACCAATTCTGTGAGAATATATAAATGAATGTTAACATTGCAATGGACACAAAGTGACCCTGTGTCCCCATTACAACACTAACCTGGTGAATTGTGATGTGGTTAGCCGGTTAGTTAGTGCATGTGTGATCGTGAGTGTGAAGTGTGGTTAGTGGATGACGGGTTCCTAGGTGCTACTTGGAGTGGTGTAATGGATTATGGGTACGGTTAGTATGTAGGGTGGGTTTACACAGTGGGGTCAGGGGGTTATTACAAGACTTGAGTTGCGAAACGTAATATGTGGCTTTACATTTTGATTTCATGGGACTTTAGAAGGCTCTAGAAGAGTGTCTACTTGGCAATGAGTTTTTTTAGGGACCCATTTACGAGTGATCTCGCTTGTGCATGTGGACGGATATGTAACTGAGTGACAAATAATTATGGGTATTGGCAGTTCGAGTGTGTGAATACTCATTCATAGTGTGTGGTCTCTATATGGCTATTTGAGCTCGCAAACAAGACTTAGCCACCCAAATTTGTCTTGATTGTGGGTCGGCCTTCATTGACCTCTTGGGTACCCAAATAGACCTTACTTTTGCAGATGAATCTTTGAGAGACGTCTTAGTAGTGTCTTGTCCTCGACCACTAGTATGATGTTTAGCTGGCGACTCTAGTTTATCAGCAACAAGATGTTCACCTTTCCGTACCCATATTTGCTTCGAGGGCTGAGACACCTTGCTTTGTATTCTCCTTTGGCCTTGAGCATAGCCCGTCTGCTTCCTCTGCGTTCGGTACTCCTTTAGTTGCCATGTCTCCATCACCTTTGGAAAAGAAGGGAGCTCCATCGTATCCTTTGCTTCTTTGTCGTGAACATCATCCCTCTGCATCACAGAGTTTTGGACAAGAATAGCATTTTGTACTCCTAGAAGGACCAAGAGTTGGTGCCTTTTCTATTTCCTTGAGTGCTTCCTTTTCTAATTCAATTGTAATGCGATTTTGACTTACCCAGACCTGAAGAAGTCCACTTCTTAGGTTTAGGTTGACTACATGATCGTAGATCCAGTCTTGACCCAAGACAAGACGCTCAGTGAGGTCCTTGTCTAGACACACTAGTGCCTTAAATGTCATAAGAGCATCTTGAACGTAAAGGGGAAGTTCCACCTCACTCATGCATGGGGTTTCCACACCTCCCAATCCTATAAGGTATGCTTCTATAGGATTGACACTTAATTTCAACTCTTGACAGTAAGAAAGTCTAACCACACTAGTGGGTGCACCTGAGTCAATCGAGGCTGATACAGTCCTTGCACTATTTCATTTTCCTATCTCTAAGGTCACAAAAGGAGGTTGGTCAACTATTCTGAGAATTTACACCTGAGACTTCACACATGGCCATGTGAATCCTGCAGTTGCATAAGCATCTGTCCTAGGTGGATCTCTACCTTGTCTTCTCAATTTCATTCTTCGGATGCGTTCCAAGGCTTCTGCCTGCGCTTCTTCTCGGATTTGTTTTTCTTTTTCTTTGCATTTCTTGGCAATATTAAGTCGATTAAGCATTTCCTCTGTGAGGGGTTCTTGATATAATTTGACTCGGCATCCACTAATGTAATTTGGTAGGATATTGCCTTCTAAGGTGGATAATTGGGCTGCCCCACTTGTTGATATTTTGTTAATAATCATGGGTCCATACCCATGCTTCTCTAGCTTTCGTGCATGTTGTTTCAAGGTATACACCAAAACTAAGTCTCCGACCTTCAAGCCTTTATCCTCCACATGGGCATCAAAGTATGCCTTTTGTCTTCTCTTAGCTGCATAAATCCCTACGTCAGCTCTCAGTCTCATTTCACCTAGCCATTCAAGATAAAAAATCCTTGAAGAGAGTTCATGCCCTGTCCACTCATGCTCTTGTGCTACTTTCAGTGTAGGTATCAAGAAGTCCAATGGTAGCACTGCATTTTGGACAAACACCATCTGAAAGGGTGTGGCTTGGAGTACCGTTTTATAGGCAACTCTATATGCCCAAACAACATGGTGTAGCTATTTGTCCCCATCAGAGCGTTTATTATTCACTAATTTGGTCAGCATGTTGCATAGAATCTTGTTGGTGCTTTCGGCTTTCCCATTAGCTTGTGGATGATAGGGGCGAGACTTCTTGTGTATCACCAAGAACTCTTGGAGAATATTTTCAATGACTTCATTCAAGAAGTGAGTGCCTCTATCACTTACTAGCTTTATCGGTAGCCCATACCTAGTGAACACATTCTCAAATAAAAACTTAGCTGTCGTTTGAGCATCGTTCTTCATTGTGGCTTTCACTTCTACCCACTTGGTTAGATAGTCTGTGGCCACAATGATGTATTCATCATGTGAATTCTTAGCGGGGGGGTTAATAGGACTTCAAATTCCCCACTTAGAGAATGCACATCCACCCATCATAAGTTTCAACAGAATATCATCCTTGCATATCGGATATTGATCGCTGACAAATATCACACCGCTTCACATAGGTATGTGCATCCATGTGAAGGGTTGGCCACCACAAGCCTGCAAATAGGATTGCCTTAATCATAGGTCCAAAGTGTCCTCTTGCTACACCTTGGTGAGCAGTTTCCAAGATCTTAAGATATTCACTCTCATGGACAGGTAGTCTCACATATCCGTCTTTTCCACGCTTGTATAGATTATCACCAATGAGTGTATAATCTAGGGCTTCTTGTTCTAAACTTCTTTGCCTAGCCAGGGTCATATCTTGAGGGAATGTTTTCATCCTTAGGAAGGCTACTAGTGGTTCACTCCAATCTGGTATTAGAGACACTTGGTATAGTGTAGCATGCTCCAGAAGTGGTCTAATATGACAGACTGGGCATTCCTTACACAACTTATGGACATTTTCTTCCATAGTCGGCTAGTGCATGTCTCCTTAGTTCTGTAAAGTTCTTTGCCTTGAGTAGTGTTGCTCTAATGCACCTACATGTGCTAATTGCAACCATTTTGCGTACTCCTCTTCTTCCACACAACAAGATAATGTTCCTTGATCTATATGCTTGTACATACTCCCTATCATTATATGGTACTTTTGGGCTTTTACTACCTCCCTATCTTGAGTGTTCATTACTGGATGTTTAGGTCCATATGTCAATATTGGCACTAATGTCTTCGCCCATTGTGGTACAACTTCCAAATTGAACAAGTAAGCATCAGGGAGATCATCTAATACTCCTTGTGGGGCCTCTAGATGTGAGCCTCGAGAGATGATATGCTCTTAAGTGAGTCTTGCCTTTCCTCACTGCTACCTCAAAGTCATATTCCATTAGTAAGAGAAACCATCTTACTAATCTGCCTGTATTGCAAGGCTTGTTTACCAAGTACAGTAGAGTTTGATGATCATTAAAGAATTTAAACTTATTTGCAAGCAAATAGTGTCTAAACTTTTTTACCGCATACACCATGCCTAATCCTTCTTGTTTGGTGGTAGTATAGTTTCGTTCAGCTGCATTCTAGTTTGGTGGTAGTATAGTTTGGTGGTAGTACTCACCAACCAACCAGATAGAACATATGAATTTGGTAATGTAATTCCAAAGATAGACATAGGTGACATAGAGCAAGGGAACTTAAGAAGAGAGCCTAGAACTCCCCAAGGCAAATTAGTCTTGACTAGAATCATCACTCTAGAGTGGGTTCCCCATGACAATAAGAGCATAGATTTGCTCTTAAACCAAGAAACTGACAAGGTCTTTGGAGGTATAAGGCTGACTAGCCTAATGAAGCAGGAATGATCACAATCTATGAGTTTAAAGATCCTAATAGCCCAGGCAAAGTGACCTATTTAGACAATACTTCAGAAAGGATCTTTGTGATCTCAGAACATGGTAGACATGCATACACTTGGAGGGGTGAATTTGTTTTTCCCCAACCAAGATCTAATGTCTCTTATGGGCACCAAGGCGCAGGAACATCCCAAGATCATGGAGCTCAGAGGGACAAGAGTAGAGATAGGCCGGAAGTAAGCTTTGCTAACCCATTGGGAAGAGAAAGAACCAAAACGGAGACGGATAGAATGGAAACCAAGAGACCTAGAGACCCAAGGAATCAAAGAAATGCAGATGATTTTCCTTTGCCAAGGCCTAGAGAACATGCGAGGACCTTGAGACCTACACAACTAGCTAAGTCCATGAAGAACTGCTTCGATGGCACTAGAGACCCATACGAATCATGTGGTAGAATTTAGACAAGTCTTGAGAGCCGAGCAAGTTGATGACCTATTCAGGCAGTACAATGCATTTGTTCTAACTCTCAAGAACACAATCCTTACATGGTTTCAACCCTTCACCAAGGTTAGTTTAGGAACATAGAACAACTTATAGAAGCCTTCATCATAGAATTTTCTAAGAGTGGCATCAGGCACACCACATCCTCCCTGATACATAGCTTCAAGCAGACACCTCAAGAGATAGTTAGACTTGCAAGAAGAAGGTTTAGACAATACCTAGAGAGATGTCATGTTCCAAAGTTACCCACTCCGACCAAACAAGTGGCTTTATTCTTAGATGGATTATTAAGTACCAAGTTGAGATCTTATGTGTACTTGAAGGACCCTAGGACCATAGAAGAGTGTGTATGCATGTGCATAGACATTGAGGATAACCTAGGGGAGGAATTAGAGCTTTCAAAAATCTATAGAGATTCACATAGCTCTACTAGCCTCTGTTCAAGTCCATCCACATCAATTGATGAGCTTGCTGAGAATGTAGCTTAGAAGTTAGGAGTTTCAAGCAAACAAATACCAAGGTTTTCCCAAGTGAAAAGATGCTATACTTGTCGAGGTGACCATATGGTGAATGTATGTCCCATTATGGATCAACCCTAGGTGAACCCTAGCAGCCAATACTACACCATTCAGCGAAGATATACCAACCACAACGCAGAAGACTACCCTTATAACAAGCAAACTGTTAGAGAGAATTTTCCACAACCATCTCCACAACAAGGGAGATATCAGAATCAGTACTCATAGCAGTATGCTAGACCACAACAACCCTATCCACAACCTTACCAAACCCAAAAAAGGCATCAACCTGTGTTAGCCCAAGAACCTCCAACTCCAGCCAATGTGATTCCAGTGAAGTACGCAGGTGAAAAAGAAAATCTGAATAGAGTGTTAGTGCTAGTAACACCATTGCTTTCAGAGAGTTACCCAATTGATCATAGTTTTGACTCTACTCACATTGCTAGCCCACATGCTTACTACATGCAGTCACCTAAGCATAATGAGTCATATTATTATGAATGCCCGAGTGAACCTAGTTGGGAGCCAGAGTATGCGAATGTCATGTATGCAAACCCCAACTCTAGACCTCACCTAGGCATGTAAGACCCCCATTTTCTAGAGGACCATGCTACTGATGTCAGGGAGATCACCTCATTCATGATTGCCCTATGCCTGCACCTACACAGACCCAACCTATGACAATTCAGGGTTTTTTTCCTAATTGTGGGAAAGAGCACCTCTTGCGAGATTGTCCCAAAAACCCCATTAATATGCCAAAAACCACTACTATCAATGTTATTGGGTTAGTGGTAGACTGTGCAGGAAGTGTGACTTCCACTGCTCCTGTGCATGTGGTCACTGGAGCTCAAGCTTTGCAACAAAACCAGGGTTTAGGATAGGAAAAGAGTTTCGAGGTTAGTGAGACTGAGAGCATAACTAAGAGGACCTGAGCTTGGAAGGATAGTCGTGAGAGAATGAAAAGGGAATGGGCAAAGAAGATGAGCGAACTTGAGGAAAGCTTGAGAGAAACAAAAGCCAAGATAATTGAACTCACATCTCAAACTCACTCACACTACTCCACACCCACCATTCCCATCTCCATCCAATCCACCACCTTCCAACTCACTTCACACAATCCCACTACGCCCTAGAGTAGGATCAATCTTAGCAGATCCCACTCTTGAGGACCTAGGCATGATGCTTAAGGCATATCAGGCCAGAATCCAAGAAGGACCAAACTGTTAGGCCGTCGGATTGGCACAATGTAATTTTACATTTTCATATACCGCACGCACCGAAAGGGCGTAGCGAAGCGATGTAACCTTTTTTACCCATTAATGAAGAGACATTACGGTGTTCTCTAGCGGTAGAGGAGATGAGGATTGCTAGACTGTCTGTCTGGGCGATTGCGCCTATGCTGGAGACGTCGTGGTGCAGAGTTGGCATATACTGAGAATACTGTTAAGTTTTTTCTTGCCGAATTGCTGTAATTTATTACTAACACAGTAACGTTGTCTTAACATCAATAAGTTTAAACGACTCTGTGGCTGATAATTCACGCGATAACCTACTCTGTGAGGATACCGTAACGGAGGATCATAACTGTGTAACAAAAGTTAATGCTTGGACGTATAATTACTGTTTGGGTAATTAGTTAATTGGGAAAATTAAGTAAAAGGGCCTCTGCATTGTCAGACCCCTACCATCCCCAAGAACCCGGAAGAGATTAAAAGGTGACTTGACCAAGTTCCTTTTAACACTAGCGCCGTCTGTGGGAAGATGGCAATAGATTGAGAATAATCAGTAAAGGTAGAACAGTACGCAAGGCAGTGCAGAAGTGATATATGTCCGTTACTCGGTCCGGCGAGTCCTATCCAAAGTATAGGAGAGACCAACATCCCTGGGCAGTTCCAAATCTATTAGGGACACCCCCAGGAGGTAGAAGCACAGGCCATTTAAGCCCAGTGGTAGAAGGATCGGAGCCAGTTAGCAGTGATTCCGGTGCCAGTTTGGTGACACATGATGAGATTCCGGTGGATTTTGGTGTGATTCCGGTACATTCTGAAGAAGGTACAGAGACTTCTGGGTGCACAGAGATGCAGTGCACAGTTAGTCCAATGCTATTTGGTCAGAATTCGATTATTTTCGGTGATAAATTTGCGTTACCGAGTGCGACCATTGCTAGTGAAAAGATAACCTGGGGTGATGAAAGTTTGATAAGTTTCGATGGGAGTTCGGTACCATTAAGTGGGAATTTGAAGTTTTTCGGTGATGGTGTAGTGCTACCTGGTGGGCCCTTATTATGCTCACCACAGTTCAGGGTGAACCTCTCTAGTTCCGATACCAAAGCGGAGGACATGGTTATTTGATTTGGAGATAAGTAAGAGATTCAACGCCATTTTCAAACTAGAAGGTGAGCAGTCTGATAATACAGATTCTGACGGACAAGAGACACCTCCTCAATCAACAGATAACAATAATACTACTCACAATAGTACCATGAGTGGTTCACAATCACAACAGCACACACCCCCATAGCCACAACCAATTATACCAGTTCAACCAGTCCCAACGGGAGTAACTTACACCAAGTTCGATGGATTTTCGGGTGATGACCCTGATGCACATGTGTGCACCTTTGAGATCAGTTATGCAGTATTAAATCATCCACCCGATTCGGCGTACAAGGCCATCGTATTTTAGGCCACCTTAGTCAATGAAGCAGCTAGGTGGTTGACTGAGTATGATATTAATCATCTTGCTAACTATGATGCTGTGAGAGATGCGTTTTTACAGAGGTTCCAGTTGAAGAAAAATCTTGCCGAAATCTTTGACTATTTGTAGAACAATCGATAGAAGCCGCATCAGACTGTTCAGGAATACGCAACATTGTTTCGAACTCACTTAAGGCAGTTGCCTCCGGCACATGCTAATCTACCGGACGATGTTATAACTAAATGGTTCATTAATGGACTGAATCCGCAGCTCAAACAAATCATGATCATTCATCCCAAGACGCCAGGTCGTGTGGTTGAGTCCCTCGCCTCTTGAGGCGGGGGCGAGGGTTCGACCCCCCTGCGCTGCGGGATACCTGTATCTGCCTTCGGGCGTGTAATCCGCCTTCGGGCGCGAAATCCGGCCTTCGGGCGTAAAACCAGTTGGGCCTTCGGGCCGTCCACCTCGATGTATGGGCCTCCGGGCCGTCCACCTTGTCTGCCCCTGTTCTTGTGGGATAAGGGGGGTCCCATGGGTACTATGCCCTTCATTGTACAGTTGTTTCTCTTTCAAATTAAAGTCAGGGGGAGTAGGCCTCGGCCGAACCTCCATTTTAAAAAAAATCATGATCATTCACTATGTAGGTGGAATGACATTGGATGCTGTTATTGCGATGGCCCTGCAACTAGAGCATAAAGTTGGAGAATTTACAGAAGACTTGGAATGGCTGAAAGTCAGTAAGAACATAGTGGATGATCCAGCCAAGCAGGTGTATTGTACCAAGTGCAAAAATCCAGGGCACACCAATGCTACATGTGCCCTTAACCAGATATATTGTGCCATCTGCAACACAACAGGACACTCAATGGAAAACTGCACGTAAAATGCCAAGGTGTAGGGTAGAGCAGCCGTGAACGCCATCATACGAGAACTAGGTCAGCCAGCAGCCCATTATGTGCCGCCACAGATGCGAACCAATCAGTCGCACGAATATAGGAATTACCGGGGTCAACGGAACACCAATTTCAATTCAAATCAATGGCAGGTGGGTACATCAGCGGAAGGTACCTCTCTGCCACCCCCTCGGTGCCATTTTTGTGGTGAGGTTGGCCACATTCGTAGATTCTGCAAGGAAGTAGCAGAATACGACAAAAGGAAGAAGGAGCGACAAAATCCAATGACCAACATGGTTTATACTTCACCAGTTGAGTCACAAGCAGCTGTCGTGCAGACAAGATCGGGTAAGCACTTGCAACCAGCAGCTGAAGTGTTTGAGCCTAGTATCCGTGAGCAGCAGCGAATGTTTGCAAAGGCTAGTCACTGGACAACTAAGGAGCCGACTATGTTTCCTGATCCAATTCCGGTAACACAGGTGCCTCTGCCACATGCAAGACTGAATGAACAAAAATCTGCCTCAACAACATTGGAATCATCATCAGAATCAGTGAGAAGTACGACCCAAACAGATAAGGTATGGTATATCCTATCTAAGGCTTCAATCACACTCCCTTTGGCACACTTGCTTGCATTAGTGCCAGGAGTAAGGCAGCAATTCCAACAGCAGGTTAGTCCTCGACCTTCCTGTACTCCGTCAACTACAACCATACAACCGGAAATTGATTTTACGGTGGATCATTCCATTCCATTGATCACCGTCTGGCACAAAAACCACAAGATTACCCAAGTTTTAATTGACGGCAGTTCGGGTGTGAATATAGCAACTGCAACACTCTGCAAGCAATTGGGTTGGACCAAAATTGAACCCGTATAATTTTCTGTCCGAATGGCAGACCAGCCCCGAGTCCATCCGGTGGGCCTAGTACGGAATATTCCTATTACTTTACAGGGAACCACATTCAAAATGACCTTTGTCGTTCTAGAACTACCAGAATCCAGCCTCGATTACAACTTACTTTTCGGTCACCCATGGTTGAAGCAAGCCAAAGTGGTATAGGATTGGTCAGCGCAGGAGTTAACTTTTAAAGACAATCACTGGAAATATGTAGTTAAATTTGATGCGATGCAACCCTGCGATCTTCATGCACGACGATATGTAGCAGAGCCGGTCCACATGTTGGATGAATTATCGGACGATGAGGAAGAGGCATTCCTGAAGACCAATAAGGATCTAATTTCATTAGGTACTGTAGGTCTCCAATCGGTCGCAGACAAGTGGAGTCTGGCAACTTGTACGGTTGTACCAGTGACCGGAGATGCAGAAGCAGATGATAGTGTCGCTATGGATGGAGCCACCTTGCATCAATTCTTGCAGTCAGCTGATGATCAGGTAAAACCTCAACAATTTTATGTATCGGAAGATCAATTAATAACATATAATTTGGGTGACACGGTCAACCTGCGACCAGTTAAGATTAAGGCAGGATTATTAGAGACATTTCAAGATGATTTGATAAAACTCCTACGCGAATTCTCCGATGTTTTTGCTTGGGATTATAGAGACATGAAAGGTCTTGACCCGCGGATTTATCAACATCGGGTAGTGCTCAAACCGGAGGCGAAGCCAATCAAACAGTCTAGTTACCGAATGAACCCCAATTATGCAGCACAGGTCAAAGCAGAACTTGATCGGTTATTGAAGGTGGGATTCATTGTCCCAATCGAGCATGCTGAATGGATATCTCCAATAGTGATTGTCTCGATGAAAAATAAACAGTTGCGTATCTGTGTTGATTATCGAAAACTGAATGCTGCCACTATCCCAGATCCATTCCCGCTCCCCTTTTTGGACACAATGCTCGACAGGGTAGCAGGGCATGAAATGTATTTGTTTCTGGATGGCTACAGTGGATATAATCAGGTGAGAATGGCCGAACAAGACATACCAAAGAAATCTTTTATCATGAACTGGAGTTAACTTTTAAAGACAATCACTGGAAATATGTAGTCAAATTTGATGCGATGCAACCCTGTGATCTTCATGCACGACGATATGTAGTAGAGCCGGTCCACATGTTGGATGAATTATCGGACGATGAGGAAGAGGCATTCCTGAAGACCAATAAGGATCTAATTTCATTAGGTACTGTAGGTCTCCAATCGGCCGCAAACAAGTGGAGTCTGGCAACTTGTACGGTTGTACCACTGACCGGAGATGCAGAAGCAGATGATAGTGTCGCTATGGATGGAGCCACCTTGCATCAATTCTTGCAGTCAGCTGACGATCAGGTAAAACCTCAACAATTTTATGTACCGGAAGATCAATTAATAACATATAATTTGGGTGACACGGTCAACCTGCGACCAGTTAAGATTAAGGCAGAATTATTAGAGACATTTCAAGATGATTTGATACAACTCCTACGCGAATTCTCCGATGTTTTTGCTTGGGATTATAGAGACATGAAAGGTCTTGACCCGCGGATTTATCAACATCGGGTAGTGCTCAAACCGGAGGCGAAGCCAATCAAACAGTCTAGTTACCGAATGAACCCCAATTATGTAGCACAGGTCAAAGCAGAACTTGATGGGTTATTGAAGGTGGGATTCATTGTCCCAATCGAGCATGCTGAATGGATATCTCCAATAGTGATTGTCTCGATGAAAAATAAACAGTTGCGTATCTGTGTTGAGTATCGAAAACTGAATGCTGCCACTGTCCCGGATCCATTCCCGCTCCCCTTTTTGGACACAATGCTCGACAGGGTAGCAGGGCATGAAATGTACTTGTTTCTGGATGGCTACAGTGGATATAATCAGGTGAGAATGGCCGAACAAGACATACCAAAGAAATCTTTTATCATGAACTGGAGTTAACTTTTAAAGACAATCACTGGAAATATGTAGTTAAATTTGATGCAATGCAACCCTGCGATCTTCATGCACAACGATATGTAGCAGAGGCGGTCCACATGTTGGATGAATTATCGGACAATGAGGAAGAGGCATTCCTGAAGACCAATAAAGATCTAATTTCATTAGGTACTGTAGGTCTCCAATCGGTCGCAGACAAGTGGAGTCTGGCAACTTGTACGGTTGTACCAGTGACCGGAGATGCAGAAGCAGATGATAATGTCGCTATGGATGGAGCCACCTTGCATCAATTCTTGCAGTCAGCTGATGATCAGGTAAAACCTCAACAATTTTATGTACCGGAAGATCAATTAATAACATATAATTTGGGTGACACGGTCAACCTACGACTAGTTAAGATTAAGGCAGGATTATTAGAGACATTTCAAGATGATTTGATACAACTCCTACGCGAATTCTCCGATGTTTTTGCTTGGGATTATAGAGACATGAAAGGTCTTGACCCGCGGATTTATCAACATCGGGTAGTGCTCAAACCGGAGGCGAAGCCAATCAAACAGTCTAGTTACCAAATGAACGCCAATTATGCAGCACAGGTCAAAGCAGAACTTGATGGGTTATTGAAGGTGGGATTCATTGTCCCAATCGAGCATGCTGAATGGATATCTCCAATAGTGATTGTCTCGATCAAAAATAAACAGTTACGTATCTGTGTTGATTATCGGAAACTGAATGCTGCCACTGTCTCGGATCCATTCCCGCTCCCCTTTTTGGACACAATGCTCGACAGGGTAGCATGGCATGAAATGTATTTGTTTCTGGATGGCTACAGTGGATATAATCAGGTGAGAATGGCCGAAAAAGACATACCAAAGAAATCTTTTATCATGAACTGGAGTTAACTTTTAAAGACAATCACTGGAAATATGTAGTTAAATTTGATGCGATGCAACCCTGCGATCTTCATGCACGACGATATGTAGCAGAGGCGGTCCACATGTTGGATGAATTATCGGACGATGAGGAAGAGGCATTCGTGAAGGCCAATAAAGATCTAATTTCATTAGGTACTGTAGGTCTCCAATCGGTCGCAGACAAGTGGAGTCTGGCAACTTGTACGGTTGTACCAGTGATCGGAGATGCAGAAGCAGATGATAGTGTTGTTATGGATGGAGCCACCTTGCATCAATTCTTGCAGTCAGCTGATGATCAGGTAAAACCTCAACAATTTTATGTACCGGAAGATCAATTAATAACATATAATTTGGGTGACACGGTCAACCTGCGACCAGTTAAGATTAAGGCAGGATTATTAGAGACATTTCAAGATGATTTGATACAACTCCTACGCGAATTCTCCGATGTTTTTGCTTGGGATTACAGAGACATGAAAGGTCTTGACCCGCGGATTTATCAACATCGGGTAGTGCTCAAACCGGAGGTGAAGCCAATCAAACAGTCTAGTTACCGAATGAACCCCAATTATGCAGCACAGGTCAAAGCAGAACTTGATCGGTTATTGAAGGTGGGATTCATTGTCCCAATCGAGCATGCTGAATGGATATCTCCAATAGTGATTGTCTCGATGAAAAATAAACAGTTGCGTATCTGTGTTGATTATCGGAAACTGAATGCTGCCACTGTCCCGGATCCATTCCCGCTCCCCTTCTTGGACACAATGCTCGACAGGGTAGCAGGGCATGAAATGTATTTGTTTCTGGATGGCTACAGTGGATATAATCAGGTGAGAATGGCCGAACAAGACATACCAAAGAAATCTTTTATCATGAACTGGAGTTAACTTTTAAAGACAATCACTCGAAATATGTAGTTAAATTTGATGCGATGCAACCCTGCGATCTTCATGCACGACGATATGTAGCAGAGGCGGTCCACATGTTGGATGAATTATCGGACGATGAGGAAGAGGCATTCTTGAAGACCAATAAGGATCTAATTTCATTAGGTACTGTAGGTCTCCAATCGGTCGCAGACAAGTGGAGTCTGGCAACTTGTACGGTTGTACCAGTGACCGGAGATGCAGAAGCAGATGATAGTGTCGCTATGGATGGAGCCCCCTTGCATCATATCTTGCAGTCAGCTGATGATCAGGTAAAACCTCAACAATTTTATGTACTGGAAGATCAATTAATAACATATAATTTGGGTGACACGGTCAACCTGCGACCACTTAAGATTAAGGCATGATTATTAGAGACATTTCAAGATGATTTGATACAACTCCTACGCGAATTCTCCGATGTTTTTGCTTGGGATTATAGAGACATGAAAGGTCTTGACCCGCGGATTTATCAACATCGGGTAGTGCTCAAACCGGAGGCGAAGCCAATCAAACAGTCTAGTTACCGAATGAACCCCAATTATGCAGCACAGGTCAAAGAATAACTTGATCGGTTATTGAAGGTGGGATTCATTGTCCCAATCGAGCATGCTGAATGGATATCTCCAATAGTCATTGTCTCGATGAAAAATAAACAGTTGCGTATCTGTGTTGATTATCGGAAACTGAATGCTGCCACTGTCCCGGATCCATTCCCGCTCCCCTTTTTGGACACAATGCTCGACAGGGTAGCAGGGCATGAAATGTATTTGTTTTTGGATGGCTACAGTGGATATAATCAGGTGAGAATGGCCGAACAAGACATACTAAAGAAATCTTTTATCATGAACTGGAGTTAACTTTTAAAGACAATCACTGTAAATATGTAGTTAAATTTGATGCGATGCAACCCTGCGATCTTCATGCACGACAATATGTAGCAGAGCCGGTCCACATGTTGGATGAATTATCGGACGATGAGGAAGAGGCATTCCTGAAGACCAATAAGGATCTAATTTCATTAGGTACTGTAGGTCTCCAATCGGTCGCATACAAGTGGAGTTTGGCAACTTGTACGGTTGTACCAGTGACCGGAGATGCAGAAGCAGATGATAGTGTCGCTATGGATGGAGCCACCTTGCATCAAATCTTGCACTCAGCTGATGATCAGGTAAAACCTCAACAATTTTATGTACCAGAAGATCAATTAATAACATATAATTTGGGTGACACGGTCAACTTGCGACCAGTTAAGATTAAGGCAGGATTATTAGAGACATTTCAAGATGATTTGATACAACTCCTACACGAATTCTCCGATGTTTTTGCTTGGGATTATAGAGACATGAAAGGTCTTGACCCACGGATTTATCAACATCGGGTAGTGGTCAAACCGGAGGCGAAGCCAATCAAACAGTCTAGTTACAGAATGAACCCCAATTATGCAGCACAGGTCAAAGCAGAACTTGATCGGTTATTGAAGGTGGGATTCATTGTCCCAATCGAGCATGCTGAATGGATATCTCCAATAGTGATTGTCTCGATGAAAAATAAACAGTTGCGTATCTGTGTTGATTATCGGAAATTGAATGCTGCCACTGTCCCGGATCCATTCCCGCCCCTCTTTTTGGACACAATGCTCGACAAGGTAGCAGGGCATGAAATGTATTTGTTTCTGGATGGCTACAGTGGATATAATCAGGTGAGAATGGCCGAACAAGACATACCAAAGAAATCTTTTATCATGAACTGGAGTTAACTTTTAAAGACAATCCCTGGAAATATGTAGTTAAATTTGATGCGATGCAACCCTGCGATCTTCATGCACGACGATATGTAGCAGAGCCAGTCCACATGTTGGATGAATTATCAGACGATGAGGAAGAGGCATTCCTGAAAACCAATAAGGATTTAATTTCATTAGGTACTGTAGGTCTCCAATCAGTCGTAGACAAGTGGAGTCTGGCAACTTGTACGGTTGTACCAGTGACCGGAGATGCAGAAGCAGATGATAGTGTCGCTATGGATGGAGCTACCTTGCATCAATTCTTGAAGTCAGCTGATGATCAGGTAAAACCTCAACAATTTTATGTACCGGAAGATCAATTAATAACATATAATTTGGG
This sequence comes from Ceratopteris richardii, assembly GCA_020310875.1. NCBI lineage: Eukaryota > Viridiplantae > Streptophyta > Polypodiopsida > Polypodiales > Pteridaceae > Ceratopteris > Ceratopteris richardii. Next base: position 65,976,079 of record CM035415.1, read on the forward strand.
TGACACGGTCAACCTGCGACCAGTTAAGATTAAGGCAGGATTATTAGAGACATTTCAAGATGATTTGATACAACTCCTACGCGAATTCTCCGATGTTTTTGCTTGGGATTATAGAGACATGAAAGGTCTTGACCTGCGGATTTATCAACATCGGGTAGTGCTCAAACCAGAGGCAAAGCCAATCAAATAGTCTAGTTATCGAATGAACCCCAATTATGCAGCACAGGTCAAAGCAGAACTTGATCGGTTATTGAAGGTGGGATTCATTGTCCCAATCGAGCATGCTGAATGGATATCTCCAATAGTGATTGTCTCGATGAAAAATAAACAGTTGCGTATCGGTGTTGATTATCGGAAACTGAATGCTGCCACTGTCCCGGATCCATTCCCGCTCCCCTTTTTGGACACAATGCTCGACAGGGTAGCAGGGCATGAAATGTATTTGTTTCTGGATGGCTACAGTGGATATAATCAGGTGAGAATGGCCGAACAAGACATATCAAAGAAATCTTTTATCATGAACTGGGGTGTTTATGCTTGCACTGTAATGTGGTTCAGGTTAAGGAATGCCTCGAGCACCTTCCAAAGATGCATCAGGAAGTCTTTTCACCCTACTTAACTACATTTATGCAAGTATATTTGGACGATTTTTCCTTATTTGGCAAGACTTCAGCGCACCTGTATCATTTACGGTGCTGCTTTGAAAAATGCCGAGAATACTGATTATGCTTGAATCTGACCAAGTCTGTTTTTGCGGTCTCTTGTGGCAAACTACTGGAACATATTATTTCTCAACAAGGAATACAGGTTGATCCAGATAAAGTAGCAGCCGTGTTGGAAGTACCAGTCCCCACGACACCGAAAGAAGTTATGCGCTTTCTGGGCCAAATTCGGTGGCATGGCAGACATTTACGGTGGTTAGCTCATTTAGCGACACCACTCAATCGACTTGTGACTAGTGCTCCACGGTAGTATGATTGGACATCGGAGTGCCAAAATGCATTTGATCGTTTAAAGGTTTTATTGATGCAGGCCCCAATTTTGCAACCACCTGATTGGGAATGTCCGTTCCATGTCTTTGTGGATGCATCGGGCATAGCTATTGGTAGCGTACTAATGCAGCAAACTGACAAATGGTTTTGGCCTGTATATTATGCTAGTCGCCGATTAGCCCCTCCCAAAAGAAACTATTTAGTGACGGAAAGAGAATGTCTCGGGTTAGTGTACTCTGTTAAAAAGTTTCGACATTATTTGTTGGGCCGAAAATTCACCTTGCATGTGGATCATGCCGCACTCGTGTACTTGGTTCGACAGCAACATTTAGGTGGTAGATTGGCTCGGTGGGTTTTACTCTTACAGGAGTTCGACTCTGACGTTATTCATCGACCTGGCACAGCACATGCCTTGGCGGATTTTCTATCTCGCTTGGATTCCGGTGAGCCTCCGGTACACTACACCGGCAATTTACATTACCGAACCAATTACTGATGAATCTGCAGAACCTCTTGTTGCTCCTACATACTACGATATGTTGCTAACTTTCCTCACTGACGGGTGTCTACCTCCTCATACTCCCTCTGCTCTGCGGTGGAAATTTGCAGTTTACAGTCGAAGATGCCGGTTGATTGTAGGTCAACTGTACTACATGGATCATATTGGTGTTTTACTTTGATGTATTCCTCCCCATGAAGCAGAATTGGTTATTGCTATGGCTCATTGATTACCCTCGGGTGGACATTTTGCTGCCGATCTTACTCACCGTAAAATTCTGCAAAGTGGGCTTTCGTGGCCTACAATGTATAAAGATGTGACTCAGTTTGTGCAGCAATGTGATACCTGTTAACGGTCTGGACAGCCATTACAACGGCACTTCTTTCCCCTTCAACCTGTTGTACCTCTGGAACCCTCTCAAAAGTGGGGTCTAGATTATATTGGCCCAATAACACCACCAACGACCCTCACCAACAATCGATACATACTGACTTGTACAGATTATGCCACTAGATGGGCAGAAGCTTGGGCTTTACGGTCTGCCACAGCTGTTTCGGTGGCGAAATGTTTGATGAAGGATGTCTTCCCGCATTATGGCTTACCTCTAGAGCTCGTGATGGACGAAGGAATGCATTTTGCAAACAACTTGATGCAAGTACTGACTCAGACTTTTCAAATTGTACATAAATTCAGCTCACCGTACTATCCACATGCTAATGGTCTGGATAAAAGCAATGAGAATTTGTTGAATATACTGCGCAAATTGATCCTGGAATGTCCGGAGCGCTGGGACCAGTTATTGATTGCTTATGGATTGCTATTGGTATGACTCCATTCAAGCTTGCTTATGGATTGGAAGCCTTTGCGCCAATGGAAGTAGTAGTGTCGAGCCTACGAGTTGCTTTATCTCAGAAACTGCTGCCCAACATGTCCCTTCTGTTTTAGTTGGATACACTCAGACCATTGGATGAACAGCGCTAGGAAAACTTCATGACTCTTCAAGAAGTTCAGATTCATCAAGCCCGTACTCATGACCATTTCCTCAAAACCCCTGTCTTTACGATTGATCAACTGGTGTTATTCTATAATGCTAAAACAAACAGATCTGCTGGGAAATTTAAATTACGGTGGTTGGGTCCATATCGGATTGCTGAACAAGTGGGCCGAACAACTTTTCGATTGGCGACCTTAACAGGTGTTCTTTTGCCAAAAGTGATTAATGGTTCTAAGCTTCGCCCATATTACTAGCCGACGGATCACCGATGATGTGTACCTCGTCTTTTTCGCGTGACCCTTATCTTCTTTTTATCCCCATATTCTCGGTTGACCACAGACCATAATCTCCTCGTTTTGATATCTAAATATGATTAATCGCTGCCCTGTGTTACTGTTTTTGCTCATTCATGCAGCCGTAATTATGACGGATATCTTTCCAATACCGCGCGATGATTAGGGTTTTCAATTGCCTAATGTTGTCTGTGTGACTACTTAATCTTGTTTCTTTTCTTGTTCATCGCTATTGTGTTTGTGTGCTTGTGCATTATTTGTTTTCTGTGTTCTTGTCTTTACTTGTGCGCGCTATGGAAGCATTAGCGAATGTCACTACTTTCCATGCAAGTCTCATTCCAGACGTGAGTGCATATTTGCGCACCCGTGGTCTTCTCGCTTTCGCTGAATCGCCTTGGCATTCAGTGGAATGTCAACCATTCTATGCGCAAATCATTGCTGCCATCGTTGCCACACCTACTACAGAGCAGTGTTGGTCCATTGTTTGCTTACCCTCTCGTGTCGTTATTACTCTGGAAACGGTTGCCGAAGTTTTTCGACTCCCTCGGGAAGGCTTGGTGAATGGTCCACTTATTCCTGTCACGACCATGAAAGAATTATTCCCTCGGCACTCATCTAATGAGTATGCCATTTTGTGTAGACATGAACCAGAGCAAACCGCTCTGCAATTTTTAGTAGCCACTTTGAATTCACAGAAACGCACTTATGGTATCTCTCATCCCTTCTATTCGATGATCGACAGTGCGTCTCGTGAGCCTGTCAATTTTACGTCTTTCTTTTTCCGGTGTCTGCGTAGCGGTTATCAAAAAAGTCAATAAGGGTGACCTTCCTCATTCTCGTCTACCTCATATCCTCACCTTCCTTTTTCCGACGATTCATGCCGCGCAACCCCCGCCAAACGCCCCCTTCTTGTTACATGAAGAGTCCACTCAAATGCTCGAGGTCAAAGATGATGACGATGAGGATCTATTTCAACTCCTTCACCGGAAACGCAGATGCATAAGTCCTTCTGGGAGCCAAGTGCAAGGATCAACTGCTGGCCAGGATCATGAAGTCTTCCACGACACAGCTACCTCTCTTCATGTTGAATCATCCATCCCTTCTTCTCCACTCAATCAGCAGGAACAAGGGCAACAACTAGAAGATTTCGAAGAAGTTTCTTCTCAGGAGTACTCTCATCAGCAAGATGCAGAAGCTGTGAAGGCGATTGTAACCAAAATCCTCACCAAAGTAACTGCCAATGTGGAGGTCATGCTCGATAAAACGGATGCGACAAATCAGCAGCCAACCGGAATAGTGCTGGTGCCAAGCTCTCTTGTCCCCCGTCCTTCTCCAATGGACTCCGTTGAGCCTGCTATGACTGAAGCTCCTACTGCTCCATCATCTTCTCCCGATTACTCACCACCACCTTCCCCTCACCTATTATCCACCTCGTCATCCCAACCACTTCTAGCTTTTCTGCCTCCGATAGTTCTGTTCAGCGAGTTAGAATCTATGGGTCGACTTTTGATTCAATTCTCACATCAATTACCCCATCAGATGAAGATGGCCACCAAAAATATCTGGCAAGAATTGCAAGGTAAAGTGGATATATTGGAAGCAGATAGTGCTCCTTTATAGGAAGAAGCTCAGGCAGTCAAGGTAGAGAACCATGCCCTGCACGTGTAGTTACAACAACTTCAAACACGGCTTGCAGAGCAGGACACATTAATTGCCCAACGCGATGCAGCATTGGCTGAGTTACATGCCAAGGATGTTCAGTTAGCTGCTCGTGACGAAGATATCAAGCAATTAAATTAGTTGGTACAGGATAAGGAGGATGCTCGGATTGCTCTCGGTAATCTTTTAGAAGAAACTCACGCCGAGCTTGATAAGGTCATGCAGAGTGGACAAGAAATGGCTACTTTGGCTAAGCAGACTACTGCGGAATTACAGGCCGCATCTGCCGATCTTTTTCAGGCGAATTCTGCCTTAAAAGCACAGACGGGTCTGACAATTCAACTCAAGAAAGAGTTAGCAGGGATCATGAAAGAAAGAGATGCATATTATAGAACTATCCAATATCAAGCTCAGGAACTGGAATGCAGAGAAAAACAGTTGGGATTTCAAGCAGAAAGATTATCGCGGATTGATGTGCAAATTGCGGAAGTGAAGCAGCAGAGAGATGCTTCATTAGCTAATGATTTTTATTTACAAGAAGCGTTTTTGCAGACATAGACCGATGCTCTGTTCAGTCAAGTCATTGCGGCGAGTTCAGTACGAACTGACGCAGAGTTGGTGGAACCAGAAACTTTAAAGCTCATGCTAGATTCATTAAAATAGAAAATCACTAGAACCTTTAAATTAGCCCGAACTATGTATATACAAGGCATTGTAGATGAGCCTTAATGTTATTTTCTTTGCGGGTTCGACTCCACCGTGCATGCCAGTGTTAGGCCGCCGGATTGGCACAATGTAATTTTACATTTTCATATACCGCACGCACCGAAAGGGCGTAGCGAAGCGATGTAACCTTTTTTACTCATTAATGAAGAGACATTACGGTGTTCTCCGGCGGTAGAGGAGACGAGGATCGCCAGACTATCTGTCTGGGTGATTGCGCCTACGCTGGAGATGTCGTGGTGCAGAGTTGGCATATACTCGGAATACTGTTAAGTTTGATCTTGCTGAATTTCCATAATTTATTACTAACACAGTAATATTGTCTTAACATCAATAAGTTTAAATGACTGTGTGGCTGATAATTCACGCAATAACCTACTCTGTGAGGATACCCTAACGGAGGATCATAACTATGTAACAGAAGTTAATGCTTGGACGTATAATTATTGTTTGGGTAATTAGTTAATTGGGAAAATTAAGTAAAAGGGCCTCTGCATTGTCAAACCCCTACCATCTCCAAGAACCCGGAAGAGATTAAAAGGTGACTTGACCAAGTTCCTTTTAACAAAACGTAACAGATCATGAAAAGTGTAACCCTAGAGCAGAACTAGAGCTTGAGAGAACTAAAATTTGTGCTAAGATGGTGGAATTGGTTCAAACCATGTTTGATGCCGTCGTCTCTTTAACTTCTCTAGTTTAGCTAAGACACAATTGAACTTTGATGGACTACTAGAAAGATTGGAGAGGCTAATTGCAAAATCTGAAAAGGACCCCGCCTCTCAAGGTAAGGACAAGGCGATTGGAAGAATGAGATTTCCTCCCCAGGAAGCTTATGTGCCTAACTCCACAGAACCAAACACATATCCATATTCCCCAAAATTTCTAGGAGAGATTCAAGAAGAGAAATGGGCTAAAGAAAGTGAAACTCCTCCTCCCATTGAACTTGTGGATGACTTGCATGATCAATTCCCACAAGACATTCCTTCTATTTATGAAGAGCAAGAGGATATCCAATCTCATGAGAGATTAGAATTTGAGTCTAATCCCTTGTAGGAACTACCCCATTTCACAGGTCCATGGGAAGTGAAGTCTACCTCTATGAGAGCACCCATGGTCATGGTAAGAAATGAAGACTCAATCATACCTAGGAATAGAGAGGTAGTGAAAAACACTGAAGTGCAGTGCAATCTCACTTTAGAAGAGCTACTCAAGGTTAGGCCAGAACTATGGAAACATGTAGCCAATCAAGTGCCAGAAGTAACAAAATCTCGTTCCCATGTAGGTTCTCATAGAACGGTGCCAGAAATACCCTTGGACAAGATAGGTGACAAGAGCGAAGGAGAAGAAGGAAACACCTATCTTCCCATTACCCATCAAGGTTACACCACTAAGGCAATTTTGGACTCAGGTGTAGGAGTTGCAATTGCTACCACTTCCCTATGGAAGCATTGGGGCAAGCCAGCACTCAGGCCAACGAGAATGAAATTGCAGATGGCCGATGGTCACATTGAGAGACCCTTAGGACTACTAGAAGGAATAACTCTCACTACATGTGGTGTAGAGTTTGAACATACTTTTGCTATATGTGACTTTAGCAAAAATTAGGCCTATGAGTGCATTCGAGGATGCAAGTGACTCCAATTTAGAGTCAATCATTATGGACCCACCTTTTGCATCAGATGAGGAATATTTCTACGAAGTAGAAGCTCACCCTGAGAGACATGAAGAGCTTACAAATGATGTGAGGTTAATCACACAAGTGACCACCAAGAATGAAGGCAAGAAAAGGAAGAAGAAAGAAACCACATCAGAGGAGGACGAATCTTTATTTGAGGTTCCTGAAAATTTTAAGAAGTATGAGATAGAAGATAGGAGAGTCATGATAAGAATGCCTAAACGTGATGCACAAGTAGGAGAGGCCTATGATAACAAGGAAATCACCAAGAAAATTGTTGTAGCCATAGAAGAAGGAGAAGAAAAATGCACGTACATAGGACATGACCTGACTGAGGAAGAAGAGCACGAGCTGATAGCCTTACTAAGAGAATACAGAGATGTATTTGCTTGGAGTTACACGGACTTGAAAGGTATAGACCCTGACATATGCTCACATACCATTATTATGACCATAGATGCCAAACCCTCTAATGAGAAGCCATACACATATAACGATAACTATGTTGCTAAGATCAAGGAGGAGATAGATAGATTGGTAGAAGCTAGATTTATCTATGAAATTGAGCACAAAGAATGGGTATCCCCCATTGTAGTGGTACCCAGGAAGAATGGCAAGCTACATGTATGCATTAACTTGAAGAAAGTTAATGTAGCCACCATTCGAGATAACTATCCACTTCCTATCACCGAGCATCTACTAGAAAGAGTAGCAGGAAAGGAAGTGTACAGCTTCCTTGATGGATTCTCTGGCTATAATCAAGTGGCCATAGCTCCATACGATCAGCACAAGATAGCCTTTGCTACAGAGTGGGGCATATTTTCCTTCCGAGTAATGCCATTTGGTCTTACCAATGCATCCGCTACCTTTCAAAGTCTGATGTGTCATGTATTTAAAGAATTCTTGAGGAAAAGTTTGGAATTTTATGTTGATGAATCTCTGTGCTCATTCCAACATTAGACAAGCCAGTATCCCTGAGCTGAGAGCTATGTTTAACAAATGTAGAGAATATCAAGTCTGCTTGAACCCAAAAAAGTGTGTCTTCATGGTCAGGCAAGGCAAGATTCTAGGACACATAGTGTCAAAGAACGGCATATCTACGGATGAGGAAAAAGTGAGAGCTATTGCAGAGTTAGCTAAGCCAAAGAATTTCAACGAAGTACAAGCTTTCATGGGGCATTGTGGCTATTATCAACGATTCATTCATATGTATGCGATCATTGCAAAGCCGATGTAGTCCCTTTTGACTAACTTTGAATGGATGGATGAATGCGAGAACTCCTTTAATGAGCTTAAACGGCGATTATGTTCAGCACCAATCTTGACCACACCAGATTGGAACAAACCCTTTCATGTTCACGTGGATGCATCCAATTATGCTATTGGGTGTATACTTGCACAACCTACGGGCAAATGTAATATGGATCTTCCAATTGCCTATGCTAGTAGTTTCAGAGCTAGGGTAGTGCGGGTAAATGCTCAACTGCTGGGCCCAAGACCTAGCAGTGTGATTGACACTAGCCTCTAAAGACCTAAGGCTTTGTCTATCTCTCCCTAGATGTCATCCTGACCTAAGGTTCATATGCCTGATTGAACAGCCCCAATTTTACCCCAAGTACAACCTCGTTGCAGATCACTTTAAATCAGTCACTTGGTTCTTTTTTTGTTGGTTATTGTGTTTATGCTCTTGTCTGATATCATGTTGCTCAAGAATACTTGAGTGAGTTTCCGCACTTTAAGTTGATCATACCACGTTAAATTCTTTCCTTTAGAGTTATCAATCACAAAGAGATTAAATTCCTACTTGAACTTGAGTATTTAAGAATCTTCAACTTGACAGATGCCTATCATCACCCTATCTTACTTCTAGCATGACTCACACTTAGCCTAAGCTAGGAATTGACAGAGGGAGTTGAGAATAATCCAACCTCAAGTTGCTGATCTCTTGCCCTTGTAAGCCCAGGAAGTGTGTTCCCAAGCCTGCACTCACTCTTGCCTCGAATGCCCTTCGATGCTCTCAGTGGACCTATAAAAGTCCCAAAGGTAGCTCATCATTTAAATTCAATTGACACAACAGACCATTTTCATTCAGGTCACTCATAGACCAAATTGTCCTTTGTTTTTATGGAAAACAATCCTAAAGATCGCTTAGTTTTCTTACCCCGAGGTATGGTCAATTTCAAAATACCCTATTTATCACCTCGAATGGATTTCGTATGAGGAAGTTATGAGAGTTCAGGGTTCTCGGGTTAAAACAGGGCTAACAAGCAAACAGGGTTTTCTCTAGTTATTTGCTTACGGCCTCTCTATGTGTCCTATAGCACAATATTCATGCCCAAAATTAGCTAAAATTTTCAAATTAAAAAAACCCTAAATTTTTTTCCAAAAATGGCTGTCAATCGTGATCGACACGGCTATCAATCGCAATTGACAAAGGTGCCCATCGTGGCTTGTCAGTCACGATCGACACGTCAATCACGATTGATGGTGTCAATTGCGATCGATAGAGTCGGTCATGAGGGCTGTCAATTGCGATTGATGGTGTCAATCACGATTGATACTTTTGTCACAATTCCGATGCAAATTCAGTCAATCACGGGTGTGTCTATCATGATGGACACGTGGATGCGTGAATATTTGCGTCAATCATGATATTTTAGTGAGTCGCAATTGACAGTGTCAATCGTGACTAACTGAGTCCTACGTGGCAATCCGTCGTGGTCTGTTGATTGTGATTGACAGGGTCTATTGGTCGCGATTGACAGACCTAGGTCTATCGATCACCATTGAGAGGGTCTGTTAGTTGCGATTGATAGGGTCTGTCGGTCGCGATTGATAGGGTCTGTTGGTTGCGATTGACAGGGTCAGTTGGTCGTGATTGACAGGGTCTGTCGATCACGATTGACAGGAAATCAAGGAATTTTTTAATTTTTATTAGTGATTTGGAATGTGCTCATCATGTGTGTTATGGTGGTGCACTTTGTTTTACCAAATGTCCAACTTTTTTGTCGATCGTGATCCATAGATGTCAATGCCTCGGGACCTGCACAAAAAAATTTCTCACCTCCTCGGGTTGCTCTAGCTGCTATGGGAGCTTGTACCTACAAGAACACTAAAAAAAACACAGAAAACAAGTGTGCATGTGTTGGATGTTGGTGCATTTTACCCAAGCCTACATGCTTGATATGCTTGATATTATCCTCATTTGTAAGTCACATGAGTAGTCATGTGAACACCTCTTGTAAAAGAGTTCATTTTTATCTCTTGTATTTGGAAAAAGAAAAAAGGAAAAGGATGGCTTACCTCATGCATGATGTAAAAGCAAATTCATGGCTATAACTACCAAAATCACGAATTTTGAGCTGAGGGAATATCTCCTAACTTTGGGGATCACTTTTAGGTGGAGCCATTCAAATTCAAATTCAAAACTCCCTCCAAGAATAGCTATAAAAGGAGCAAGAAGGAAGAGGCGATTAGCAAGCCTTGTACGTGACCACTTGATGTCATTTTGTAGAGATTGAAGAGCTTACTCCATAGCTCTATCATTCTACTCCCATTGTGCAAAGATTCATTGCCAATGTGGTTGTAATCATATATAAATTTATACATTTATCATCATTCACTTCTCTGTTTTGTTCTCTGCTATACTCACTCAGAGCAGTACCTTCAGAAGGTCATATCTCGAGTTCTACTGATCTTTCTTCAGTGATTTAACTTGCGTGGGATAGCTCATATTGTCTACTTTCTAGCTATAAATTTTCAAGGTCATTGGATTAATAGTTTTGAAGATATCTGCATTTTACTACTTATTGGTCTATCTCTGCAGAGCCCCGAGAATTGTGGGGATGTTACAGAAATTGTTGAAACTTGTTCTCAGTGCTCAGTCCATCATTTGAAGTGTTTTAACTTGGATTGGGAAGCTTGATAAGTCTATTTGCTATGCCCAAAAGGAATTTTTCTAACTCCTACCAGGTTGAGAGCACTGTTCATGTTTTCCAGCAGGTGTATGTCCAAAAATAGCAAGTTTTGGGAGCTAGTCATTTCGCAACTAGTCTGTCTTGACTTAAACTTTTGGGATACATGTTCCAAAGTACTTGGCTGATATTTTGGTGGATTTAGGAAGCTTAAAGGGTCTACTAATCAACTCTGAAGTCTGACTTGGCTGGTGTGAAGCTGGTTGTAGCAGCACCTACTCATCTCTGGATTGCATCCACCATCTCTCTTCACAGTGGTATCAGAGCATAGTCAAGCAACATGGGAGATGGATTTCCATCAACAATTGACAAATTGGATCGAAACAACTACCCGGCATGGTCTCTAAGGATGGAGGCTTACCTTCAAGGGAGGAATCTTTATGGATTCATATCCGGAAATGAAGCAATGCCAACCATGAGGAACAAAGGGCAACCATCACATGAAGAAGTGGAAGGACTTTCGAATTGGTGTTCGAAGGATGCACTTGCAAGGTCCTATATTCTAAACTCAATCTCTGATTTTCTTTTACCTCATGTCAAGGGATGCAAGACATCAAGGGAGACCTGGAATGCACTTGCTTCTTTCTTCTCTTCCAACACTCGAGCGAGGAATAACCAATTGTGGATGGAGTTCACAACAATGAAGAAAAGCCCGAAGCAAAATGTGACTGATTATGTCACAAAGATGAAGGAGATTTCAGACCAGCTTGGAAGCATTGGAGAGGTAATTGAAGAGGAGCAAATCATTAGACAAATCATGAATGGAATCAAAGCAGACGACAAGTGGGAGTCATTCACAACAGCCATGGATTTATACATGGATATGCATGTACCCGACCTCAACACAATCATGGGCCAACTCTTCACTCATGAAGCAAAGATTAGCAAAGGTGGTGAGTCCTCAAGAGGTAATCAAACTTTTGCCTTATATTCTGATAAAGCTAAGGTCAAGGACAAGTCAAAGAATAGGAAGAATGAAGATGAAGGTAGCTCTTTCCAAGCAAACTTTGCAGGTAGAGGAAGAGCTAGAGGAAGAGGCAGAGGTGGAAAGCAAGGTAGTGGGAGATTCCAATCATCTCAACCTTGCAACATATGTGGCTTATCTAACCATACTACTGAAGAATGTTTCAGGAACCCGAGGAACTCAAGAGGAAGAGGATTCAATAGAGGTGGCTATGGATCAAATAGAGGTAGATACAATGGAGGCTACAACAACAACAACTACTACAACAACAATTACAACAACAAAAACAACTATCAAAGTGGCCATAGAGGAAGAAGAGATTACAATAACTATGCAGAGGACCAAAGTCAAGAAGATTCATTATTGATTATGAATCTATCAGCGAAGAAGGGTAAGGATGATGATCACATATTTTACATTGATTCGGGATGCTGGAACCATGTAGCAGGAAATGTGGCTTTACTTTCTGATTTGGAAGATCCTCATAACAAGCATGAAGTGCAGACAGGAGATGACACAAAGCACTCAGTGGAGAAGATAGGTAATGTGAAGACATCAGATGGGAATATGAACTTCTTAAGCAAAGTCTTGTATGTCCCTACAATTACCAAAAATTTAATAAGTTGGACAGATTATTGAAAAAGGATTGCAGGTTAGATTCAATCGATTTGGAGCATATGTTGAAGACCCAAGGCAAGGCTTTCGAAGGATTGCCAAAAGAGAAAAGACAGGAAGGCTTTTCACTTTTGAAGTGGAAGATACAAAGAACATAGCTTTGTTTAGCTATGGATCTCAAACTCTAACAGAGTTGGAGATATGGCACAAAAGGCTTGCTCACATTGGTGAGAGGACACTCAAACAGATTTGCAGGGACCAAAGTGTACTTGGTTTGCCTAATATCACAAGGCAACACATGATTTATAAATGTGAATGTTTTGTTTTGGACTCCAAGTTGTCCTCTCCAATCATGAAGTAACAAAGAATCAACAAATCATCTTTATTTTGTCAATCCTAGGAATATCCATAAGACCACAGCCCCTTCAAGATAATAGATTCAAGGAAATAAGAGATTGATGGCTGGATTGCTTAGAGAAATTGAAGATGAAGAGAAAATCTTGAGTTTACCATAACTAAGGCAAATCTCCATCATTTTCTATGTTCTTTATGTCAAAACCATGCCATTTCATTAGCACAATACAAATATGAACTCAAAATTGAAAAATATCACCTGTATCACAAAGACGAAACAATCGCGATTCTGTACCAACAGACGATTTTCACAATTTTGAAACTTCCTTCAGTCCTTTCCACTCATTTACAGCAATAGGTCTCTCTCTTCATACAACTTACTCAATAATACACAAATGTAACTCACAAATCTCCATGATTAAGCAAGAGACAAGCTCACACATCAAAGAAAATACACTCAACAGGAGAAAACACGATTTTTGCAGAAACTCTTTCTTCTCTATTGATAGCTTGAGCAAATGACTAACCAACCTCTCCAAAATAGAGAAAATTGACTTATATACATTTTCAAGTGTCCCTTTTCACACTTGAAATTAGGTCTTTTTCTCTAATTTTCTAAAAAATGCTATCTAAGAGTTTCTAAAAATCCTACAAAAATTACATGAGATCCTCAACCACATAAGGAAGACTCTTCCTTATTTTTACAACCATTGCATAAATATTTTACAAGTTTTTTTTTGACTTTTTACTAATTTTTTACATCAAAAATGCTTTTCCAAGAATACACCTTCCAACATCCTTCCCCTCCTAAGCCTTTCGGCTCCTGACGAAAGATTTTTGTGATCCTCTACTTTGGTCACTTTTCTTCATTTCTTCTTCCTTTGATATACCTGTGACAGTAAATCATGGCTTTTCCTTTCTGTTACATTCAAATTGTTGACCATCTCGAACAAAGCTTTTCTCCATTGTATCGCAGCTTCAGGCTTATCTATGACATCCTTCTTCAAATATTCTGTGTAAGCAGCTTCATAGGCAGTAAGTCTTGCTTTTGTAACAACAGATAAGTTTCCAAAAATTTCTGACTCCCTTTCAAAGAATCCATAATCAAAAGCATCTTCAAATATTTGCAAAAAATGACTGCCCAAAAATATTATTCTACTGTAGTAGGCCATCAAACAAATCCTGTCTGGTGTCTCACTCAAATCAAACAAAAGAGCATCTGTTGGCGAATTAAAACCTATGTAGTTCAAAATTCTGACATCTGTATCAGTGTAGGTCTCTATACAGGCTAGGATCAACCTCATTATTCTGACAAGTAATATACAAGCAGGATCATTAACATCTTTATATGTTGTTAAAACTGACTCAGCAGTATTCACCATGTAACTTTTTGTAGGCCAAGTTCCTGCCTTTGGACCTGCTATTTTTGGAAAGTTCAGCCATTTTGCTGGAATCTGACCTATTTTTCTTCTTTCCCAAAAAACAGTCCATTCTCTTCTTCTGGCAACTGGACAATAAGCTGGGTTGATCTTTAAATTCAAAGGTGCCTCTTTCCAGATTTTCCTACATTCCTTATTGGCATCCAACCACTTATTTCTCCATTTAGGATTTGCTCTTTCAAATAACTCCTTCGTGACATTAATATCTTCTTCATACTCAAGGTATTTGTTTGGAGATAGCCCTACTCTGGCCAATTGATAATTCTTTATACTCTCCAAAATCATACAGAAAGGTATTCCCAATCCATCTGCAGCCCAATGATGCTGATCTGGATTAATGCCTTTATTCAGAGCAAAGGTAACTATTTGATCTTCATACTCATCATGCATTTTTCTGATAAATTCCATTCTTGACTCTCTATTGGTCAATAATTTCTGTACAAAATCTTCGGAATACTCTTCCTCTGTTTCTTTAGCTGCTGGTTCCTTGTTCTCTTGTTCCCTGTCAAAATCCCCTGTTTCATATTCCCTTTTATCTGTATCTTCTGCCTGTACTTGATCTTGAATTTCTTCTGGAACTTTTGATTTCTCCAACTGTTTCTGTAATTCTTCTATAGTCATCATTGAACTTTTGTTCTGAGCTGCCCATAACTCCTTTTCCTTCCTCCACTCATTTCTTTCTTTCTCCATCTTTGTTTGCCATTCACTTCTTTCCTTCTCTACCTCCAAATGTAATTGATGATACCCTCTCATTGATGTAGCAGCATGAGTGTTTGCCTGTTTCTCCATTTCTTTGGCCTCCTTTAATTCTATTTGAAGTTTTTGAATTTCTTTATGCAGCTCTTCCTTTTCTTCCTCTGTCAATTGAACAGGTTTACCTCCACCTTGTAGTTGACCTTCTTCTAACAACACTTTATTAATCTCTTCATGTGCTCTAGTCAGGATTTGATAGGATGTTTGTAAAGTTCTGTATCTTCCTCCTATGGCTTTTAGTTCCATTTCCATTTTGGCATTCTGCTCTGATAACTTTACACTCTTTTCTTCCAAATATTGGATCCTGTTCTGCTTCTGAACCTCAGCTTCTTCCAAAGCAATGATTCTATTGATATATTCTTCATTCCTTTCCTTCATCAACCTTAATTGCTCTGTCATCTGCTCTTTTTCTTTCTTGTGTTCTTTGATAATTAAACTTCCTTTTTCAAATTCTGATTCAGCCACCATTCCTGATATGATCATATTTCTACTAGATGGTCTGAACTGTTCAATGTTACTCATAATTATTTGACAAGCTGATCTTATATTTTTGGGTATTCTTTCCAACCCTACTTCTATTTCTGTCTGTCTAACTTCAATTTGCTTATCTTCTTTATCCACATCATCTTCTTCTGCTGCTGTTTCATCTTCTATGTCCTGAATGTCTTGTTCTTCAGAACTGTGATCATCATTCTTTGTATCCTGATTGGTATCATCCTCTTCATAAACTAGTGCTTTGTCATTTGCACTCTTCTGCTCTGAAAAATCTGAAGCCCTCTTTTTTTCTAATGACTTATTTTCTTCCCATACTTGTTGCTTCTCTGTAAAGAGCTGGTCTCCCTTAGTTTGTATCTCCTTCTCTTGTGTTAGGGTTTCCTGACTTCTGTTTGAGTCCTTTCCAACAAGAGTTTTTTGAACTTTCCTGAGTTGCTCTTCCTGTTCCTGTTTTTCCTGAACTTCAACTGATTCAATTTCTTTTGTACCAGCAACCTGGTCATTACTTTTCTCATTTATGTATTCCTGATCTTGCTCCTCAATGTCCATAAAATCTGCTTCCACCTCTTGTTCTTGATCATTCTTAGATGTAAATTCCCCACTGCTTTTTATATCCTGCAGCACATCCTTTATACTTTGAACAATTCCTTCCTCTATTACTTGTCCCAAGACCTCTTGAGCATTCTTTTCTGGTTCTAACTTCTTGCTTTCCTGTTCTTCGGATGCATCCTTCTGCTGATTATTTGAACTGCCGAATACCTTCTTTGCTAGTTCCTCTAAACTTGCAGTCAACCTTGCATTTAATTGGAATTGTGTCTATGAAGGTTCGATCCATATTGAATTTCCACCAAAATTCATTATTCCAGAGCTATCTTCATCTCTCTTCTGGTTTTCCTCTTCTGTCATTCTTGCCTTTCCTTTTAACAGCCTTCTTTTTTCTTCAGCACCCATCTGTGGAACTATTTCCTCCTGTGTCTGCTTTCCTTTAGACTTCTTACTTGTATCCTCAGGTGTCTTCACTTTTTCCACAGCCTGTACAGCTACATTGGGAGTGTTGGGTATTGACAAGTTTAAACTTTTTAACAGAAAACTCTCAATGTCGCTATCTGAATCAGATGAGAATCGTGAAGATCCTCCCACTTCCTGTTCTGTAGGCTTTGATACTTCCATCACTGAGGTTAGCTTCTGTGTTTCTTTTGTAATTACTTGTTCCATTTCTTTCATCACAGGTTCATCTGCCATTTTTCCTTTCCCTTTCTTTATCATCTTCTTCTTTTGAACAGGTCTCCTTGGCATCTTCTTTTTCACTATCACAGTAGTCCTGGCCTCTGGAGGTCCTTGCAACTCCTTGAAGTATGCCAGCAATTCTACCTCCTTCTTCACAAATATCTCTTCAGTTTCGGCTGCCATCATTTCTTCATGTAATGCTTCATAGTGCTCCACCTCTTCTTGGATCCAATCTGTAGCTTTGCATGAAAAATCTTCCAACATTTTTTGATATTGTGCCTCATATATGGCTCTTTTGTTGTTTCCTTGAGTGAGATAAGTATAAAGCTGTTCTTTACTTGTCTGCGGAGGGTGAGGTTCACTGGAGGATTGTACCTTTTTCTGTGCTGCCACCTGTTCCTCTCTTGTTTCTTCTACCTGTTCTAATTCTACTTTTCTGGGGTCCAACCTTCTTTTCTTTACTGGAATCACTTCCTCAGAGATTACTTTTCTCTTCATTCCTGTTCCCCTCATGCGAGTTTGTCCTTCTGATTCTCTTCCAAGTGCCTTTCTTGGGGGACTTTTGATTCCTGACATCAGATTTCTGAAGTACTGTGCTTCAGGAGCTAACTTTAACTGTTCTTCCATTCCTAGAACATGATAAATGATTTTTGTCAAAAACTGGGCTCCATTCATGAATTTCTTCTGCTCCCAGTGTTTTGCTGCTTCCTTCAGCTGTTCATGGATGTATGGTGAGACATCCATCACCCCAAATGGCTTGGTTCTATCTTTGTTATTGAACATCAATAGAGTTACTGACTTATGAGGCATGGTGTACCTTGGTAATTTCGGAAAACAAAAGAACTGCAAGAACATTCTTATAGCATATTCTTCATTTTCTCTTCCCTTGAAGTCAGTGAACTTTACATATCCAGTGTAAGTCTCCTTATTCTTCTTGACAAAACTTTGGTCCAGTTTAGTGCCCATTGGATAGAACTGTAAGGCGGCTCTGATATGTTCTGCTTTGATAACTATCCCTGCCTCCTGATTGTCCTTGTTCTTCACTTTGCATCTGAAGTAGGCATCATTACCTTTTCCCACTTCCTCCAAACTACCCATCACTTGTGCTACTCTTTCAAAATCAATAAAGAAAATAGGTTCTTCTAAGAGCTTGTGCAATCCCACAGCTTTCCATCTCTTGAGGTTGACAGAAGTTTTCTGAAACCTGTAAAATTCCTGGCACAGCATAGTGTACTTATATCCTCCCACTGCTACAGTGAAGATATGCTGTCCTATTACTCCCAGAATTTCTTTAAGTTCTTTTGCTATTTTTTCAGCTTCTGGGATTTCTTGGTCTTCATCTGATTCTAAGTCCACTTGTTCTTCAGCTGCATCACTATCCAAAAACCAGTGTCCTCTGGACAAAGTCACTGAATCAGCTTTGAAGTCATGGATTGTCAACTCCTTTGCATTCACCATCCTGTATTTATATATAACAGAAAAGAAAATACTCCACCCACATGAGTCACAAGATTTCACAGGAAAATACTATATTATTCTGGAATGTTACTGACATATATAAAAAATAAGAAAGACAAGTTCCCAGCAATTTTTGCTTTTTTCCAAGAGACTCAATTTTAAGTGAGCAACACAGGTGTAGCAAGACATCTAATGTGCTCTCTCCAATTGTCACTTCCTTGCTCAAAAAACAATTCCTGAATAGAAAGATGATGCTAGAAAAGATGATTAATGAAGAAACTTGAAAAAGTAGTGGTCAAAAAAAAAAAAAAATGATCACAAAAAAAAAAATTTAAACAACAATAAGACAAAACAACTTTTTTCCATAATAAGTTACTCTTTCCCTCCCTATATCTTGCTTTGTGTTTTTTAATTTTAGAAAGAAAATCAAGAAAATAAAATATATATTTTTCTGGTTTTTTTTTTTTTTTTTTTTTTTCTGTCTTCTTTCCTTCCCCTCCTAATTTTCTTCTGAGGGGAAAGAAGGAAATATTTTTTTGTCATTTTCAAAATTCCAAAAATAGGTCCACTGTGGATTATCCCTCTTCCATTGACCCAATTCTGATTTTTTCACCCAGTAATGTTTTACTCCATTTGTCTTTCTGTTATGGAAATATCCATGCTCTGTGGATGAACATTTTGTGACACTTTTTGGCTTCCATATCCATTTTGTTCTTATTTCCTGTTTTGGTGAGCAATAACTGTGCCTGACTTGTTTCCATATTCCTCTTGTTCTGATTTGTTGATATTGCAAATTTGGCAATAATAGTCTTCTTTGTTTTGTCTCCTCATCCACCTTTACCTTTTCAGTCTTTTGCTGGTCTTGAGTGTATGACGCTTGATCACTTTGTATTGTCAAAATGTTCCTGTCCTCCATTGAGAAAGTAAATCCTTCGAGATCTGGGTCATGAACATCCATATGAACTACCTGCTCTTCATTACTCAGAAAGAACATTAAAAACTTTTTGTCCTTGGTCAAATTAAGCTTCATTTTTTCAAAATTTAAGATGACTTTACCTTGTTTGAGCCATGGTTGCCCTAAAATCAGCTTTTCAGTCATTAAATGGTCTGGCCACTCTTCACAATCTATCTCCATATATTCATTATTAAATTTAACTTTAATAGAAAGTGAAGATATGCTCTGAATTCTTTTCCCTCCCAGGGTTTTAATCAAAATTCTGCTTTCAGCTCTCTTAAGGTTAAACTTATTGATCAAGGCTGAGCTAATTAGATTCACTTGAGCTCCCGAATCTATCAAAACCCTTATGTTTTCATTCTGATAATTCATCATAATCAAAGGCAAATGTTCTTTTTGCTTTAGAGTGTTTTCACATAAGCACACTTGTTTCAATTTTCTAATTCTCTCTTTGGCTTCTAGTTGAGCCTCCTTTCTAATACTTTCTTCTTCTTTTTTCCTGTTTTGGGCCTTTTGCAATCTTCTCCATTCCTCAGTAGTTAACGGGCACTCATACCTCTTCACTCTACATCCACTTATGAAATTTGGCATGATTTCCCCATCAATATTGGCTAACTGAATAGCTCCACTCTTGCTTATCTGATGTATGATATATGGCCCATGACCTTTTTTCTGAAACTTTTTCTGATGTTCCTTAATTGTGTAAGCTAAGACCAGGTCTCCTTCTTGTAGATCTTTGTCTTTTATGTGAACATCATGATAAGCTTTTTGTCTTTTCTTGTTTGTGTATATACTCATCACTGCTTGGAGTCTCGATGCTCCCAGTTTTTCCAAATCTATGACTCTCTTAGATAATTCATGTCCTGTCCAATTGTATTGGCTACTCACCTTCAATGTTGGAATAAGAAATTCCATGGGTAAAACTGCATTCTGGCCATATACCAAATTAAATGGTGTAGTCCCTAAAGCCGTTTTGTATGCCACTCTATAAGCCCAAAGAACATGATTCAGTTGATAATCCCAGTCATTTCTGTTTGTGTTGACTAATTTGGACAATACATTGCAAAGTACTTTATTAGTACTTTCTGCTAACCCATTGGCTTGTGGGTGATATGGGGCTGACTTATTGTGACTAATCATGAAATAATTGGTCATGTTTTCTATGATCTGATTCAAAAAATGAGTCCCCCTATCACTTACCAATTCAATCGGTAGTCCAAATCTAGTGATAATGTTTTCATACAAAAATCTAGCAGTGGTGTGAGCATCATTTCTTTTAGTAGCTTTGGCCTCAGCCCATTTTGTCAAATAATCTGTAGCTACTAGTATGTATTCTGCATGAGATTGTCTGGCTGGAGGATGTATTGGTCCAATAAAGTCCAATCCCCATTTACTAAAAGCTCTGGCTGAAATTAAAGGAATTAATGGCATGTTATCTCTTTTGTTTGGTTGACTTACCCTTTGACAGACATCACATCTTTTTACATAAGTTCTAGCATCGGGAAATAGGGTTGGCCACCAAAAGCCAGAATATAAGATGAGTTTGGCTGTTCTATCACTTGAGAAATGTCTTCCAGCTACTCCCGAGTGTGCCATTTCCAACATCTCTAAATACCTTTCTTCTGGAACACAAATTCTCAGATATCCATCCATTCCTCTCTTGTATAATTGTTCTCCTATGAGTTGATATTCCTCTGAGATCACTTGTAGATTTCTTGAATCAGCACCAGCTATTACTTGTTTCCCTTTCTCCTTTCTCTTCAACTTCTCAACAATATTTTCACTCCATTCAGGGTTTTTCTAAAACCAATATAGAGTTATTAATTCTGATTTCTGCCATGTTTGACATTTTTGACAATCATCAATATATCTCTCCACATCTTGAATCTTATTTGGCCAATGTACTCCCATCCTATTAAGGTTACTTAGAGTGACAATCGTAGAAGCATGAGTACATGGATTCCAGCAATGAGCTTTTCTTACATATTCATGTTGCTCCTCTTCTGGAGTACAATATTCCAGTATACCTGACTGATTGAGGTGATACAAATGTCCAGCTAACAACATGAAATTCCTGCTTTGTAACACCAGATGTGTGTTATTTGCTAATGACCTACAAGGTCCCATGGTTAGCAAAGGAATTAATGACATCGCCCATTCAGGAACACTTTCCACCTTGAATAAGTATGTATCTGGGAAATCATCATCTATAGGTGAACTAGGTTCTTTTGACTGGATTCTTGATAAATGATCTGCTCTCAAGTGTGTTTTTCCTTGTCTAACCACCACCTCAAATTCAAATTCCATTAGTAAAAGAAACCATCTTACTATTCTTCCTGTATGACATGGTTTATTTACTAAATAGAGTAGAGCTTGGTGATCCACAAAGAATTTAAACTTGTTGGCCAATAGATAATGTCTGTATTTTTTGACAGCAAAGATCATTCCCAATCCTTCTCTCTCAGTGGTTGTGTAATTTTTTTCTGCAATGTTTAATTGTCTGCTTGCATATGCTACTGGGAAATCTAATTTGCTTCCTTCTATAGGTTGTGCTAACACACATCCCAGAGCATAATTTGAAGCATCGACATGTACATGAAAGATTTTATCCCACTGAGGTGTTTTTAAAATTGGTGCTGTCACCAAACAATTTTTTAATGTTTCAAATGCTTGGTCACATTCTTCAGTCCACTCAAACTTTGTGATGAGGGCATATAAGGGCTTGGCTATATCAGCAAATTTGTATACAAATTTTCTGTAGTACCCACAATGTCCCATAAAAGTTTGGAGTTCCTTCACATTTGTAGGTCTAGGAAGCTCTATGATGGCTTTTATTTTCTTCTCATCAGTAGAAATTCCATTTTTTGACACTATGTGACCCAACATTCTTCCTTGTCTGACATAGAATACACACTTTTCAGGGTTTAAGCATACTCTATATGTCCTGCACTTCCTGAATATTCTTTCCAAATCTTGTAAATGATCTTGTCTTTTTAAAGAAAAAGTGCATAAATCATCTACATAGATTTCCATCACATTTCTCAGGAATTCTTTGAAAATATGACACATCAACCTTTGAAAAGTTGCTGGGGCATTAGTCAATCCAAAGGGCATAACCCTAAAAGCATAAACCCCCCATTCTGTAGAAAAAGCAGTCTTATGTTGGTCCTCTAAAGCTATAGGTACTTGATTGTATCCTGAGAACCCATCCAGAAAACTATAGACTTCCTTCCCTGCAACTCTCTCAAGAAGATGATCTGTTATTGGCAGTGGATAACTATCCCTTATAGTTGCTGCATTCACTTTCTTCAAGTTAATGCATACCCTAAGTTTCCCGTTCTTTTTTGGCACCACAACTATAGGTGATATCCATTCAGTGTACTCTATTTCATAAATGAAATTAGCAGCCAATAACTTGTCAATTTCTTCCTTTATTTTGGCAGAATATTTATCATTAAATGTATAATGTCTCTGTTTGCTTGGTTTTGCATCAGGTGTCATAGGAATCTTATGCTCACAAATTTTTGGATCAATTCCTTTCAAATCTTTATAACTGTAAGCAAATACATCCCTATAGTTCTTTGCCAGGTTCCTTAATGCTTCTTCTTCTTGTGATGTCATGTCATCAGCTATTACTATTTGTCTCTCTTCTCCTTCTTCCTGTGTAATTACAATTTTCTTTGTTTGTTCTTCATTATCATATGCTTCCCCTTTCTTCTTCTCTCTTTTTGGTTTCATTTTCAGAAGTAGTCTGTCTTCTACTTCATAAGTTTTAAAGTTTGCTGGTACATCAAAGTATTTATCTCTGTTTATCTCTTTCTCTTTCTTTTCTTTTTCCTGGTCTCTTTCTATTTCTTTGTGTTTATGTTCCTTGTATTTGCCTGAGATTTTGTCTTTGATTGCATCCTCAGCTTTTACTGTTTCCAAATATTGTGATTTTCCTTCTTTTAATATCATTTCCTGATTTTGATCCTCCTCTGTTTTTGATACTCCTATCATGTGTATGCCAATGTGGAAAATATCAAATCCTTCCTCATTTTGGAATTCCACTCCCACATATTCCTCACTGGCCAAATCCATGGTAGCTAGAATTTGATTCCATCCATAAGGCTCAAACTCTTCATCTTTGAATGGTTGAGGCACATAATTTTCATCTTGTATTTCTCTTTCTTCCACACAATCTTCTCTTCTTAACTTCCTTTTCCTATTTGTGATATTTCTTAATATGTTACACTTCCAAACTGCTGATTCACCCTCTTCCTGATCCTCCCTCTCTGATTCTTCACTTTCTTGTTGATTTTGATGTATTTTATACCATTCTCTAGGAGATATGTCACAATAGTGGCCATTTCTTAAGTTTACTCTTGTTATTCTCCCCTGGTTCTGAAGATACAAACAATCATTACCCCAATCTTGTACAATTTGCATTTGTCTCATGAAGGGTCTTCCTAGGATAATTTCATAAGATGTGGATTGTGGAAATTCTACTATAGCAAAGGTATGCTCTATTTCTATGCCACATATGTCCACAATCACTTTTTCCCAAATTCCTAGGGGCTTTTCTATATGTCCATCTGCAAGTTGTAATCTCATTTTAGTGGGTAGTAATTCATTTCTTCCCCATTTCTCCCAGGTTTGTTTAGTCATTATAGCCACTCCTGATCCACTATCCAAAATGGCTTTTGCTGAATGTTTTCCATATTGTAATTTTAAGGTTGAATTCCCTTCTTCTCCTTCACAATATCCTCCTATTTTGTCAATAGGAATATACCATAGTTCCTCTAATTCTTGTGTTGGTGAATGAAGGTTTCCAGATATTGTTTCTGCTTTGTTCATCTTGTTTCGTAGGTGAGGATTCTGTTTCAACAAATTTTCCCATGTTGTATGACATGTAATACTACAATGTTCATCTAAGATCATTTGGAATGTTATTTGTGGATTTCCTTCTTTATCATCTTCCTTGGTTTTTGTTTTTTCATGCTGATCAACTGTTCTCCGAGAGCTGTCTTCTTCCCCTAATCTGAGTTGTGTTTCCTGGATAATTTGTTTGCATTTTAGCACCCTTTCATGCTCTAAATCCGGTATGGGATAAGCCATTACATGATCTGCAGGGCTTGGTCCCTCTTGAATCCTTCCTTTATAGGCTTTGATTAGGGTGTCTAGGCTCTGAGAATTTCCTAATTCAGACAGATTCTGGGTCTTTTGAGGAGAAGTATGTTTTGAATTTGTTTGTTCCTGATTGTCTTCTTCCAGACTTTTGCCCACTTTTCTTTTCTTTTCCCATTTCCCTTTTTGTCTATTTTTCTTCCCTTTTGATGTAGAACCCTCATTTTGTTCTTTCATTGTTCCTTGTTGTTTGGCTTGTGCCCTTGTTATAACATTAAGCTCAATTTGATCATTGTCACTCAATTCCTCTTGTTCCATAATTTTGACTGTTTTTAAAGGTATGTTATTAGGTGTGTTCTGTTGTTTTTGGGGATTTTTTGGACAGTCCTTGATCAAATGTTCTCTACCACAATCCTTACAGTATGCTCCCTCTATTCTGAATGTTGGAGGTTGTGGACAATCTCTAATGAAATGCTCTCCCCCACACCTATAACATGTTATCTTTGGTCCCCCTTTGAATTGAGGTTTTTGATTGGACATGTAGTTGTTGGTAATGTACATGAATGTTGCTGTGTCCATTTCAATTTTCCCATTTCCCAAATCTAGTGCTTTAAGCTCAGGTTCCCTTATTTCATAATCTTCCCATTCTTCCTGATGTCCCTCACTCCATTGATACTCTTCCTTATAAGGTGATCTGAATCTTGAATTTCCTTCGTCAATGGGTGTATACTTGACTGGTACCACATTAGTTGGAATAGGAGGCTGTTGTCCTAATACTGGCCTTGGTTGCTCAGTATAACCTGATTCCCTCTGAGTCATGTAGTCTCTTTCCTTGACAGGTTGTTTGTTATAGAAGCATTCCTCCCTGGTATGGTTTGTCCATTTTCTCTCTAGTGTACAATACTTGAGTGTCTTCCTATCTTGTAAGTGTTGTGGTTTCTGATAAGGGCATTGTTGTGCCAGATGATTTTCTCCACAAATATAACATTTCTTGTTTGTGTTTATCCTAGAGTTTATCAGATTAGTTTTAGTGCTTACCTCTAGAGCTTTAGCAATAGCCTGAGCCAACTCTTCTGCTGGAGGAATTTTGTCTTCATAAGATCTGGGTTGATCAAATGCTAACAAATCTTGACCTCTGTTGTCCTCCAAATCTATTGCTTCCTTAACACAGGCTGTTAAATCAGGACATCTCCTATAGTACACTAGGGTCCTTAATTGGGCACTTCTCAAACCCTCAATGAATAAGGATACTTGTTTTGCCATGGAAGGTACTTCTTCTCTTGGGCATCTATCAATGTACTGCTTAAACCTTCTGGCTGCTTCTCTAACATTTTCCTCCTTTTGTTGTTTGAAGCTGTGTATCAATATGGCTGTACTATGTTTGATTCCAGTCTTAGAGAATTCACCAATGAAAGCTTCTAAGAAAGATTCAATGTCTAGGTACATTTCTTTTCTCAAAGGAATGAACCATGATAAGGCTGGCCCTGTTAGTGTTAGACCAAATGCCTCAAATTGTACCTTGTAATCTTCTACTTCCTCTGCTCTAATTAGTTGTCTAAATTCTGCAGCATGAGCATGAGGATCTGAATACCCCTCATATTGGTTCTTCATACATTTGGCTACTTGGTATGGTCTAAGCATCCTACCCTGAGGTTGCCAATGAGGTCTTCTTCTGAGTGGGAAGTCATTGTATCCTTCTGGTTCTTTGTCAAAGGGATTTGGTGAAGCATGTGTCCTTCTCCCATGATGTTGCTCATTGTTAGTGTAGTTTTCATTTGGTCTAGGTATATCTGGTTGTCCCATGTTATGTTCCCAAGGTCCTTTGTCAGCACATTGCCCTAGATCATTTGAATTTTCAGGGTCTTGAGAGAAGATGTATACACATCCTTGCCTGTCTTCATATCTTCCATCGTTGAATTGGGCTACTGGAGTTATATTCAGGGGAACTTCTAAATTTCTCAGTCTAATGAGGAATTTATGCATTCCATCCTGGTATACATAGGTTCCAAACCTATTTGTATACATGTATTTAAGGATGTTTCTAAAATCCCCAATTTCTATTGACTCATTTGTTTCATTTAGGTTTTCCATGTTATTTTCTTGGCCTAAACTTCTTTCTGATCTTTTACTACTTCCTGACTCTTTTTCCTTCCTTGTTAGTTCTTGCTTGGAAAGTGAATTTATTTTATTTCCAGACCTTAGTATCATTCAACTATTTTTGACAATTTTCTAATACTCAAAAGAGTGTTTGTCACAGTTTCCTAACCAATATATTGGTTTTCCACAATTTTCTGTCCAAAATTGTGTGTGTTTTAATTTTCTTCCTATGTTTTGTGCTTTTCACAACTTCTTAATGAATTTAGGGTTTTTTTCACGATTTTCTACTGCCAGTAGTGTTTTTTCACGATTTTCAGATGAAAATCGTGTTTTTTCACGATTTTGCAATTAGACTTTTCCACGATTTTTAGATGGATTTGTGTTTTTTTCCACAATTTTCTGATGAAAATCGTGTTTTTCACGATTTTGTGCCTACTTGGGGGTTTTTTCACGATTTTCTGATGAAAATCGCGTTTTTCACGATTTTCTACCTACTTGTGAGTTTTTCACAATTTTCTGTTGAAAATCGTGTTTTTCACAATCTTGTACCTACTTGTGAGTTTTTCACGATTTTCTGTTGAAAATCGTGTTTTTCACGATTTTCTGTTGAAAATCGAGTTTTCTACGATTTTGTGTCAAAATCGTGTTTTTCACGATTTTGTGTTGAAAATCGAGTTTTTCACGATTTTGTGTCAAAATCGTGTTATTCACGATTTTCTGTTGAAAATCGAGTTTTTCACGATTTTGTGTCAAAATCGTGTTATTCACGATTTTGTGTTGAAAATCGAGTTTTTCACGATTTTGTGTCAAAATCGTGTTTTTTGCGATTTTGTGTCAAAATCGTGTTTTTTGCGATTTTGTGTCAAAATCGTGTTTTTCACGATTTTTCTGTTGAAAATCGAGTTTTTCACGATTTTGTGTCAAAATCGTGTTTTTCACGATTTTGTGTTGAAAATCGAGTTTTTCACGATTTTGTGTCAAAATCGTGTTTTTTGCGATTTTGTTCACAAAATCGTGTTTTTCACGATTTTGTTCCCAGACAATCGTGATTGCTCACAGATTGTAAAAACACGATTTTCTTTAAGAAAATCGTATTCTGGGAATCGCGATGTTGATGGCACTTTTTCACAGAATCGCGATTTTGAGTTAAAACTCAGAATCGCGATTTTGTCCAAAATTTGGCAGATTTTCAACTTATTGCTTTTTTCAATATTTTTTCACCTATAGAATCGCCTTATCAAAATTTTGACATGCAATAAAAGAAATTTCTTAAAAAACACTTTTTTCTTACTGAAACCAACAAAAACAGGAAATCGCGATTTCGTGATTTTACTATTTTCCTACTTTTTTGTGTTATTTACTCACTTTAATGCAAAAAAAATGTACTCAAAATGCTGCTAGACTTTTTACCTTGCTTGCCAAGTTGAAAATATCTCCAAAGCTTGCTTGTAGCAGAAAATCGCGATTCTATTCGACTCTGCACACTCTCTCTCTCCCTCACTCTCACTCAAATGAATTTTTCTTTGAATTTCAAGTTTTTATAGTGTTCAGAAAATCGCGATTTTATGTGATTTCTACTTTTCCTCACTCTTTCACTTGTTCAACTTCACTTACTCAATCTTAATGACTCCCTCTACACTTTCTTATGTCAAGTACCCAAATTTACCACATATTCCAAAAAAACTTTCGTTACAGAAAATCGCGATTTTGTGTAGAGAATCGTGTTTTTTCTGTAGATCTTTTCTTGTGCAAATTTTGAGTATTCTATGTCCTTGCCTTCTCTCAATATTCTTCACACTTCAATACATGAGTCACCTGAAAAGTTATTTCAAAACAACACTTTTTACAGAAAATCGCGATTCTGTTCAGAGAATCGTGTTTTCTAATTTTCTAGGTTTTTTTGAGAATTTTTTTTTTTAATTTTTTAAACTTTCTTTCTCTTTGTTTTGCTTTAATTCCTTCTTTTCTTTGTAATTAACTCTGCTCCTGATTTTTTGCACCAAAATCACAATCTTCCTCAGATAATCGCGACTTTGTGCAGAAAATCGTGTTTTTCTCTCTTTTTGATTTTATGCCACTTTGAGTAGTTTTTTTCTTCTTGATTACCTTCAAAACCCTTCAACAACTTCAATTCCACTTTCACTTAAAATGTTAATTCACAATCAATCACTTTTTTCAGAAAGTCGCGATTCTGTGCAGAGAATCGTGTTTTCTAATTTTCTGGTTTTTTGATCATTTTTTGTTTTCTTTTCCAGTTTTCCACAATCACTCCCAACCACAACACCTCACTTCAACTTCTTATCAAGAAAAGAAATTTGTTTGATTGTTTTTTATGAGTTTTGTGAATTTGTTTGGTATTTTTGCCCTAAAAATAAAGGTGAACACTTTACTTAGGGTTTCTGGTTTTGGAAATCAACTGATCCTATGGTTCTTGATTGGTTATGAGTTTCTATGTCCTTAGCTATCACTAAAGTACCAAAGAAAGGTTCTCCAATGAAAAAGTGTTATGAAAGGCAATCCAATTTTGTAAAGATAAACTCAATCATATGATTTTTTTTCAAAATGTAGCACAACTCAAGATTTAATGCTCAGACTTGGTCAACAACTGAATCCCTCATTCTTACATCTAGCTACTTTAACTGTCCTTTCCTTAATATCACCATGTTATCTTCCCAAGATCACCCATGGTGTCTAGTACTTGGGCAAAAAGAAATCTAGAAATGCTCAAGAGGTCTTGGGACAAGTAATAGAGGAAGGAATTGTTCAAAGTATAAAGGATGTGCTGCAGGATATAAAAAGCAGTGGGGAATTTACATCTAAGAATGATCAAGAACAAGAGGTGGAAGCAGATTTTATGGACATTGAGGAGCAAGATCAGGAATACATAAATGAGAAAAGTAATGACCAGGTTGCTGGTACAAAAGAAATTGAATCAGTTGAAGTTCAGGAAAAACAGGAACAGGAAGAGCAACTCAGGAAAGTTCAAAAAACTCTTGTTGGAAAGGACTCAAACAGAAGTCAGGAAACCCTAACACAAGAGAAGGAGATACAAACTAAGGGAGACCAGCTCTTTACAGAGAAGCAACAAGTATTGGAAGAAAAGAAGTCATTAGAAAAAAAGAGGGCTTCAGATTTTTCAGAGCAGAAGAGTGCAAATGACAAAGCACTAGTTTATGAAGAGGATGATACCAATCAGGATACAAAGAATGATGATCACAGTTATGAAGAACAAGACATTCAGGACATAGAAGATGAAACAGCAGCAGAAGAAGATGATGTGGATAAAGAAGATAAGCAAATTGAAGTTAGACAGACAGAAATAGAAGTAGGGTTGGAAAGAATACCCAAAAATATAAGATCAGCTTGTCAAATAATTATGAGTAACATTGAACAGTTCAGACCATCTAGTAGAAATATGATCATATCAGGAATGGTGGCTGAATCAGAATTTGAAAAAGGAAGTTTAATTATCAAAGAACACAAGAAAGAAAAAGAGCAGATGACAGAGCAATTAAGGTTGATGAAGGAAAGGAATGAAGAATATATCAATAGAATCATTGCTTTGGAAGAAGCTGAGGTTCAGAAGCAGAACAGGATCCAATATTTGGAAGAAAAGAGTGTAAAGTTATCAGAGCAGAATGCCAAAATGGAAATGGAACTAAAAGCCATAGGAGGAAGATACAGAACTTTACAAACATCCTATCAAATCCTGACTAGAGCACATGAAGAGATTAATAAAGTGTTGTTAGAAGAAGGTCAACTACAAGGTGGAGGTAAACCTGTTCAATTGACAGAGGAAGAAAAGGAAGAGCTGCATAAAGAAATTCAAAAACTTCAAATAGAATTAAAGGAGGCCAAAGAAATGGAGAAACAGGCAAACACTCATGCTGCTACATCAATGAGAGGGTATCATCAATTACATTTGGAGGTAGAGAAGGAAAGAAGTGAATGGCAAACAAAGATGGAGAAAGAAAGAAATGAGTGGAGGAAGGAAAAGGAGTTATGGGCAGCTCAGAACAAAAGTTCAATGATGACTATAGAAGAATTACAGAAACAGTTGGAGAAATCAAAAGTTCTAGAAGAAATTCAAGATCAAGTACAGGCAGAAGATACAGATAAAAGGGAATATGAAACAGGGGATTTTGACAGGGAACAAGAGAACAAGGAACCAGCAGCTAAAGAAACAGAGGAAGAGTATTCCGAAGATTTCTAGAAGAGTATTCCCCGGCAACGGCGCCAAAAAATGTTTTGTTTTGGACTCCAAGTTGTCCTCTCCAATCATGAAGTAACAAAGAATCAACAAATCATCTTTATTTTGTCAATCCTAGGAATATCCATAAGACCACAGCCCCTTCAAGATAATAGATTCAAGGAAATAAGAGATTGATGGCTTGATTGCTGAGAGAAATTGAAGATGAAGAGAAAATCTTGAGTTTACCATAACTAAGGCAAATCTCCATCTTCAGCTCCTTGGCTCAAATCCTCCACACACCTGCACTTTTACTTCACCAATATGATGAGCAACTATCAATTTACAAAGATTTCAGCACTTTCACTTCTACAAGACATCCATTGCTTTCTTCTTTCCTAAAGACAAACAATGATATCTACCTATTCATGTGCACTTTTCCTAATTGATGAGCTTTACCTTGTTCACCATCATCAACTGAAGATCCAGCAAAGGTCCAACTTCAAAGAAGTTCTTGGAATGTTCCCCAGCAACGGCGCCAAAAAATGTTTTGTTTTGGACTCCAAGTTGTCCTCTCCAATCATGAAGTAACAAAGAATCAACAAATCATCTTTATTTTGTCAATCCTAGGAATATCCATAAGACCACAGCCCCTTCAAGATAATAGATTCAAGGAAATAAGAGATTGATGGCTGGATTGCTGAGAGAAATTGAAGATGAAGAGAAAATCTTGAGTTTACCATAACTAAGGCAAATCTCCATCATTTTCTATGTTCTTTATGTCAAAGCCATGCCATTTCATTAGCAGAATACAAATATGAACTCAAAATTGAAAAATATCACCTGTATCACAAAGACGAAACAATCGTGATTCTGTACCAACAGACGATTTTCACAATTTTGAAACTTCCTTCAGTCCTTTCCACTCATTTACAGCAATAGGTCTCTCTCTTCATACAACTTACTCAATAATACACAAATGTAACTCACAAATCTCCATGATTAAGCAAGAGACAAGCTCACACATCAAAGAAAATACACTCAACAGGAGAAAACACGATTTTTGCAGAAACTCTTTCTTCTCTATTGATAGCTTGAGCAAATGACTAACCAACCTCTCCAAAATAGAGAAAATTGACTTATATACATTTTCAAGTGTCCCTTTTCACACTTGAAATTAGGTCTTTTTCTCTAATTTTCTAAAAAATGCTATCTAAGAGTTTCTAAAAATTCTACAAAAATTACATGAGATCCTCAACCACATAAGGAAGACTCTTCCTTATTTTTACAACCATTGCATAAATATTTTACAAGTTTTTTTTTGACTTTTTACTAATTTTTTACATCAAAAATGCTTTTCCAAGAATACACCTTCCAACAGTGAAGCTTGTCAACTCGGCAAGGCTCATAGACAACCTTTCAATAAGAAAGGATATATGTATCAAAATCCTTTGGATCTAGTGCACATGGATGTGTGGGGTCCAAGTAAGGAGCCATCTATATCAGGCTCAAGATATTATGTGTCTTTCATAGATGATTGTAGCAGGTGGACCATTCTATTTTTCATGAAGCACAAGGATGAAGTGTTTAATTGCTTTAAGAAGTATATTGCTCTTGTTGAAAACCAAACAGGTAGGACTTTGAAACGACTCAGATCAGATGGTGGAGGAGAATACTTCTCTTCTGAATTTGATGCCTTCTTGCATGAAAGAGGCAGTAAAAGGGAAGTCACTACAAGGTATACACCCGAACTCAATGGTGTAGCAGAGAGGAGGAACAGAGCTATTGTCGAAGCAGCAAGGTCTATGCTCAACGAAAAGGGATTGCCAAACTACCTATGGGCAGAGGCTGTGTCTACAGCCACATATCTCATAAATAGACTTCCATCTAAGTCACTAGATGGAACCACTCCATATGAAGTGTGGAATGGAAGAAGACCTAGTCTAGAGCATTGCAAAATCTTTGGATGCTTAGCCTATGCTCACATTCCTTCTCAAGTAAGAGGGAAATTGGATCCCAAGGCAGAGAAGTGTGTATTCATTGGTTATGATCAAAACCAAAAAGGATATAGATTGTACAATCCAACCAATAAAGGATTTTCTGTGAGTAGAGATGTAATTTTTGATGAAAACAAATCATGGTTTGATGATGACAGGAAAGTGAAGCTACCATATGACTTGGATGAAGATTTTCCATCACTTCAACCAAAGGAGCCAAAGCAGATGGAAGAAAGTGATTCGGAGATTGACCTAGAAGACTTGGAAAGACTAAAGCTATGGAAGAACAAAGGTAAAGCAAAGATGCAGGATGCTACATATGGACCCGAGAGCTCACATCAACCACTTAGAAGGTCTTCGAGGGAGAAGAAGAAACCAGAGAGGTTTGGTTATGATACTTCTTTGGTCACCAAGCACTCAATCTACATTGCAAAGGATTCAACCAATGAAGAACCTACCACATTCGAAGAAGCACAAAGCAAGAAAGCTTAGAGAGATGCAATGGATGAAGAAATGGAAGCCTTGAAGGAGAATGACACTTGGGAGCTTGTACCTAACAAGCCATCTATGAAGATAATCGGATCTCGATGGATATACAAAATCAAGAGGAATCCAGATGGAAGTATAAATAGACACAAAGCAAGGTTAGTTGCTAAAGGGTTTGCTCAAACCCATGGTATTGATTATGAGGAGACTTTCTCTCCTGTTGCAAAAATGCCTACAATTAGGGTTCTCATTAGTCTTGCTGCATCTAGAAATTGGAATCTTTATCAACTTGATGTAAAGAATGCTTTCTTGAATGGATGGATTTCTGAGGATATTGAGCTAAAGGTCTACTCAGATGCAGATTGGGCCGGATCTAGAGATGATAGAAGAAGCACATCCGGGTATATATCATTTGCAGGTTCGAAAATCATTTCTTGGTCATCGAAGAAGCAACCAACCGTGGCATTATCTTCTATTGAAGCCGAATATAGAGGTTTGGCTAATGCAACTCAAGAAATCATGTGGTTAAAGTCTTTGTACACAGATCTTGGACTTCATTCTTCAACACCTCACATTTTTTGTGACAACACAAGCTCACTACATCTAGCAGCTAATCCGTTATACCATGCTAGAACCAAGCATATTGAAGTCCACTACCATTATGTAAGGGAGAAGCTAATGAGCAAGGATATTCAACTATCCTATGTCTCTACAAATATGCAATGTGTAGACATGTTGACTAAAGCTCTTGATGGTAAAAAGTTAAGTAGATTCAAGTTGATGATTGGCTTGCAGGAAATCAAGGACAATTGAAGACTTATTTGGAGGCCAAGCATGTTAGGCTTGAGGGGGAGCTGTTGGTGCATTTTACCCAAGCCTACATGCTTGATATGCTTGATATTATCCTCATTTGTAAGTCACATGAGTAGTCATGTGAACACCTCTTGTAAAAGAGTTCATTTTTATCTCTTGTATTTGGAAAAAGAAAAAAGGAAAAGGATGGCTTACCTCATGCATGATGTAAAAGCAAATTCGTCGCTATAACTACCAAAATCACGAATTTTTGAGCTGAGGGAATATCTCCTAACTTTGGGGATCACTTTTAGGTGGAGCCATTCGAATTCGAATTCAAAACTCCCTCCAAGAATAGCTATAAAAGGAGCAAGAAGGAAGAGGCGATTAGCAAGCCTTGTATGTGACCACTTGATGTCATTTTGTAGAGATTGAAGAGCTTACTCCATAGCTCTATCATTCTACTCCCATTTTGCAAAGATTCATTGCCAATGTGGTTGTAATCATATATGAATTTATACATTTATCATCATTCACTTCTCTATTTTGTTCTCTACTATACTCACTCAGAGTAGTACCTTCAGAAGGTCATATCTCGAGTTCTACGGATCGTTTTTCAGTGACTTAACTTGCATTGGATAGCTCCTACTGTCTAATTTCTACCTATAAATTTTCAACATCATTGGATTAATAGTTTTGAAGATATCTGCATTTTACTGCTTACTCGTCTATCTCTACAGAGCCCCGAGAATTGTGGGGATGTTCCAGAAATTGTTGAAACTTGTTCTCAGTGCTCAGTCCATCATTTGAAGTGTTTTAACTTGGATTGGGAAGCTTGCTAAGTCTATTTGCTATGTCCAAAAGGAATTTTTCTAACTCCTACCAGGTTGAGAGCACTGGTCATTTTTTCCAACAGGTGTATGTCCAAAAATAGCAAGTTTTGGGAGCTAGTCATTTTGCAACTAGTCTGTCTTGACTTAAACTTTTGGGATACATGTTCCAAAGTACTTGGCTGATATTTTGGTGGATTTAGGAAGATTAAAGGGTCTACTAATCAACTCTGAAGTCTCAGTTGGCTAGTGTGAAGCTGGTTGTAGCAGCACCTACTCATCTTTGGATTGCATCCAGCATCTCTCTTCACATTGGAGACATCTAAATCTCCAAAGGCTTGATCTATAGTGATTTAAGAACACGTCTATATCAGTTATAGACCAAACTTTACACAAATGTTACCTTGATTTGCAAAATTATTCAATATCACTTCTTTGAGTGAAATCTCTTCTCTTCAAGAAGTCTGCTTCAGAATTTAACTTCATTACCTACACATAACTTTAAATTTCTTTAATCTAATGATACACATATCTCCACACTACCTTTTTGCACAGTCATATCATCCATTAGACCTTCAAAGGAAAATCATTAAAACTCTAATTTGATCATTAAGATCAAAGGTATGTTAGAGACTTTTCTCCTGAACAAGCGACTTTAACATAGTCAACTTTTAAGGTTGATTTCTCACAGTACAAATCCCATTTTGTTAAATGTTGTTAGCCATAACTTCCTTACCTTCCAACTTAGATTTTGAATGCTCACTCATAAAAAACTTTACATTGTGCATTGAGATCTAAGCAAAACATTGACACAAAAAAGTGTGCAACTCTGAGAGTTCTATCTACAGACTTTACATATATATGTTCCTATTGATCATACACACAACCTAAAAGGAATTAGACCATGAAAGTTTGAACATAGATTGATTAGCTTTTAGATTATATGTGTACAAAAGATTTCCTGATCCACATGATCAAGCTAAGAGAATCAGAGAAAGACTCGATGCTAACTCATGGAAATGACTCTCTACACATATATCTCATTGACACTTTTCTTCTAATGACTCTTTCATTAATTTCTTTATATTATTGACTTATATACATATGACTCTAGACTCATCCCGCATCTATTATGTTACTCCTTATCATTCTAATGACCATCTATCCTCATAGTACAAGAATTTTCATCTGTAATGTACATATGTATACAAGCTACATTTTTTAGATCTCTTCACTTTCTCAAATGACTTCTTTGGCTTCATTTTGATTCCTGACTTGCTTCAAGTTCTTCGTAATCATCAATTTGGGATTGCTTTGTTCCAACAGCTCCCTCTCAATCGCGAATTGTGATTATATCATTCTTCTTTATTCCTGCCATCTCTTTAAACTTCTGTAGCTTAGGTCCATCTAAGCTTTTTGTCAACATATCTGCAACTTGCTCTTTTGTTGGTGTATACAATACTTCAATCTCTTTCTCAAGTACCTTTTATCTCAAGAAATGATACTGAATATCTATGTGTTTAGTCTTGGCATGAAAAACGGGATTAACTACCAAATATACTGAACTCATGTTGTCTCCAAAAATAATTGGAGTACTTTGATCAGTTCCAAAACTTTTCAATAACATCTTCAACCTATCACTTCTTTTGAAGCCTCTACCATTCCTTTATACTCAGCTTCTGTGGATGACGAAGCAACTGTATGTTGCTTTTTTGAGCACCAAGAAACTCACTTATCTCCAATATAATAGAGATAACCATGAGTAGACCTTCTATCATCTGAATTACCTGCCCAATCTGCATCACTAAAAACTTTGATTCTTGTGTCAGAAGTAAAAAACCATAATACAAACCTTCACTTAAGGTTACCTTGATATATCTGAGCACCCTTTGAGCTGCAATCCAATGAGTTTTCTTTGGACAATGCATAAATTGTGATAAGACACCAACTTCATATGATAGGTCTGGTCTTGTCAAGGTAGCCTAGATTAAACTACCTACCAAACTCTGATATTTCTTCATGTCATTAAATTCTTTTCCTCCACATCTGCTCAATTTATGATTTACCTCCAATGGTGTGGTTGAAGGCTTGCAATCTTCCATGTTGAACTTGACCAAAAGATTCTTCAAGTATCTCTCTTGTGTAACATATACTCCATGTTGAGTATACACAATCTGCATTCCTAAGAAATAAGACAAGTTTCCCAAATCACTTATCTTAAACTCCTTCTCTATTTTCTTCTTAAGCTCCTTGATTCCTTGAGCATCTGTACCTGTGACAATAATATCATCAACATAAATACACATATATATGAACACTTCTTCACTTGACTTCACTAGAAAGCTACTATCTGCTTTTGAAGCTTGATATTCACATTCATTCAAGAACTTAACAAGCCTATAATTCCATGCTCTTGGAGCCTGCCTCAAACCATACAAAGCTGTCTTGAGCTTATATACATAATATGATCCAATAGAATCCATGAAACCCTCTGGTTGCTCCATGTACACCTCATCTGCAATATATCCATTCAAAAATGCATTCTTCACATCTAATTGTGACAAATTCCATCCTTTACAAGTAGCAATAGCAATTAAGGTTCTAATTGTAGACATCTTAGCAATTGGACTAAAGATTTCATCATAATCTACCCCATAAGTTTGGGCATAACCTTTAACCACAAGTCTAGCTCTGTATTTAGACACCTCACCATTTGCAAACCTCTTTGTCTTATACACCCACTCACATCCAATTACCTGCTGATTCTTTGGTCTTGATACTGATTCCCATGTCTCATTCTCAAGTAGAGCATCATACTCTTCTTGCATTGCCTTTTCCCAATTCTGCTTTCCTTTAGCTTCTTCATATGTGGTTGGATCTTCTTCTATCTTCACAATATAAGCATAATCTTTTGTTTTTAAGAAAGATGTATCATAGCTATACCGATAGGTTCTTTTCTTTCTCTCAAAGATCTTCTAACCTCTGCACTTCTTGAAGTCTCAGCCACATTTGATTCTGGATCAAATCTTGGCCTATCTTCATCATTGCCCTGCAATTTACTTTTATAATTATCATAATCAATATCTTCTTCATACACCTTCACTTTTGTCTTCCCTTTCCTTTGTATTTCTTCAACATCTGCATAATCATTTTTTGACCCTGTATACCATGTACTTTGCTCATCAAATGTAACATATTTTGTAACAAGAAATTGTTTTGTGGATGGACTCCACAATCTGTAACCCATCTGTCTATCATCATACCCAATAAACACATAATTCTCTACTTTGGTCTCTAGCTTATGTCTTAATTGAGAAGGAGCATAAGCATATGCCAAACATCAAAATACCTTACAATGATCAAGAGTAGGTTTCTTACCCCACCATGCTTCATAAGGTGTTCTACCATCCAAAGCTTTGCAAGGTAACCTATTCACAAGGTATGCTGCACTGTTGATAGCTTCTACGCATGTAATTTGGACAATTCTTCTCTTTCATCATTGATCTTGCAAACTCTACAAGAGTTCTATTTCTTCTTTTTGCAACTCCATTTTGTTGAGGGGAGTACCTGCAAGTTATTTCTCTTTTTATACCTGCATTCCAAAAATAATCATCAAACTCTTTAGTAAAATATTTGCCCCCTTCATCTGATCTCAACCTCTTGAGCTTTTGTCCTATAATCCTTTCTGCATAAGCATGATAATGTTTGAATGTCTTGAACACTTTAGACTTGTCCTTGATTACATAAAGTGTAATCCATCTTGTTGCATCATCAACAAACAATACATAATATCTGGATCCATTTATGCTATAGACCCTTGAAGGACCCCACACATCTGTATGAACCAACTCAAGCATATTTGAAGAATTGTTTCTTGTTTTATTGTATGAACTTCTGTGAGCTTTACCTAATTGACAAGCTTCACACTTGTATACCATGTGTTGACCTTCAACATTTGGCAATCCAAGCACTACATCATTCTTTGACATTTCTTTTATGGCTCTCTCATTGAAATGACCTAGCCTTCTAACTGAGACATCTTTTGAATTCCATAAGTAAACAATGCATGTCCCACATTACCTTGGACCTTGAGAATAAAAAGCCTTCCTTCTTTTTCACCTGTAATGATGCTTCTATACTTTTCACCTTCCTTTTCTCCACAATTTGTCCTACACTTATCAAGTTTTTAGGAATAGTAGGAACATAAAGTACCTTGCTTAAGAGTGTGCTTCCACTCTTTGTCTTCACTGATCCAATGTTTTCCACTTTATGCTTGGTGTTATCTCTTGTTTGAACTGTATGTCCACTCACCTTTGCTTCCATATCAGTCATCAATGATATATTGCCACTCAGATGATTGCTACATCCTGAGTCAATATAAAATACCCTTTGATCTTCTCCTATTGCTTCATGTGTTTCATTCAAGATGAGATTCATGTCATCCTTCTGATTTGATGCATAATTATAATAGTTGTTATTGTAGGACTAAGGTTGAAAGCTTCTTCCACCTCCTCTAGCATATGAGGTCCTACCACCTCTTCCTCTAAAGTTACCTCTTTGATTTCTGCCTCCTCTACCTCTTTGATTTAAACTCTGATTATGACTTCCACCATTTTGATTTTTATACCAACAATCATTTTCCAAATGATTTGTTCTGCCACAAATCCAACAAGCTTTAACATAATCTTTATTCTTACCTCCTCTTCCTTTACCTCTTGATTCATCTTCCCTCTTGTGAAATTAACTTGCCTGGAAGATTTTTCATCATCATTTAACTGCTTTTCTTTGCCATTCTTTTTCTTATCCTTGGAGTAGATAGCTTGACTTGCACTCCTATCATTATCTCCCTTAATGTCCTGCTCAAAAGTTAGCATGTGTCTTAGCAATTGATTAAGATCAGGAGTAAAATGATCTAATGACAATTCTATGGACAATATGAAAGGCTTCCATTTCTTATCTCCTCTCAGAACTATAAGTATTTGTCTTACCAACTTATCCTCTTCAATACCTTCATCTACTACTCCCAAGCTATCTGCAATATCCTTCGTTCTTGCCACATAATCAGAAATTGATTGTGAGCTCTTCTTCTTGAAGGTTGTGAACTCAGCCCATAATAATGACTTCCTTGACTTTGTTGTATATTGAAAATGCTCTTCCAAAGCATTCCACACATCTGTTGCACTCTCTAATCCTCTAATATGAGGTAGAAAATAACAATTTATAGACACGTAAATGATGCTCCTAGCTTGAGCATACTTCTTCATCCAGTTCTTCAAATTTGCAAGCTCTTCCCTAGTTGGAACACTAGGATCTTCAAACTCACGCTTTTCTTCTTCTTCTGTAATGAATGCCATCAAATGTTTGCTCATGAGGTGTGCCTCCATCCTCATGGACTATGCTGGATAGTTTTCCCTATCTAGCTTATCAAACTGCAAGCTTTCTCCCATCTTTGATCTTTGTCTTCTAAAAAATATTAGGATGAATGAATCTTCTTTGTACCTTTAATGTAAAGCTTTAGTTGTTCAAATACTTTTGAGCTCAATCTTCATACTTCTTCAGGTTGTCTTCAAAACTTTGATCTTGTCCACCTTCAATTTGAAGAGACTCCAATGTCTACAACAGTCAGGACTTCAAATGCTCTTTCCTTCACTTTATATTGCACATCTTGCTCTCATAACACTGTTGGAGACCTCTAAATCTCCAAAGGCTTGATCTATACTGCTTTACGAACACCTCTATATCAGTTATAGACCAAACTTTACACAATTGTTACCTTGATTAGCAAAATTACTGAATATCACTTCTCTGAGTGAAATCTCTTCTTCTTCAAGAAGTTTGCTTCAGAATTTAACTTCATTACTTGCACATAACTTCAAATTTCTTTAATCTAATGATACACATATCCCCATGCTACCCTTGCACAATCATATCATCCATTGGACCTTCAAAGGAATCATAAAAACTCTAATTTGATAATTAAGATCAAAGGTATGTCAGAAACAATTCTCATGAACAAGGGACTTTGACATAGTCAACTTTTAAGGTTGATTTATCACAGTACAAATCCCGTTTTGCTAAATGCTTTTAGCCATAGCTTCCTTGCCTTCCAACTTAGATTTTGAATTCATAAAAAAGGTTACACTGTGCACTAAGATCCAAGCAAAACATTGACACAAAAAAGTGTGCAACTCTGAGAGTTCTATCTGCAGACTTTACATATATATGTTCCTATTGATCATACACACAACCTGAAAGGAATTAGACCATGAAATTTTGAACATAGCTTGATTAACTTCTAGATTAGATGTGTACAAAAGATTTCCTGATCCACATGATCAGGCTGAGAGAAATCAGAGAAAGACTTGACGCTAAGTCATGGAAATGACTCTCTACACATCTATCTCATGGACACTTTTCTTCCAATGACTCTCTCATTAATTTCTTTATATTATTGACTTATATACATATGACTCTAGACTCATTCCACATCTATTACATTACTCCTTATCATTCTAATGACCACCTATCCTCATAGTACAAGAATTTTCATGTGCAATGTACATATGTATACAAGCTACATTTCTGAGATCTCTTCACTTTCTCAAATGACTTCTTTGGCTTGATTTTGATTCCTAACTTGCTTCAAGTTCTTCATAATCATCAATTTGGGATTTCTTTATTCCAACAGCATGCAAGCTCTCTCTCGCTCTCGCTCTCAAGTAGAGATGAGGAAATGAATGGAGATGGAGGTATATGGTCACGATGGTGAAGATGATGATGAAGGGATATGGTGTGAAGAGGTGAAGAGGAAGATAAAAACAAGTAAAAGAAATGCTTACCTACTCTTCCAATGTCCCTACTCTACATCTTACCATCACAGGCTCGTCCTCAAAGCTCGATCCCTAGCAATGGCGCCAAAATTTGGTGTAGTTCAGTGGTGAGTAGCAGCTCTTTTAATGTCAATCCCGAAAGACATGAGGATGGTATCAAGACCTCGAGCAAGTGATGTGCACAAGTGGTGATGGAGAAGCAAACAAGCATGCACACACATACACACACACATGCACACACGTAAGAACAAAGAGTAAGACAATGGAAGCTTTGATTAAGAGCCAAAAACCATCACAAGAGCTCTTCTTTAGTTCAATTCACAAATCGTTCTCCCCAAAAATGAGCTCTCTAGATCCTTCTATAGTTTTTGACTAGCTAGTGGCCTTGTCCGGACCTAGTCTCCATCCTAGTTAAAAATTAGGTTCCTAGGCTACTTTGGAGGCTCAAATGAGCTCTAAACATTATGAAAATCGGTGCATAAATACTTCTAATACTCCTCAAGCTTGAGGACTCCTCGGCTTGAACAAAATGGAGTCCAATATGCCAAAAATGGTATTTACAATGTTCATGTAGTGATGAAAATCACCATTAAAAGGAGATTAGGTCGGAAAAATTGAATGGCCTATTTGCTGGATCTTCTTTGACTGCTTTGCCTGCTTGGCCCTTCTCTTTGCTCTGATTCCTTATGTCAGCTCCCTTGTCTTGAAATGCCCTGACTGCTACCAACATAAGGTTTACATCCTCTAAGTACTAGCCAATAGATGTTTGAGTTTATCGATAGGTTTATATAATACACCTACAAGTGTATGCTCAAAGTTGAAGAAGAGTATTCAAATATTGTCATAGCTATCTCATAAATTCATAGTGCCTTTGAGTACAATAGCAAGAGAGGCTAATGAAATTAATTCAAAGCACTCTATTAAACTAACATGGAAATTACCAAAGGAATTAGAAGAACCTAATACTTCTCTCTCTCTCTATCTATCTCTCTCTCTCTCTCTCTTGTGCGCATGTGGCGTACCTTTGATCTGTTCACTCTATGATGTTCTGTTGAGCACTGTTTGAAAGAAGGTAACAAGGTATGATAAACATGCTTTGAGATGACCGGTGCAACAAGTTATGATAAACTGACCAAAGTAGAACACTTATGTGGAATGGATGCAGAGAATATGGGCATCTTCAAAGTCCAATTTCCATTGTTTGAGGGATTGCAAGATAAAGCCTCACTTTAAATTGTCATAACCTTTTTCAAAATAAATATTACAAAAGAGAAGATGTGTCTATGCTTGATTGCAAGTTTGCATTTTATGAAGGTGTGCATGGCATGTTCTCCTATCTTGGCTATTATATGTGCATATGAGCTAATAATTTGGTATCAAGGCAAGTACATCTAGACCTCTTTGCAAGTTTGCATTGTATCAAGAGCAAGTAATAATCAAGTATTTGGAAATTTCATTGCTATTAAGAGCAGTTACAATAGTGATTACATGAGGATTGGATACTTCAACCCTCTTTGATTGTAATTTGTATGTCAAGAGTCTTTGAAATTAGTCCTTAGCTATGTTTTCTTAATCATATCCTATGTCTTTCTCTTTCCTACTTCATCTTGCTTTCTTTGACTTGTTTCTTATGATTTCATGCCCGTAGTGTGTGTGTATTGTGGGGTATGTGCATGTGTGTGTGCATCTCTTCATTCTTATATCTATATCCAACATTGGGCATTGCTGACATTAGTGTGCATGTTATAATATTAAGTGGATATGCGTATTTTTGTTTTAGTTGCATTTTACAAGGGAAATGCTCCCCATGTCAAGGATTCTTTTTTATGCATCACAATTGTAAATTAGTTAGTAACTCATGAGCGCTTGAATAGCTCTCCACGGAAATATATATAGTTGATATACAGTTGTATTACTTTTCAACAAAAGTTAGTGCTATGATTATTATCATCAATACAAGCATTAAATGCTTGCATGTGATTGTTTATGATACGATTTAATGATTTTGAAAGAAGCACACTAATTAGATGGTTGTAAGTAATCATTTATTTTTTGTTATCATGTTGAGAGAAGTGTTTGACTTTAATCTCATACATGCATCTATGTGGCATATAAATTTTGGTGGTATGGAACATTGGACTTTATATCCTACATAGTTGTAGCAATGATGGTATGGGAGAGAAAGCATTGAGACTATACTGTTTGTGGTTAAGAGTTCATTCACATTATCTTCTTAGTATTAAACAACATAGTGTTAGTTGAGACATTCACTCACTATGTGATCGCAAACAAGGAAATTCCATAGGCAAGTGGCCTAGAAATGGGAAGGCAAGGTTTGCACATAAGATTTATGAATAGGCAATTGCACTAAGAAGTAATCCATAGGTTACATACTAATTTATTTGATATGTGTGAGATCGGGCCATGTTCCATAAATAGTGCATATGAGGTGAGCCAGATGCTTATCCTAGTGGGCTATGAGTGTTTGCACATCTACATACTAGCATGTTTTCAATGTATTTAGTAGACTCACATTATGGGTCTTTATTATCTTTAAGAGTGTCAGAGTATTACTCATAGATTCTATAGATATGATTTACTAGAGAAATCATGTTTCAAAATGGAATGATTCAGTAATATTGAAGGTCAAATTCAAATTATGTTTGTTCGGCTTGGAAAAATTTGCATTTAGTATCAAGAAGTCGGTGTAGTTCCACTAGTTGCTAAATTCTCTTAGCACGTCTTCATTTGGTATGACAAGCTTAGTTCAATAGAGTGGATTCGGATTTACTTTGTATGGGATATGTTGACAATACTTTGTATCATTACATCCTTGGTATGACAAATTATAATCTTGGATTCACAGTTTAGA
This sequence comes from Ceratopteris richardii, assembly GCA_020310875.1. Taxonomy (NCBI): domain Eukaryota; kingdom Viridiplantae; phylum Streptophyta; class Polypodiopsida; order Polypodiales; family Pteridaceae; genus Ceratopteris; species Ceratopteris richardii. The sequence continues at coordinate 66,020,347 of CM035415.1, forward strand.
TCAAGACAATACTTTCTTGAGTTTCATTTCATTATAGGGAGTGAATCAAGCAGGTTTACTTGAGTTTAGAGATTAAATACTATTTGGAAAAGATTTCCATTTACTTTTAGTATTTTTGTTGAGAGATTAAATACTATTTGGAGAAGATTTCTATTTACGTTTAGTATTTTCCCACAAAGGTTTCGGGAAATAGTTATACTGTTTAGAAAGTATAAACTACACTATCCTAGTTAGTGAACTAGTTTGTGGAAGCTCCATAGATGAATCATACTTCTAGATCAGCATAGTTTTGTTCATTACTCTAAAATTTATGTCATTTTGTTTGTTTGAGTTATGCTATTTGATAGGTTCTTTGTTAGTATTTCAAGGGGACAAGAGAAAACCTTGAAGGTCTCTTAAGTTGACAAGTTGTCATAAGCTTTTTGTCAAGGTCTAGGCATATGGAGTTAGATGATATTCATAGTATTTATGTTGCCCACATATGGACTCAATGGGCCTTAGAGGAATTCCTAGAGTATGCCTAGGGAAAGGATTAGTATTTCTTGGTGGAAATGCTAGATAGGAAATATAGAAAAACGTTGTCTACTTTTTGAGCATCTAGTATTTCAAACACCCACCACACTCTACACTTAATGATTGGAATCACATATTTTGATTTGTAACTTTATAGATCCTTCTATATCATTCGAGAAGGATAAGAGAGATTTATATTCAAGATATTCACATGCCTGGAGGAATGAGAAGTTCATTGTTGGAGGATAGCCAAGGTTAAGAACTAGAGAGTTTGGAGGAGTAGCATGAACTTAGAGTAGCATGAACTTAGAGTAGCATGAACTTAATTGTATATATGAGTAGCATGAACTTAGAGAGGACTCTAAATGGTTTCCAAGCAAGGTCTATAAATAGGCTAGAAGGTGAGTTCCAAGTATTTCATTCTCCATTTGTAACATAGTATTATATTCTAGAGATGTACATGCCTAGAGAAAGATGTGAAGAATTATTGAAATCACAAGAGGATAGGTTGCTAGTGAGTTATGTTGCAAAGGTAATTTAGAGAAGATGTCAAGCATAGTTAAAGAAGTATACGAAGCAACATCAATTTAAGGAAGGTGGCTGGGGGTACTACCATATAATAGCAAGCTGGGAAAACGTGTTGGCAAACTAAAAATGAGATATATTGACCTTTTAAGTAGCCCAATAGATTGGATTGGCAATGTGTAAGTTGTGTGATGAGCAGGGGGAGGATCTTTCCAACACCTATCAATGGGCTTCAACTAAAATTGTTCGAGCACAACCAAATTGAAGAACAACAAAAATGGACATGGTCACTTTGCTTGCATGGTCTGAAGTAATAAATGGTAGAATTCAGTTGCACCATATGGGCTATTCTTACTTATATTCCAGGAAATCAAAGTAATCTAAAACAAGTCCAGAGGTCGATAATGACTGTAGTGAGCAAGCAATCACACTGCGTAGTATTGGAATATATGATAAATTCTCTTTCCAAGATTCAATGTTGTATTAAAATAGTAGGGATTTCATAATCATGATTGGTTTGAAGCAAGCTACACAATACAATCAAATAGAAAAAGGCATGGTAGTATGCAATTCAATATGCAAAATGAGTGTCTAGACATAATTATCTCAATTAGAGTGTCATGAATCAAAGTTTAACTACATAATTTATTTCCATAAACTCTAATTTGAAATTTCATGCATTTAAAAGCTACCATGCAAATTCATCATTCACTTTTACATTTGATTCTTTTCAAACTTGTTGCATAAGCATTGTACCTCAATCTTTCACTCATGTAAACACAATGAAGAGTGTGATTTTGCATTTCTTGGTAGCAATGGCTAAGAAACTCTTACCTTCCAGATAGCTTTACGAGATGATGAATCTCCCCCACCATATCTTTAGTTCCAAGGAGTAACATGTGTGGATCATGTTGTAGAAAAACTATCAACAAAACAAAAACACATATGTAGAGTGACAATGGTTGTATACGATTCAAAAGTAGAAGAACATTATTCTCTCACATTTAAAGAGCACTTGTAGGGGGGTGCAATGTCTAACTATATGTTTTTGGAATTACAATGGAAGTTGTAATTTGACAATCATGACACTATCATGAAAAGGGTGACACTATCCACAATCACTATTTTCCATATGAAAATTGTCTTGTTGATTTGATTCCATTCAAAGAGGAGAAACAACTTGTATATCATCAAAAAAATGTTGAATATCAATAGCATGAGAATAATTCTTCTCAATCTACATCCTCAATACCATTGCAATTATCATCATCAATGCTATAAGATGAGGTAAAGAAAAAATTTGGACTCTCTCCAACTTCAAGATCTACATCATCAATACCATTGCAATGATGATCTTCAATGCCATACAATGAGTTAAAGCCTAGTTTTTCTATCATAGGCTCACCATCTTCCATAATGATTTGGAGTGTAGGCCAACTCACCAATTTCAAAGTTGAATCCAAAGTTGATGGATCCATAGTTTCATCCATAATAAAACCTAGGCAACTTTATCCCAACTCTTTGCAATTTATAGCATCCCATGGATTTACCAAAAATAATGGTAGTTGCATATCTTTCACCCTTTTCATGATAGTATGGATGAACACAACTAAGACTCCTACTCTAGTAATCCCGTAGAGTGAAGGTGGTGATTGGATAAATCATTGAAAATTATTAGAATCATTTTGGGTGACAAATAAGTTGTTGTTCATACGTTGGAAAAACAAAATAAACAATATGAATTGTAGTTCACAAAGCTAAAGGATAAACTAGTTTCTACTAAGGATAAGTATCAATTGAACTACTAAAAGACTTGGAGCAGTACAAGAAAGGCTCCAAAGAGATGAATCATTGTTTGCAACAACTCTAGAGTGTTTTGGTAGAAAGAATAAAGTTGGTCGATAGAATAGGATGAGTTGATTGCAATTATGAATACTCAACCATCCTAAGGAATGATTGCATTGTTAATTGTTTACTATTAGGTACATACTGGAAGTGATGCAAATATTTGGAAGTCTTTGACTACATGTAGTCAGAATTGTAGACTACAATATGTAGGTTAATGTGGAATTAAAGTGCAGGAATAGTAATACCATGAGCATACATAGAGTCTGGTAGAGAGATATTTTCTCTATATTAGTTGCACTTTGGAGGGATGTACATTCCTTACCCCTTTAAGAGAATTTTGTCCTTTTCATCATTTTCATCTCTCCGATTCACCTTCTTATGAGAAAAGCATTCTAATGCATATTGGGCTTAAGAAAACGAGAATATGTTTGTGGGTTGATCCCTACCCAAATTATTCTAAACCCCATCTAGATTTGCATGTGAGTGATTAAATTAGATGCAAAGCATGCAAAAACTTGAAGAGGGTCAATCTAAAACAACCCTATCTAATTCAATGTTTCGTTATGTGTGAAATAGGCATCCATAACACAAAAACATGAAGTAAGTGGATTCTGAGTATTTCCAACTGATTTTATATATGGATGAGTTTCTAGATACTATTTTTGCATGGACCTAACAAATCAGATGGAAACTTAAGTACTTCAATACTCTAAAAAATATTTTTAAATTCAATTTGGTATAGAGAAAATTGAAGTTCTACTTGGTTAGAAAAATATAACTCAGAACATTTTCTCTTCCACTTGTATAGAAATTTTTCGCGGTTAGAGGAAGATTGTGTCCAACTAGGCTTTAGAGTTTGTGTAAAATATTGGAGAGCAAAACCAATCCAAATGAATTACTTAAGTGTATTTTCTCCAAGTCTTGAATTCTTGGAAATGGTCAGAATTAGAGACAATTCAAATTTCTCCTAAAGAATTTAGTCAAACTCTTTTTGATAACTTGACACTTCCTTCATCCATTGCTACAAGCATTGAAGAAACAATCAATCAATTAATGATTCCTCTTAAACTTAATCATCTTCTAAGATTGAAGGGGTTGTAAATAAAGCATTCGCTAGTGATAATTAACTCAATTATCTATTCCATCTCATTGAACCTAGTCTTCAAATGACTCTAATATTATTTCATAGATGAATTCAAGGTTTGGGAAAATGAGAATCAAGAAGCAAAACTCTTTGTCACACAATCAACTTGTAAGAAACTAAACTAATTTGATTCAAAGTAAACATTGAATCATCATTTCTATCGTTATCTAAATTCTAAGAAATATTCTTTGGATAAAGCTATACCATCATACATCTACCAAAGTCTAGAGTTGTATCAGTCTCTTGAGTGAGTGAGATTTATAACTATTGGATAATGTTTTACTTCACTTCAAAACATAATGATACTTAAATATCTTGATTAGTTAATTAGTCCCTTTTCCAATCTCTTGAGAATCCTATATATGAGAACACCAATCTAGTATTCTCTACAACTACTTAGTCTTACTACATCTAGAGTAAAGTGTTATTCTTGTAATTGTACAAGGTTTGTTATAGCATCTATTGTCTAGTACTTAGAGGATGTAAGCCTTAATACATGTGAAAACTTGAGGTAGCATAATTATGACTATTATAAGTTATGCAACATAATTAATTCATTAACTTCAACTCTCTAAGTCTTGTCGAATGGAGCATCTCAGCAGAGTGAATAGAGCATCATAGGAACTCGGGATGCACATGCAAGAGAGAGAGAGAGATGTGTGTCGTGTCTATGGTGTGTGTGTGTGTGAGAGAGAGAGAAAGGTGTGTGTGTGGACTGCTATATATATATATATATATATATATATATATATATATATATATATATATATATATATATATATATATATATATATATATATATATATATATATATATATATATATATATTGTGTGTGTGTGTGTATATATATATATATATGTGTGTGTGTGTGCATGTGTGTGTATATATACATACACAATATATATACACACGCACACAACAACACACATACACACACACACACACACATGATCACCTCCACAATGCATAAATCTTCTAAGCATGGGTACTCGCAATGGGTTGTTGGGGTAGTTCCTTTGTCCTTGAACATTTAGTTTCTTCGCTACTAAGTTGGCTATTTCCTCCACACTATTCTTAGGGTTTGATGTACTGCTAGCAGAATCTTCACTTTTCATGCTGCCTTGAGTTATTTTCAGATCTTCTGCTAGATTTTCCTCTAGATCAATACATTCTTGCAAGGTTTGAACTCTTTTCACATATACCAGAGATCTTAATGATCCATTCACTAACCCTTCCAAAAACAATGACACCATCTTGTTTTGAGTGGGTCTCTCTTCCACTGGACATCTATCCACATACTACTTGAATCTTCTTGCTGCCAATCTCATTGATTCCATAGGAGCTTGCTTAAAACTATGGATCAATGAGGAAGAGTTATTTTTAATCCCAGATTTGGTGAATTCTTCAATTAATTCCTGATAAATATGTTCCATGTTTTGAAAATTATTAGGGTCTAATGGCTGGAACCAAGCTAAAGCTGTGTCTATCAAAGTTAGACCAAAGGATTCATATTGTATCAAAAAATCTTCCACTTGTTCGGCTCTGATTACTTGCTTAAATTCAACTATATGATTGTAAGGTTCACTAGAGCCATCATAATGGTTTCTCATGCATTTACCAACTTAAATAGGTCTTAATCTTCTTCCTGCTTCAGGTGGTCTAGGCATCACCATAAAAACTGGTCTTCCTATCGATATACAAGGTCCTCTTGCTACAGGTGGTCTATCTGGAATAAGGATTCTATTCCTTTGGTCAACAGGTGGCTGAGGCTAATAGTTAGGGTTATTGGCCGGCATAGCAAACTGCACATGTGGTCGGACAGGTATATGCGTTTGTTGAGTCTGTCCAGAATGCTGATATGAATTATCTTGAAAGGTTCCTTGAGGGTTCTGAGAAGTAGTAGCTTGATCCCTAGGAGGGAACACTGGAATGTTCTGATATTTCAACCCTGCTCTTTCTAACTCTATTAGAGGCCAGTACCTCCTATGGTTTTTGTCCAAATATGTGATGATGGTGGGAAATTCAAGATCTTGTAATTCGTAGACAGTAACTGGGTTAGGGGCTACTTCCCATAATGAAGAGTGGGCTCTAAGGAGATGCTCCATTCCATTGATCAAATACACATCCATTAAGGAGTCATCTTGGGGAACTAGGTCTCCTCTCCAAACCCTAACAACAGTAGATCTCCCTCTTGGAGTGGTCACTTGCCCTTCATGTCCCTCTTCATTAAGGTTGTGAGCATTGTCTTCTTCCCCATGTTCATTGATGTTTTCAGGGTGTTCCGTAACAACATACTGGATATCTCTTTTGTCCAGATAGAACCCTCATGCATACTTAACTGCTGGCCTAGGCACTATGTAGGCATCTGAAGCTTTTTTTTGTCTGGCCACTGATCGATTTAGACCATCTAAAGTAGATAGGTATCCCATGTTGGTTGGTGTTTACATATTCTAAAGATGTCCCATATTCTCCCTCAATAATTGACATCATGCCGATCATTGGTACAGTATTCTGCATATCTTCTGAAGCCATGAGAACTTCTTCCTCTGACTCACTAGAGGTTTCATAGTATTGTGAATGACTACTTGGTTTAGCTACACTCCCTACAGAGGAAATCACACTTCTTCGGCTTCCTAGGGTTCTTCCAGATCTTAGGTTCATTCACTTAAAAGCTCTGATTAACCTTAACCAACCTCCAACTCCTAGAGTTCTTTACTCAGGGTCAGAATTCTAGAGAAAATTTGGTTGGAAAAGGACTGACAGTGAATCCACAATTCACGATACTTGACCCCAAAAAAGTCCACAATACACGATATTTCACCCTAAAAAGAGTCTGTCATGATATTCGATATTTCAACAAGTCGATACACGATAGTCGACCACTTGACTGGACACAATACATGATATCTGCAAAAACTCGATACACGATACTTCAGGAAACACGATACACGATATTTGCCACATATCGCATGCCAATCACGATACTCGATACTTGACAGGTATCGCAATCAGAAATCTGCGATATGCGATACACAATATTCCGCCACAAAAATTCCACGATACTCGATACTTGACCTTGTTGTGTCACTCACGATACACGATAGTCCCCAAGTATCGCGAGAAAATTCCCGACGATACTCGATATTTGTCAGGTATCGGGAAAGTCGCCTCCGCGATACATGATATGAGATAAGTATCGCGATTAGAAACTCACGATATACGATACCCGAGAAGTATCGCAATCTAAATTTCACGATACACGATATGCGATAGTCGACGAGTATCGTGAGGACTTCTCAACGATACACGATATGTGACAGGTATCGCCAAACCCAATTCAACGATACTCGATACTTGATAGGTATCGTGAAAAGAGTTCAACGATACACGATATTCAGTCTAGGTATCACGATACTCGACCACAGGAGTTCACAATACCTAAGTATCGCGATACCTCAACCGCGGGAGAACACGATACTTGGCCTTTTTCCAATGTTTTGCAAGTGTTTTTTGGATTTTGAGTGCATGTGATTGTTCCTAGAGTTTAGCTACCCTCTCCTCTTAGCCTCTATCACAGAATAAACTCTCTCTTTACCCCTGTCTACCTTTCATGATAATTGACGCAGGTCGCTTTTCTGAAAACTTGATTTCAAAAGGAGTTATGCACAAAGAATCAGTAGTGTGCTCACCTTGGAAGCTTTTCCCAAATCTCTTATCCCTCTTGCTCGCACTGCAAAACTCAAAAATCCTGGTCTCAGCTCACGACACTCGACAGATTGCTCTCACAATACTTGTTCTAGAGACAAGTGATTTGATAAATGACAATTTTTTGGTTTTTATACCTTTTGAAAAATTCTTCCTAATTAAAAGGCTGAAAAGACAAAGAGAAAAGAGGTTGGAAACTATTCTATCTTCCTACTGCTCCCTTCTTCCCCTTACTCTACTCCACTCACTTCCCTAGACTAATAACTCACTACACACACTTCAAGAGTGAGAAGTAGTAAGTGCGGATGAGTGTGACTTACCAAAGAAGAGAAATTCATAACTCCTCTACTCGCTTCAATGCTAGAGCTACTTACCATCACACGAATGCCTCGGTTTGATTCGACACTCCCCGGCAACGGTGCCAAAAAACGTGTGTACCTAAGCACCAACTTATGGACTTGTGGAGAAAGAGACTATACCTCGATCCCCCTCAAGTGCACATAGTGGGGATTCACGCTTTATTTATCAATCCGAAGAGTATCAAGACCTAGCCGAGTGTATGAAGACATGCATTCAAATGATGATCAATGCAGATGAGCTTCCTCAAAGAGTGCAAATGAGTCTAAGTCCAATCCAAAACAAGCTTCAACTGTCAGCTATGGTGTCGCGATACTTGGAGCAACAACCAACAGTAAATTGAGCTTTTCTCTCAGCTCCGAACTCCAAATATAGCAAATAGCATATGCATTTCGAAGCTCTCAAGAAGATGCATCCAATGGTGCTATTTTCATTCAATTTTGATGCTTTTACTTCAAGGTATGAGCAAAATACTGAGTCACGAGAATGACCTTCCTACACTTCAGCACTTCCTACACTTCACACACACCTCAACAACAGCAAACAAACACTTTCATGGATAGACAACACTTCCTAACACTCTTTTCAAGCAACACACATGCATACAAGCTCACAAAGAAGAAGATATAGAGAGGAGAAGACACAAATTCGAAATTCTGTGCTCTTGCTTCTCACAATGGCCAAAAGTCTTTACAAAGAGTCACAAATTGATTTATATACATGTGCCCTAAAAATGGTCCTTTCACACAAGAGACCGGCACTTTATTCACTAAAAGGCTAATTTCCTACTAATTTACATGGGTAAGCTACTAATCTTCTGCGGGAATGCATCTAGAGGACTCCTTTAGTGCATTTAAACATCGAAAAATATATTACAAAATGATTATGATACAAAAGATAAGGTGTCCAAATCAGAAAAATTTTGGGGGCTTTCTTTTTCTCTGCCTTGTGCTTTTCTTAGCTCTGCAACAGGGGCACAAGCTATGGAAGGTAGAGAAGAATAAAAGGGAAGATCTTCAGAGAGATCACAAAAGCCCTCTACACTCAAGTATCTTGATTACTAATATCACAGCATTGATGCAAAGAAGGGTCATTCTTGAAAACTGAAGCTCAAATTGATTCTAATTGTTTTTCTTCAACATCTAAACATATACCAAAACATGTGCATTTTTTAGATAAACTTCTTTGAAGAACAACTCCTTGACAATACTCTATAACATAGCTGTCTTCACGAGCAAAACTGTTGATGAAATCATCAATGAAATTTTTATCTATGAATTCATCCCGACCTTTATGAGCAAAAATATTTAGATTTTCTTGATCTATTCTATCAATCATCTAATAATTATCCTCTTTGCTAATGTACATAAGCACTATTGCAAAATCCAACTCTCCTTTAATTGAAGGATTACTACTCTGAATGGCTCCAATTTTAAAAGTCATTTTTGTAGCCGTATGTTGAACTCCTTCCACAAGCATATGAACATAGAGAAAATCAATAAAAGATACTAGAATATATTCTATCTCAGAGTTCATCCCATTGAGTGCAAAAGCAATCTGGAGAAGAACGTTGCTGAAATGCATTCCAGACTATGTAAACTGTATAGTTCTGAATCAAACCTAAAGAAAGCAATGCTGAATGGAAGAACTTGCTCTAAATAAAAACTTTGCACCTTGTTTAAATGGAAACCAAATCCATAGATTCACCATGGAATAACATTTGTTGTGGTCTTTATTCCCATTGCAACTCTATACAAATGACTCAACAAAGTTATGGCAACCTTTGGTAAAGGAGGATACTTCTTTGCCCTGTTTAATGAGCCTTTCACAAATGTCCCACTATAACTTTTAATTTTTTCATATTGTATGTATGTGATATTATATTTCTCACAGAGATTTTCCCAAGTCAAAACCTCTGTTGTTAAATCAATAAAAAATACAATATAGAATTTTTCAACAGACAATCTATCTTTAATCTCCATGCCATTTCTTCCATATCAACCGTGTGCTTCAATGATTTTGCCTATTTTAACAAAATTTTCTTTTCTAAACTTGCCTTTTGAATTTCTAAAATTTCTTTATTGTTTAAACCTGTAATATATCTGAATAATGTCGGAGCTAATATAATCATCCCTGGTGCTTGCTTTAATTGACCACCTTTCATTGCTACCATCTTTGCAGACGTCGATATAACATCTTTTGTTGAATCTCTTTTGCTATTTGGCACTTCACCCTTTGTATTAAGTGCTCCCTGACTATACAAATGCATTATTGATATCCGCTTCTTCCATTCCTCATCATTACATAAGATATAATTTTTTTTTTATAAATCCTTTTTGTAAACTTTGCTATGTAGTCTCTACAAAAGTATGCAAAAAAACAATATATATAGTTTAAATAGATATAAGTTTTAAAAAATAATAATATATAGTAACTATCTAAATATATAAATGAAAAGTTCAAAAAAATTTGAAAATACCAAGAATATAAACATATGTTCCATGATATAAATTCTCTTTTACTCTGATTAACACCTCGAGGAGGCTTGGATGGACATCCCTTTACCTTGTAAAAGTTGATCCACAAATGGTTCCTTCTGTAATGACTATATTCTCAAATGATCCACATACATATATAATGTTGGTATATGCAATACCAAAGCACATGCGGAAAATGATGGGCTAATAAACAAAAGAGACCAGAATTCGAGTTCTAATTGAAATTCAATATTTTAGTTCCCTTTAATACTTAACCCCATCTCTGTACATCTGAGTAAATCCACCATTTATCTACATAAAGGGCACCGCATCATAGATCTTCAACACTTGGTATTCATGTATAGAATAATTTATGACTTCCTCATGTTACCTGCATGTAACCAAATGTATACATGGAAGCCCACATATACTAAGCATGAAATTACCATAAATAAATTTATGGTTCCATATTCATCACCATTTCCTCACAGCCTGCATAGAACTTGTCACCAGACATTCACAACATCATACATTAATAAACTTCAAAATAGTTTCCTGCAAGTATTGATCTGTATATATTCAATCTCTTTAATCTTAGCATACATTTTGTAGTGCATCATCAAATAAATAGCACTTCAGTAGTCTGTTTATATGACATAGCACACATGTTACAATACTGCATCATAAGATATGAGTCTTGGTAGCAAGTGCATCAGATGACCCATAGTTCAATCTTCAATTTCCTACAACATAAATCCATGGGTTTCAAGGCAACCATTTGTCAGAGCAACCTTCCTGCATATGTCCATCTAATATATAACGTTGAGTCATGCCACTCTGAATATCAGCTCACTCATTTGTACATCATAGCAATACAACTTTTCACTTTCGTCACAAGTATCATCTTTTATTAACGCATGCATAAGATGCTCTTAGTCCATGTATATCATGTGTATTCATATCATATGCAGCATTATCAAATCATCACAGTATTAATAAATCCACATCATAAATCAAATGAACTATATATGTATATCTGTGCGTATATGCAATCCACGTCAAAATATTCCTTATATTATATTAAGAGAGATGTACATTTCCTTGCTACTTATTCAATGAAGGAATCACATCAAGGCTTGCTGCTTATTCAATGAAGGAATCACATCAAGGCTGCAACCTAGGAGATAATGAACGTTACCTTTTTTAATTCAATGAAAGACTATATCAAAACGTTCATCCTGAATTCTCGCCTTGCCTCGTTCCTTATTCAATGAGAATATCACATCAAAACAAGCTTCACTTTGAAGATAAGAACACACTTTGAATACAGTTTAGTTTACACATGAATATTTTATTATATCTCCATGAGATATAATATACATGATAAAAATTGATGCATGTTATGCATCTTATGCATAATTCAAATAGATAGTCACATTACCTGTACCATAGCAAAATCGAGCAAGACATCACAATACAGAGATCTGTTTCTGCTACGTCATTCATCTTCATCCGCAGTATGACTTTGTTCTTCTCAAATCAACAAACATATATATGCTCTCCATTATGTCCAGCACAATCACACAAATTCCTTCAATACTCATAGGAGAGAGAAAGATATAAAATACTCAGCTAATATTCTATTGATCAATGTCTGATACATGAGCAACTCCACGACTGATACAACAGAGAGTGTCACCTAAGTGAGAGAGAGCCACCCATCTTCTTTCCATCTAAGTGTTTATATAGAAGCTTGTACGTTTTCGGTGGACTTCAAATCATGTGCATAAAACAAGGAGTAAATCATGGCAGCGCTTTCCTTTATGCATGAATTTAGGAGATCTGATTCTACGTGACTGAGAGAAGAGGATACTATTTCTTAACTCCACAAAAATAGGAAAGGAATAATTCTAAGGATGCATTCATATGCAAGAAATATGAATCTTAATCCTAGAGTTTGGGAGAGGGTTCCTATGGGCGAGATGATAAAGGAAATGAGAAATAGATGAGGGGACACATATGAAGAGCTTCCATTGAAGCTTGCTATATTTTCAACACTCCCCCTCAAGATTCAATGGAAGATCCAAGGGACGTGCCATACAAAGTTTTCTTTGAGCATAGAAATGAATGCTCGAGATCCTTGGTGTGATATCCATGTCTTCAAGATTTGTCCTTGACGCTCCATGCTTCTTCTCATAAAGAAATGACTTGAATCATATGATAATCCAAGACACCACTTCATGACTTGTTTGAAGATATCTTTGTAGATGATCTTCAACATAAGTAGAGTGATGAACAACCGAGTTGTCCATTGAATTGGTTTCAAAATGAGAAAGGGAAACGATCCTTTTCTTCTTACCTTCACTTCAAGATTGATGATCTTCCCGTTCGATACTTGTTTCTCTTGGACCTTTAACTCTATGAATGCTCTTCCACTGCTTTGACTCTTCAAGTCTTGATAGATCTTTTCTTCATTTGCTTTCTCTCTCTTGTTGTCTTCTCTTTCTCTCCTCTTCTCATTTCAAGTGGCTTCCCTCTCTTTTCCATTCTTCTTTTCCTCATGTTGATCTTTGCTTACTTCTTCCATTTGCTTTCCTTTGTAGGTGGATGCCTTGATCTTGTCTTCTTTTGCTTCTTCTTCCAAAATCTTCTTACCTTGGTTTCCTTCATGTTTATGTGCAAGGATGGTCGTGTCTTCTTCATAACTTCTTCGATTTATCAATGTTCCTTGGGCTGGTTGCACTTCTTCTTTGTCATCTTTGAATCTTTGAACCTTTTCTTCTACTCCATCTATTGGTTGATCTTCATAAGGTGCACTTTCTTGACTCATTGACATGTCTCCCCCTTCATCTCTAGCATCTGCAAGTTCTTCATATGGCTGGTCCTCCAACCATGATAGAAAATGATGAATGATTTTCTCTTCTTCTTCAAAGGTAGGGCTTTGTCTTGCCATCTCTTTTCTCTTCATAACCTAAAATAGAACACAACAAATATTCCAAGATTTTATACCTTTGAGACTATCTTGGAATGATAATTTGGACTCCTTTCTTCAATCTTTTCTTGTGAGCTTCCACACTAGCTCAAAACTCCTTTGTCTTCTTGACTCCTTAATGTGGCTTGCGTGAGCTTCAATAGCTCTAACTCCTTCGACAAGTCCTCTTGACTCCTTTATGTAGCTTGAGTGAGCTTCAATAGCTCTAACTCCTTCGACGAGTCCTCTTGACTCCTTTATGTAGCTTGAGTGAGCTTCAATAGCTCTAACTCCTTTGACGAGTCCTCTTGACTCCTTTGCCTTGTTGTGGCTTTGCTTGATCACCTCCTTTGAAAAACGTCTTCTTGACTTCTTCCTTGTCTTCAATTGGTTCTCAACACTTCTTGTTGAGATCACTTCAAGATAAAAATAAGCCAAAAATGCTCAAGCCTTTAGCGACCATTGCTCAAGCTTCCCAGTAGTGACCAATGCTCAAGCTTTAGGCGAGCTACTTGTGAGATTCTCAAATCACTAGCATAAATAACGTAGGACTAGAAATCCTTTGTAGAACCTTTATCACTTTAGCTTCAATGTTCAAGAACAATGAACTAAAGAAATGTATACCTTGAGTTTTCTTCCTCTTGAATCCAAGCAAGTTTGTAACAAGGACTCACACTCCTTGCCTCGAGCTCTGCCACAGCTCGTTTGCCTTCCAAATCTTGAATCCGAACCTTTGCTAGCTTTCTTCTTTTGGCTTGTCTTCAACTCAATTGATGAGGAGACTTCACTTTGATAGGAGTTCCTTCTCGAATCCTATCCACCTTTATGATGGCAGCCCTTTACCTTTCGGAGTCTTCTTCTTGTCTTGAGATTCTATCTTTTCCCAAAGCTTCTTCATCTTTACTCATTTGCTTTTACTTTTGAACTTGCTTTCTCCAAGAACCTGTATTCTTCAAACACTCTTAAAGAGTTAGTATCTCTTCCAACAAAAAAATATCAAGTATGAAATCCTTGGGGGGACCTTGAGCTCCAATGGCTCCTATAGTCTTCTTGTAATTTGACGGCTTCAACAAGCCTCTAGCAATCAAAGTGCATCCAAAATCAATGAGGGGACTTCAACAATTTGCAAGCATACAAGAGCACTATGGCTCTGATACCACTGTTGGTATATGCAATACCAAAGCACATGCGGAAAATGATGGGCCAATAACCAAAAGAGACCAGAATTCGAGTTCTAATTGAAATTCAATATTTTAGTTCCCTTTAATACTTAACCCCATCTCTGTACATCTGAGTAAATCCACCATTTATCTACATAAAGGGCACTGCATCATAGCATCTTCAACACCTCGTATTCATGTATAGAATAATTTATGACTTCCTCATGTGACCTGCATGTAACCAAATGTATACATGGAAGCCCACATATACACCATAAATAAATTTATGGTTCCATATTCATCACCATTTCCTCACAGCCTGCATAGAACTTGTCACCAGACATTCACAACATCATACATTAATAAACTTCAAAATAGTTTCCTGCAAGTATTGATCTGTATATATTCAATCTCTTTAATCTTAGCATACATTTTGTAGTGCATCATCAAATAAATAGCACTTCAGTAGTCTGTTTATATGACATAGCACACATGTTACAATACTGCATCATAAGATATGAGTCTTGGTAGCAAGTGCATCATATGACCCATAGTTCAATCTTTAATTTCCTACAACATAAATCCATGGGTTTCAAGGCAACCACTTGTCAGAGCAACCTTCCTGCATATGTCCATCTAATATATAACGTTGAGTCATGCCACTCTGAATATCAGCTCACTCATTTGTACATCATAGCAATACAACTTTTCACTTTCGTCACCAGTATCATCTTTTATTAACGCATGCATAAGATGCTCTTAGTCCATGTATATCATGTGTATTCATATCATATGTAGCATTATCAAATCATCACAGTATTAATAAATCCACATCATAAATCAAATGAACTATATATGTATATCTGTGCGTATATGCAATCCACGTCAAAATATTCCTTATATTATATTAAGAGAGATGTACATTTCCTTGCTACTTATTCAATGAAGGAATCACATCAAGGCTTGCTCCTTATTCAATGAAGGAATCACATCAAGGCTGCAACCTAGGAGATAATGAACGTTACCTTTTTTAATTCAATGAAAAACTATATCAAAACGTTCATCCTGAATTCTCGCCTTGCCTCGTTCCTTATTCAATGAGAATATCACATCAAAACAAGCTTCACTTTGAAGATAAGAACGCACTTTGAATACAGTTTAGTTTACACATGAATATTTTATTATATCTCCATGAGATATAATATACATGATAAAATTTGATGCCTGTTATGCATCCTATGCATAATTCAAATAGATAGTCACATTACCTATACCATAGCAAAATCGAGCAAGACATCACAATACAGAGATCTGTTTCTGCTACATCATTCATCTTCATCCCAAAAACCCCAACAAAGTTAACTCGAACGTGCAAATCACTGTGATAGAAGTGATAGAGTCATCAGGGAGTGATAAGGAGTACACTATACCATTGAAAGCAATAACGAGAGCAAAAGCTAGAGAGACACCAGAAAAAACTGGAGCAAATGATCAGGCTGACAGAAAAATGGACATACCTACACCTCAAATAGTTGAAGACTCGGAAGAGCCTGGAAAAAGTATCACAAGTAAACGAACACAAAGATGGAAGAACCGTAGAGACAAGATGAAGGAAAAGAAACTACAACAAAAGAAGGAGAATGAAGAAAATGAAAGGGGTCAAGAAGAAAAACAGAAACTTGAAGGAGAAAATCAGAAGCGGAAATATAAAAAAGAAGAGGTAGGATTAGTGTTAGCAGATCCCATGCCGGAAGAGTTAGCCATGTGGATTCAGGCATACCAGGCACGAATAAGAGCAGGACCAACCATTGAACAACATGAAAAAGAATATCCTAGAGGTGAGTTAGAAAAGGAAAGGTTGGAGATATGCAAAAAATTAATTGAAGTAGCTCAACAAACCCTAGAAAAACCTGTTCTTCAACTACCCAATTCACAAATTCCCGAGAAAGAATTCCAAGAGTGTGTCATCCCTAACGATCCTGAGAAAGGAAAAGAAGGTGAGACACCTAATGGAAACTTCCACAAGGATAGAAGAGAAGGATCCGTTATCCCCGAAGTAGATGGGGAATGGCCTAAAGACTTGTGGGCAAGGGTCCAAGAAGAAAGATGGAAGAATATGGAAGGAATTGAACCACCCTAGCAGAAGGTGAAATAGAAGATTCAATGCTTGAGCTTAATTCAGAAGGATTATTACCCTTTGACCAAAGTGAAAAGGAGAATGACAGTGAAAAGGTCTTGCCAAATTACACAGGAGAATACGAACATAATTCGGAATTATACTGCATTCCCTCAATAAGAAAAAAAAGAACAGAACCCATCAGTCCAAACATCGGACATCATACAACACCTAGCTAGCCAATTGGAGACCAAGTCAGAAGAGAAGGAAATACCTGATGAGGTAACCACAATAAAAATCCCAGCTCGATAAGGTTGGAGATTTCAATGAGGGAGATGAAGGAAACACTTGCCTTCCAATTACCTATAGGGGTTATACCACTAAAGCTATCTTAGATTCAGGAGCTAGAGTAGGAATAGCAATTAAAGAAATCAGGGAGAAATGGGGAAAACCAGCTCTAAGACCAACACGCATGAAGATACAAATGGCAGACGGACACACTGAAAGACCCTTGGGATTATTGGAACGGGTAATTTTTACCACTTGCAGAGTTGAATTTGAGCACACCTTAGCGATCTGTCAATTTGATAGGGCCAGCAATTATGAGATGATACTTGGAAGACCCTTCATGAGACAGCTAAAGGTAGTGCAAGATTGGGGAAAAGATGCATTATACTTACAGCATGAAGGAGTCACGACAAGAATAAATCTATACACATACACATATCAAGATGTTCCCCCATTGCAATGGAATCTAATTCATAAAGAGGAAGACAATCAATCTATTCACAGTATAGATTCAAGTGACCAATCGTGGATGAACGAAGACACTCATCTATGGATATGCCAAACTGCAAAAAAGGAAGAGGATAGAAGGAAAGGATGGCAGCAAAGGCAAGGAGTTGCTAGGTGTGTACAAGATCCAGCCTACATGCCTCAAATATTCATAGATGAAGAATTCCAACCTCATGGTTGGATGGAGATTTTAGCCACTCTCGATGTGTGTGTAAATGAAGAAGTGATAACTATGAATGAATGCATGGACGAGGAAGGATATGACGTTAGTCTATACGTGGTAGTTCTTCAAGAGGCTGAAGAAGGAGAAGTAATTGAAAAGGAATGGAAGGAGGATTACGAGAGCATTGAAATGGAACATGAACATATGGAAATGGAAAATGGAACTCAAGGAGTAAGTGTCATAACTAATGAAATAAATCAAGAAAGAACACAGGCAGAAGAGCTTGGATTAGATAAAGCAAAAGATGATGAAGAAAACAAGCCTCAAGACCAATTTGAAGTGCCTGCCCACTTCAAAAAATATGAAGTAGAAGAGAGGAAAATTGCTATTCAAATGCCGAAACGAGAAGCACAACCAGGGATAGCCTATGACAACAAAGAACAAACCAAGAAAATTATAGTAACATTGGAAGAAGGAGAAGAACGATGTACGTTTATAGGTCAAGATGTCTGAATGGAAGAAGAACAAGAGCTGATACGACTCATACGAGAATATAGGGATGTCTTTGCCTGGACTTATAAGGATTTGAAAGGAGTAGATCCTTCCATATGTGCCCATAGAATCCCTATGACATCTGAAGCTAAACCTTCCAAACAAAGACCATACACATATAACGATGTGTACTCAGCAAAAATCGAGGAAGAGATAGATAAATTGCTAGATGCTGGGTTCATTTATGAGATCGAACACACAAAATGAGTGTCACCTTTGGTGGTCGTGCCAAAAAAGAATGGTAAGTTAAGAGTACGCATTAACCTGAAAAAAGTAAATGCTGCCACCCTTCCTCTCCTAGGCGTTTAGTCCTCCTCATGGGTTTCTTTGAACTGGTTTCGACTTCTTCAATAGAGATGACTGTTTTCTTTTTCTTTGGAACAATCGCTGACTTTGCATATTTTGCTAGCTCTGTTGAGGTTGGCATCAAGCGTAAGTAGTTCTTCATGTCAAGTGCCTCATAAATGAGTAGGGTCAAGGCCGAACTACCATTCAGAAACTTTTTCTGACCCCATTTTTTCTTCGCTTCGAATAGGCGATCCTGAATGTATGGAGTCATATTTACTTTATTTCCTACTTGCCTCATAGCATGTGAGAGTAATTGCACAACAATTTTTTGAGGTGTCGTGTATCTATGCATACTCGGAAAGCAAAAATGCTGGTGCACTAAGCGAACAGAGTCTTCAATATCTGTTCTGTTGATTTCCAAAAAGGTTCTCTTTTTAGGATCATGACACTCATCTTTCACATTGGTGAGTCCATCTTGATTCCATCCAAAAGCTCTGTTGATTAGCTCATGAGTGAATTGAATTGTTTTCCATGTACCAACTTTGTCTAGTACTCTTGCCTCTAGGACTGATACCTTATTTGATGCCGACTGTAGTGTATTCATCACTTGTGTACATCTCTGGAAATCAGGCAGGTATATTGCAAGTCTCAGGAATGCATCAATTCCTACTTGTGTCCAGACATCTATCATGCGAGGTAATCCTTGTATGATAGTTTTGAAATCTTGGGACATGATAGGAAAGTAGTGATCCCTATCCATGATCTTGATGCTTGCCATAAGAAGAAGTTCAGACACTGGTTGAACATCAAGAAACCAATGACCTCTCGCCTTCATGATTGATTCCAAGGGAAGAAGTAGGACCTCCTCCTCTTGCATAGCCTCGGAATTAGAGGATGCCATCTGCACTCAATACATAGCAGTAATCAGTGGCAAGCTAGCATCAAGAATCATCCTTCACGTATCCTCATTGAATTTGGAAACTCTTCGAGTGAATTGTGTCGTCCCTTCCCCATGGGTGTGAGAAAGGTAATACCTGGAATTTCTCATACTTATTTTTTCTGAAAGAAAACAGGAAGGTTAGTTCATTGCCGAAGCGGTTATTGAAGTACAAGTTATTTTCTTTTTGGTTACTGTACAAGTGCTCTCCTATTCCCCAAGAGGGAACTGTGCTCCACTATCTTGAAGTAGAAAAAGAATGTGCCGAATGCTTGGCCTTGTAATGTGGCCCTATCATGCATACTTTGGGTTCTGGTAACTAAATGTGTGCAACTCGAATTATTTGGTTGATGCATACAGATTGTCTTGCCTGTCGGCATCCAAATCTGCTTTATTCCATTGGGATAGCCTGTATTTCTAGCACTCTTGGAGAATGTAGTGCTTTTCGTGTAATACTTTTGTTTCACCTGCTGTTCGAATCTTTTAGTTATTTTTGTTGCATGTCAAGTTTCCTGCTCCATCCTGAAGTGGTGTATCTTCAGTAGTTTTGCCTTTAGACCATATTGATTCTCCTTGTGCCTTTAATCATCCTTTTTGATGATTGTCATTTGAGTACATGACTTGGGAATCCATATTTGTGTTCGGGCCGGGTGGGCAACTACCACCTTGTTTGGAATCCATACTCTAGCAATTCTTTGTGGACCTAGGTGTCCAAAGTGATTTGCCTGCTTGTTCGGTGGTTTGTTCTGATGTCGACAGTGTTTCTGTTGTTGAAGATATGCAGCCACTTGATCCTTCCTTATCCAAGCCTCTCTAGTGTAAGGAGTGGGGTATATTCTAATGTGCACGGGTTCGTAGTAGTCTTGCTGACTTGTCTCTCTTGTGCTTGGTTCCTCATTGAGGCTGTTATTGGATACTACTCATGTGATTTACTGGATTAGAAGATTGTGTGCAATCTAGATTCGTTGTGTCCTCACATGAAGTATTCGATGAAGGGGTTTCCACAGTGTGAGTGAACATACATTCATCAGAGTGTTCGTTTAAGTGAGTTCTCGGTTCTATACACTTGGTTTTGATCGGTCATTCATATAACATGCTGAATACCTCACGATGTCCTATCTTGGCCGAGATGTATCCTAGGGTCAACTGTATAGTCACTTCATATTCATATATCCAATCTTGGCCTAACACGAGCTCTTCTAATAAGTCCTGGTCATGACAGACTAAGAGTTTTTGTTCCATTGTGTTGTTTCCAAGATGTAAAAGTAATGTGATCTCACCGATACATTGAGTAACTGTTCCTCCTATTCCTATCAGTTGTGCCTTAGAAGGACGTAATTCTTCCTTGAGTTTCTGGGTCAATGAAAATTTGATACAGCTTATATCAGCTCCTATGTCAATGAGAGCATCCACCAAGTGGTACTCTTTTGTTCCAGCACCCAAATTCAAATAGGGTTGCATCATTTGCTCACTTAGGTTTTCAGTGGCTCTAAAGTTAGCCATTGGGACGAGTTCCTCCCCTAGTCGATATCTCTCATCTCTCTCTCTCTCATCCATTCTTTTCGTTTCTTGATTTGTTCGAGTGCTTCTTGCTTAGCTTCTTCTCCTATTGTTTCTTCCTCTATGCACCTATTTTTACCCATTATTAATCGTGACATTATCTCTTCTGTCAATGGCTCTAAATAGTTTTTCACTTGATATCCACTGATATAGTTTGGCAATACCTATCCATCTAGGGTTGTGTTAAAGGTATAATCGCTTATTGTAACTTCAACCATTAACTACCTACCGCAGACGTTAATTACTAATTCAAAACAACAGTCCTTCGGGAATTCCAGAGTCTGGTTCCACACCTGCGTACCAGATATCTCCGAGTCTCTTGTTCTCTGTACTCAATCTCACCGTAAGAATAGACTGACTCTAGCCAAGTGGGTCCTTGGGAGTGGTAGGGGTCTGTTAGACAGAGGCCCTATACTATTTTCCCAACTTCTCACTCACCCGTCACTCGGTCCGCGCGTCTTAGCTCAGTAGTTGTTTCTGATCAACCAAGGCTATCAACGTCTTAGAATCCCGCACTCCAAACTATACCTGCTATAATAGTTGAGCAGTAGTCCGGATCGAGAGTCAATACACAAAGCGCACTCCTGGTAACTTAACACGAACACACCACGAAATCCTTCTGAACAATCTACAACTTTACCGAGTACCAACTTCAGATCGCAAGACCTACTGACCATAACTTGTCGCGCACTTTATCATCATTCTACTCGTATTCAGAACACTACCGGTACTAATCTTAACACAGATTATACTACCGACCCAGTCATTCACAGAGACTCACAACTCACAACTGAACCATGTTAGTTCTCTATGCTTCCGTGCTCCATAGAAGAACGATAAAAAAAACGCGTTCCAGTTCGAATAACGCTTAAGAAATACTTCAATCATTACCGGGTGAAATCTCTGCAACACAGCATCGATTCGTAACACTGCGTATAACGCACATACGCACACAAGCACATACACAGGAGAGAGAATGGAGCAGACGGAACGGAACAGAGTTACTCTATTCTACACATACAACACTATACTTGCAAATCCCAAAACACGGGGGGCTCCTTCTCTGGCCCCTCTGCCGTTCTTTTCATTGCTTTAAATAGAATTTTATTACAAGGCTTGCGTGAATCTTTCTTTACCGCGTACTTCCAGAAGGGTTCTTTCTACATTAAAAACCTCTGTCTAAGTACAATTGTCCTTTGTTCGGCGGCCGTCTAACACTGGCACGCACGGTGGACTCGAACCCGCAAGTTCCTATGGTTCGGATACTAGACCTTCTAAGTACATACTTCGGGCGAGCCTAAATGTTCGGGTAATTTTCTTTTTGAGGGTTTCTAACATTTGCACTAAGGTGGTAGGTTCTAATAATTGGGCGTCGGTTCTGACTGCACTGAGGGCTATGGCTTGATTTAACAAAATTTCGGCTTGGGTTTGAAGAAAAGCCTCCTGGAGATAAAATTCGTTGGCTAATGCCGCATCTCGGGCTGTCGTTATTTCAGTCAGTTTGGTCTGCATCTCTCTGATACACTCCTTCTGGTTGCGTATTTGGTTGTCTTGGCATTCAAATTGCTGTGTTTGGAAATTGAGAGTTTTCTTATACGCATCGCGTTCTCTGCGGGCGTTGGCGATATCTTTTTGGTATTGGCCTTCCCGTAGTAATTGTTGTTTGAGAATACGGTTGACCGCGTCGGCACATTCTTCGGCTCGCCATAATTGCTCTTGAACTTGGTCGGCTTCTTTCTGTTGGTCCTGCATCTTCTGGGTGGTTTCTTGTAATTGAATCTTCGTGTCTGCGATCAATTCTTCGAGAGATACGTTGATATCTTCTTGTTCTTGAAGGGCGGCCTTCAGTGTTCGAATTTCCTCATGTGCGTCGTGTATGAGTTGGTCTTTGGCAGCTAGCTGGTCCAGGGCTGCATCTCGTTGTTGTACTAGCGTCTGCTCTGTCGAAAATCGTGCTTGGAGTTCTGCTAGCTGTGTCCGGAGTTGATGATTCTCGGTCTTTACGGCATCAACTTCTTCCTGGAGGGGGGCGATGTCGGCTTCTAGGGTGTCTACCTTGTGCTGGTATTCGAGTTTCAGGTGGTCCGTGGCTGCCGTAAACTGGGCGGGCAGCTGGTGTGATAACTGGATGAGGAACTGCCCCATGGCAGCAAGTTCCGAGAATGCGTTATGTGGCGGTGGTGGTGGAGGATGACGAGGTTGAGAGGATGTATCGGTGTGTAATTGCTGGGAGTTTGGCGGAGAGTAGTTAGGGGAGGAAAAGGAGGATGCTACGGGTTCAGTGAAGGGTGGGAGGGGTGGTTCCGGTGGGGGGAGGGGTTTGGCAGGAGGTGGTGTAGGGAGAACGGTATCTGAGGGGTTTACCTTGGCGAGTGTTTGTTGTATGGTTTCTGTCTGGTTGATGGCGTCGATGAGTTGATCCAGTGCTTTGGTGGCCGATTCTTGTTCATCCTGGTGCTGCTCAGATTCTTTTTCTGTGGACACTATTTGTGTCTCTGCTTGATCCTGCTGGTCTGGTTGCTCCGTCGATGTTTCGTTGTGTGTGGCGGTGTCGTGGTATGCTTCCTCTTGGTCGTCTGGCTTGGTCTCCTGATCTTTTCCGGCGGATCCTTGGACTTCACTTTCCGAGGAGCTGATCCGAATTCGCTTGGTACGGAAGAGCTGATTAATCTCTTCGTCTTCTTCTTCAGTGTCCTCGATTGGTTGTGCGGATTCTTCGTGTTGAAGTGCGGGGCCTGCGGGTGGGGGTTGTGCGGCGAGAATGGTTGGGAAGAGGAAGGAGATGATGTGGGGAAGGCGAGAGCGGGGGGTAGAACCCTTTTGGAGCTGTTTTACGATAGCTACACATTCTTTATGGATTCTAAGGAAAAAGTAAGAGGCAAAATTTACAGGTTCGCGGGCAGCTAAATCTAAGGCGGAGTAGAAGGGGCGAGAGATGCCATATGTTCGTTTTTGCAGGTTGAGGATGGCTACAAGGAACTGTAGGGCGGATCGCTCGGGTTCTGGGCGGCATAGAATGGCGTATTCGTTTGATGAGGAGCGGGGAAAGAGTTCGGTCATACGGGCGACAGGGATGCTAGGGCCATTTTCGCGGCCTTGCGGGGTGAGGCGGTAGGCGTCGGTGAAGGCTTGGAAGGTGATGACGGATCTATGTGGGAGGGAAAGGAAGACCCACTGTCGTTCGGTGGTGGGGCTTTGGGCAATGGCTTGGATGATCTGTGCGTAGAAGGGATGGGCTTCCACTGAGTGCCAAGGCAACTCAGCGAAGTTGGCCAACCCTCTGCATCGCAGGTATTCGCCTACGTCTGTAGGGATACCTTCGCGGAAAGAGGCGTAGTTGGCTAGCGCTTCCATGGCGTTCACAATGCACACTTACAGAAAACACAGAATACTGAGATAACACACACAATCACGAAAACACAATAGCGGTTTTTGGCGCAACTGAGGGGGTTAAATATGGAGAACACGGTGTGGGGGTGAGTATCATTGTGTGGTGCGGGAATGATATGGTTTGCATGCTAGCGTGCGTACTGAGTGACCGGTAGGGAGGGGCGGCTGGTAACATAAAGATTTGTACAAAAGACGGCTAATAGCAAAACATAAAAATTTATACAAAACGTGGTTCGTCGCCGAATGAATTAAGGCGTACTGGTAGTGGGATAATACGGCCGCAGCTTCGATCCATTAATTACTTTTGGAAGTGGAATTTCGGTCAACGTAGTCAACCGAAAAGTTGCCGGACCTACTTGTGCTGAGATCTTGAAAGGGCCGAACCATCGTAGTTTGAATTTTCCTGCTGCTCTGTCCGATTTTGCGTTATAGAAGAGTACAAGCTGTCCTACCGAAAAGATTGGCGTCTTCAAATATCGATCGTGTGTCTTAGCTTGCCTTAGTTGAACTTCGCGCATAGTTAAAAAACTGAGCCATCGGTGCTCATCAAGTTCTCTGAGTGCGTCCATTCGTGCTGTCAGTGAAGATTCCGGTAGCATCTTCTGAGTGATTGCTACCCGCAAACTTGGGATGACTACTTCCATGGGAGCGATTGCTTCTAAGCCATAAGCTAGCTTGAAAGGTGTCAAGCCTGTTGTTACTTTATATGTAGTTCGGTATGCCCATAATACTGCAGGTAGTAGTTGATCCCATCTTTCCGGTGCTTCCATGATCAATTTCCGGAGGATGTTTAACAGTGATTTGTTTGTACTTTCAGCCAATCCATTGGCACGTGGATAATAAGGAGAGCTAAATTTATGTGTGACTTGGAAGGACTGTGTGAGTGCCTTCATTAAATTGTTTACAAAATGAGTGCCTTGATCTGAGACAATTTCCAGTGGTAAACCAAATCGTGGGAAGACATCCGTGAGTAGACATTTTGCTACTGTAACTGCTGTAGCAGACCGCAAAGCCCAAGCTTCTGCCCATCTAGTTGCGTAATCTGTGCAAGTCAGTATGTATCGATTGTTACTGGATACTGCTGGAGGTGTAATTGGCCCGATAAAGTCTAAACCCCATTTCTGAAAAGGTTCTAATGGTAAGATGGGTTGCAGGGGAAAAAGATGCCGTTGTAAAGGCTGACCAGCTCTTTGGCAAGCATCGCATTGTTTAACAAACTGTGAGATATCTCTGTACATAGTT
This sequence comes from Ceratopteris richardii, assembly GCA_020310875.1. NCBI lineage: Eukaryota > Viridiplantae > Streptophyta > Polypodiopsida > Polypodiales > Pteridaceae > Ceratopteris > Ceratopteris richardii. The sequence continues at coordinate 66,046,091 of CM035415.1, forward strand.
GGCCACTAGAGTCCTCCTTGCAGAATTTTCCGGTGAGTTAAGTCTGCTGCAAAATGGCCACCGGGAGGAATTGAGTGAGCCAAAGTGATAACTGAGTTAACTTCATGTGGTGGAATACAGCAAAGTAGGATTCCGGTATGATCTGTATAATATAGTTCTCCAGCAACTAACCGAAATCGGCGGCTAAAAACTGCGATTTTTCTTCGAACCGCCTTGGCAGTCTCAGCTGGAAAGCGTCCTTCGGTGAGAAAAGTTAGAATCTGATCATAGTATGTAGGTGGTGTTTGTAAGTTGGGCGTCTCATCAGGTAGTGGTTCAGCATTATAAATCGCAGGAGTCGTGTCATCTATTCCTACCGGAGCTTTACCAAAATCTAGGCGTGATAAGAAATCTGCTAAGGCATGTGCATTTCCGGGTCGGTGAATGACATCATAGTCGAATTCTTGTAAAAGTAGCACCCATCGTGCTAATCGTCCTCCTAAGTGCTGCTGTCTTACTAGATAAACAAGGGCAGCATGATCCACATGAAAGGTAAATTTCCAGCCTAGTAGATAATGTCTGAACTTTTTGATTGAGTAAATCAATCCTAGACATTCTCTTTCAGTGGTGGAATAGTTCTTTTCTGCCGGTGCAAGTCTTCTACTGGCGTAATAAACAGGGCGAAACCACTTATCTGTTTGCTGCATCAGAATACTGCCGATTGCAATATCTGAAGCGTCAACAAAAACATGGAACGGATTGTCCCAGTCCGGTGGTTGTAAAATTGGAGCTTGCGTCAGGAGATAATTGAGTCGATCAAATGTAGTTTGACATTCTTCAGTCCATTCAAACTATCTGGGAGTCTTTGTGATTAGCCTGTTCAGTGGTACTGCTAGGTGAGCAAGCCACCGCAAGTGTCTGCCATGCCACCGTATTTGTCCCATAAAGCGCATTACTTCTTTCGGAGTCGTGGGTATTGGGGCTTCTAAAATCGCCGAAATCTTATCTGGGTCCACTCGGATCCCTTGAGCAGATACAATATGCCCAAGTAGTTTGCCACATGAAACCGCAAACACGGATTTGTTGGGATTAAGGCAGAGTCTATATTCTCGACACTTCTGAAAACAGCATCGTAAATGAAACAAATGTGCTATCATCTTCCCCAAGATTGAGAAGTCGTCGAGATATACTTGCATGAAAGAGGTGAGGTAAGGAGAAAATATCTCCTGCATACATCTTTGAAATGTGCTTGGTGCATTTCTCAATCCGAACCACATTACTGTGCAGGCAAAGACACCCCAATTGGTAATGAAGGCAGTTTTTGGTATATCATCTTCAGCCATTCTAACCTAGTTGTACCCGCTGTATCCATCTAAAAATGAATACATTTCATGACCTGCGACTCTATCAAGCATGGTATCCAAAAAGGGGATCGGGAAAGGATCTGGTACTGTTGCTGCATTTAATTTCCGGTAATCCACAAAGATTCGTAACTGCTTGTTTTTCTTTGGCACTATCACAATGGGTGAGATCCATTCAGCGTGTTCTACTGGTACAATGAATCCGACTTTTAATAGTCTATCAAGTTCGGCTTTTACCTGTGATGCATAATGGGGGTTCATTCTGTAGCTGGGTTGTCTTTTTGGTTTCACTTCCGGTTTCAACATGACCCTGTGTTGATAGATGCGCGGATCTAATCCTTTCATGTCTTTGTAATCCCATGCAAAGACGTCTGCGAATTCGCGAAGAAGTTTAATCAAATCCTCCTTAAATGTTTCCGGTAAGTTCTGCCTCATCTTCACTGGTCGTGGGTGGTCTCTATCTCCTAGATTGTACGTGATCAGCTGGTCTTCTGGGACATAAAATTGTTGAGGTTTCTCTGTATCATCTGTTGGCTTGAACAGTGGTTGTAATTCGTCGTCATGGGTTGAGGAAATATCTTCCTGGACCGACTTTCCGGTGATAGCTACTACTGTACATACTGACGTGTTCCAGTTATCTATGACGGATTGTAGGTCAACAGTTCCTAGAGACATTAAATCGGCATTACTTTTCAGAAATTGCTCTTCTTCATCATCTGACAGTCCATCTAACATATGAACTGGTTCAGCAAAGTACGGTCTGGCGTGAGGTTCGCAAGATTGCATAGCATCTAGTTTCACCACATATTTACGATGGGCATCCTTGAATGTAAGCTCTTGTGCAGACCAGTCCTGTATTACCTTCGCATGCTTCAGCCAAGGTCGGCCGAAAAGAAGATTGTAATCCAAAGTGGATTCGGGTAGATCTAGTATGACAAAATTCATCTTGAAAGTCATACCTTGTAGAGTGATGGGTACATTCCGCACAAGTCCTACAGGATGGACTCTCGATTGATCCGCCATTCGAACAAAGAATTGAACTGGTTCAATTTCGGTCCAGCCTAGCTTTTTGCATAACGCTGCGGTCGCAATGTTTACTCCTGAGCCTCCATCAATTAATACCTGTGTGATCTTCTGATTCTTATACCATACTGTGATCAAGGGCACTGCGTGATCAATCGCAGCATCAGGTTCCGGTTGAACTGCGGCTGTCGTCGGAATGCAAGAAGGTACTGGGCTGAATTGTTGCTGAAACTGTTGTCGGATCCCGGGCACTAAGGCCAGAAGTTGGCCTAGAGGCAGAGTGATGGATGCCTTGGACAAAATTTCCCAGGCCTGTTGAGCTTGACTCTCTTGTTCTTTTGGACTTGAAGTTTCTATTGACGCAGAAGTGTCTGCTGTTGTCTCTACTGATGATGATGGCCCTACTGATGCATCCTTTTGTGTTGTTTCCTCCTTTGATGAAGAAGCCTGAGTCACCGGAATAGGTTCTGGGAACACTGGTGGTTCTGTTGTGGTCCAGTGACTAGCTTTGTTATACATCCTTCGTTGTTCTTGTATCCCTGGTTCAAAGATTTCTGCTGCCGGCTGAAGTTGTTTACCGAAACGGGTCTGGACTGTAGCAGTCTGTGTCTCGATCGGTGTAATTTTTACCATGTTGGCCATTGGATTTTGGCGTTCCTTCTTTCTTTGATCATACTCCATTGCGTCTTTACAAAACCTTCTAATGTGGCCGAATTCGCCACAGAAATGACAGCGTGGAGGTGGTAACTCAGGGTTTTCCGGTGGTGGTCCATTCTACCATCGGTTGGCATTATAAGTGTTGTTTCTCTGTCCTCGGTAGTTCCGATATCCTTGTTGTTGATTGTTTCTCAGTTGCGGAGGCCCATAGTGATTTACTGGTTGGCCATGTTCTTGGATGACTGCATTGACGGTTGCTGTCCCTTGTATTCTAGCGTTGTAGACACAGTTTCCGGTGGTGTGCCCGGTAGTGTTGCAGATAGCGCAAAACACTTGGTTCAGTGCACAGTTGGCACTTGTATGCCCCGAATTTTTGCATGTGGTGCAGTATACTTGCTTGGTGATATCTTCAGCCATATTTTTGTTTGTTTTTAACCATTCCAAGTCTTCTGAAAATCCACCAACCTTGGATTCTAGCTGTAGAGCCATTGCAATGACGGCATCCAAGGTCATAGCTCCGACACATCTTATGATCATGATCTGCTTCAGTTGTGGGGTTAATCCATTGATAAACCATTGAGAGATGACATCATCAGGTAGATTAGCGTGAGCCTGTGGTATCTGCCGTAAATGTGTTCTAAAGAGGGTAGCGTACTCCTGGACGGTCTGATTTACCTTCTGTCTGTTGTTCTGTAGATACTCAAAGATTTCAGCAGGATTCTTCTTTAGTCTGAATCGCTGTAAAAAGGCGTCTCGTACTGCATCGTAAGTACCGAAATGATTGATATCATATTCCGTGAGCCATCTCGCCGCTTCATTGATCAGTGTAGATTGAAAAACAATGGCCTTATACGCCTGATCTGGTGGATGGTTAAGAACTGCATAACTTATCTCGAAAGTTCGTACGTGGGCGTCTGGGTCGTCTCCTGGGAATCCACCGAATTTCGTGTAGGTTACTCCTGTTGGAGGCGGCCTTGGCGGTCCTAGCTGTTGTTGTTGATGTTGTTGTTGTTGGTGTTGCCCGCTCATTGTGAAGGGTTCAGGGTTTCCTTCTGTATCTCGGGATTGATCGGGTGAACTATCGGGACTTGTATCGCTGGATGGTGCGTTTTCCGGTGTGCTGTTTCGACTTAGGATGCTTCGGATCTCTGTTTCGAATAGCTTTCCTTCCTTCTGGATGTCTAATATTCGAAATCTTTCTTCCAAACACGAAGGTTGAGCTGATGATTCCGCAAAAAATGCTAAACCTTTGCCAACGATCGGTGATTCTATCACCGGAATCTCACCGGAATGAACCGAAATTGGGCCAGAATGCCCTGTTTTACTACTTTGCCGAATTTTCCTAACGTATTTCTGACCGTGGATAACTCTAAATCTTTATCTGATATTGTTAAACTAGGTTCCAACGGCGTTTTGATAGAGTCTGGACTTGCTATATCTTCGATAGGCTGGGTCGAAGTAGCATCAGAATGTATCGAAGGCGTTGACCGTTCTACCGGAATATGACCGGAATCAGTTGTAACGTTTCCACTTTTCTTGACCACTTGGTCAGATCTAGTTATGCCTACTTCTCCCGAGGCTATCTTTTGTGATTTTCGTGCTTCAATCTGACGATTCTTAGGATATGTTTCGCCCGATCGAGTGACCGGCATGTATCATTGCCCAGTGATACTATCTGAGCAGTTTGCAACAATCTGGATCTGTTGCTACTGTCAGTGAAGCAAATGTTGCTGGATGTTTGCTTCTTACAAACCGTTAGCACTCTAATGCCACTGTCTCACAAGTGACTCGTAATCAAATGCTACTTTACCGCAGAGACTGGTAATCAGTTGCCACTTTCCCACAAACAACGGGCCAGAGAACTGGCAATCGGATGCCACTTTCCCACAGACAATGGGCCAGAGAACTGGCAATCGGATGCCACTTTCCCACAGACGGCGCCAAATGTTAAAGGTATAATCGCTTATTGTAACTTCAACCGTTAACTACCTACCGCAGACGTTAATTACTAATTCAAAACAACAGTCCTTTGGGAATTCCAGAGTCTGGTTCCACACCTGCGTACCAGATATCTCCGAGTCTCTTGTTCTCTGTACTCAATCTCACCGTAAGAATAGACTGACTCTAGCCAAGTGGGTCCTTGGGAGTGGTAGGGGTCTGTTAGACAGAGGCCCTATACTATTTTCCCAACTTCTCACTCACCCGTCACTCGGTCCGCGCGTCTTAGCTCAGTAGTTGTTTCTGATCAACCAAGGCTATCAACGTCTTAGAATCCCGCACTCCAAACTATACCTGCTATAACAGTTGAGCAGTAGTCCGGATCGAGAGTCAATACACAAAGCGCACTCCTGGTAACTTAACACGAACACACCACGAAATCCATCTGAACAATCTACAACTTTACCGAGTACCAACTTCAAATCGCAAGACCTACTGACCATAACTTGTCGCGCACTTTATCATCATTCTACTCGTATTCAGAACACTACCGGTACTAATCTTAACACAGATTATACTACCGACCCAGTCATTCACAGAGACTCACAACTCACAACTGAACCATGTTAGTTCTCTATGCTTCCGTGCTCCACAGAAGAACGATAAAAAAAACGCGTTCTAGTTCGAATAACGCTTAAGAAATACTTCAATCATTACCGGGTGAAATCTCTGCAACACAGCATCGATTCGTAACACTGCGTATAACGCACATACGCACACAAGCACATACACAGGAGAGAGAATGGAGCAGACGGAACGGAATAGAGTTACTCTGTTCTACACATACAACACTATACTTGCAAATCCCAAAACACGGGGGGCTCCTTCTCTGGCCCCTCTGCCGTTCTTTTCATTGCTTTAAATAGAATTTTATTACAAGGCTTGCGCGAATCTTTCTTTACCGCGTACTTCCAGAAGGGTTCTTTCTACATTAAAAACCTCTGTCTAAGTACAATTGTCCTTTGTTCGGCGGCCGTCTAACAGTTGCTAAACTGATGGCTCCGCTAGTGGATATGCGATTGATGATCAATGGGCCATATCCCCTTTTTTGCAGTTTCTTAACATGTTGTTTCAGAGTATATACCAAAACTAAATCTCCTTCCTTCAAGTTTTTATCTTTAATATGAGCATCAAAATATGCCTTCTGTCGCCTTTTAGCAGCATAAATCCCTGTTACCGCTTGTAACCTTGTTTCATGTAACTTTTCTATTTGATCCAATTGAGCTGATAGTTCATGTCCAGTCCACTCATAAGTTGTTGCTACTCTGAGAGTGGGTATTAAGAAATCAATTGGCATAAATAGCATTCTATCTGTACACTAAGTTAAAATGAGTAGTTCCTATGGCGGGTTTGTAGGCTACTCGAAATGCCCATAAAGCATGATGTAATTGTTTATCCCAATCAGATCTTCCATTGTTAACATTTTTGTGAGAACTGTGCACAAGATTTTATTTGAACTTTCGGCCTGTCCATTGGCTTATGGGTGATATGGGGCTGATTTCTTATGAATTACTAAGAATTCATTCAATAGGGCTTCTATTACTCCAGCCTATCGAAAAACAAGAGACTACAACTATTGACCAGAAAGAACTAAGAGATCAAATTGAGAAATATGCAGATCTGCTGAAACAAGAGCAAGCCCAAAAGGCAAAATGGGAAAGCAGGTACATCAATGAAACAAATGAACTTAAAACGCAACTACAAAATGTGAATGCCAAACTTGTAAAGAGTTACAGCGAAAATGTAGACCACGTGGCAGAAATTGGTAATGAGCTACTTGCAACCAAAGAAGCACTCAGAGCAGCCATGCAAGAAGTTAAAGAAAAGACTAAACGCCTTGCACGATTAGAAACTAAAGCAGAAGAGAAAGTACCAATCGGGACACCAGTAGAGCCAATACAAGAAAATCCTACTGACGAGGTAGAGGTACGTCCTCTATCTCCCCCGATTTATAATTCTCCAATAAAAGAGCAGATGGTGGACCCATGTGATGATCATCCCATGCCATACACTGTAGAAATAGGTCAGAAGGAATGGGCACTATTGGTGTCCCGGTTGACAGAGAATTTTGAAAATGAAGTGATCAAAGTAATGAAGGAAGCAAAAATAAAGGGCAAAGACTTGGATACCATAATGAAGCCTTTCAACATTCCATACGGATTATTGAAAGAGAAGACAAGGCAATACATAAAGAAGACCACACAGAAAAATCCAGACGAACAATTGCATTTTAAAGATGACACATTCAATTATACTCAAGAAGAATTTGAAGCTGCACAGCCTGTATGGAGAAGAAAATTTTTGGAGAAAAATCCTACATTGCGGGTGCACTAGCAAGCAGCACCATATTTATTACCGGTAAATCCTTCATTTTGCCCAACACCACGTCGCCGAGAAGCAAGAGAATTTTTGGACATGCAAAAGAATGGTGTGATCAATAAACAGTGGTTGAATTATCCGCTACTTCCAAGTCCACCTCATAACTATCTACCAACCGAAGATTATATGGTAAAAACCATTGAATTTTGGCTGCATTGTTATGCAACAGTACCTGATCTAACTATCAAAATGACGAATAAAATTCTCAACATGGTCCTTATAGTTTTGAAGGTGTTCAAGCACGCGGCGTATACATTTTTAAATTTCATTGGCATTAATCAAGGAACATATATTCTCGTTTTTTATTTGTCTGTTATGCCTAGCCGACCCACAATCATGGCATATTATTCTAGACTGATGTTTTTATCGAGTACATATATGCAAACATTCGAAGAAGCCTTTTTCACAGGTTTCTTTGAAATTGATTCAGAAATCTTTTTAAAGATGTCATCCAACTTGAATGCCAGATTAGTGGCATATGAGCTAAGTTTCTTCGCTGACCATAGACAGCCACCACATGATGGTGTGAGAGCAGAACAATGGAAGAAACTCATGATACGTGAAGCTAATCTGCTTAATGAAACAGAGCAACAAGTGTACAGAACATACTCCCGTTGACTTCCAAAGCCTGTCGGGGATGACAGAGTTCAGGAGGGGGCAGTGTTGAGGGAGAGTCAAGCAAAAAGAAGAAAAGAAGAAGACAAAGAAAGAAGATTCACTAAAAAGATCATATCTAAAGATACATCTCTGCAAGAAGCCCCGCAGGGGCACAACATCCATCTCTACACAGAGCCCCGCAAGGGCACACATCAAGGAAAAGCACGTAGGAGGGAAGGAGGAACTAGGGCTAGGAAGTATCCATGACGAAGTGCAAGAAGATATCCGGTGGTTCCAGAACCACAAGAAGGTCCTTCAACATCTGGGTCTTTGGAAGGTCCAGATCCAAGACTGAAGGACCACATCTTCATACCTTCCACTGGTGGCGTGCGTGGCAGCCCGACTTAACACAACAACCCGGAATTAAAGAGGTTATTGGTGAGCTAGACTACGAACATCAGGTAGTCCAACATGAATGCATCAGGCCTAGAGGATGTAAAAGAAGAATCAAGAAGAGGCCATCAAAACTGAACACCTGTTTAACAAGCAAGCAGAGCTGACCAAGAGATGCATGCGGACAACAAGTAACAGACAAGAAGTAAAGTGTGTCAAGGGACGACAGAGACAAAGAGGGGGAGAGTGTTGCAGAGCTAAGAAAAGCACAAGGCAGAGAAAAAGAAAGCCCCCAAAATTTTTTCGATTCGATGCATTCCCACAGAAGATTAGTAGCTTACCATGCAAATTAGTAGGAAATTAGCCTTTTAGTGAATAAAGTGCCAGTCTCTTGTGTGAAAGGACCATTTTTAGGGCACATGTATATAAGTCAATTTGTGACTCTTTGTAAAGATTTTTGGCCATTGTGAGAATCAAGAGCACAGAATTTCGAATTTGTGTCTTCTTCTCTCTCTATCTTCTTCTTTGTGAGTTTGTACGCATGTGTGTTGCTTGAAAAGAGTGTTAGTGAGTGTTGCCTATTCATGAAAGTGTTTGTTTGCTATTGTTAAGGTGTGTGTGAAGTGTAGGAAGTGCTAAAGTGTAGGAAGGTCATTCCTGCAACTCACTAACTTGAAGTAGAAGCATCAGAATTGAGTGAAAATACCACCATTGGATGCGTCTTCTTGAGAGCTTCGAAACGCAATGCTATTTGCTATATTCGGAGTTCGAAGCTGAGAGAAAAGCTCAATTTATTGTTGGCTGCTGCTCCAAGTATCGCGACACCATAGCTGACAGTTGAAGCTTGTTTGGATTGGACTTAGACTCATTTGCACTCTTTGAGGAAGCTCATTTGCATTGATCATCATTTGAATGCATGTCTTCATACACTCGGCTAGGTCTTGATACTCTTCGGATTCATAAATAAAGCGTGAATCCCCACTATGTGCACTTGAGGGGGATCGAGGTATAGTCTCTTTCTCCACAAGTCCCTAAGTTAGTGCTTAGGTACACAGTCCCCCCCCTCCCCGGCCTTCTATCCTTCACATCCAACAGGCTTTTAAGCACTCGAACCCTACCTGAACTCTTTGGGAGAACCCCTTCTAGATATTTCCTTTTTTGACTCTTTAATCACGGATCTTAATATTTCCTCTTCTGTATCTGCATCCTCACTCTTAAAACATTGCATCTGTAATGTAATCAATCCAGGGCCCATCAACACTTTGATTTTTATCATTGAGATCCATATTTGAAGCAAGGGACCATGGCTCGGTATTGTTACTCCTAGACATGCTAGAATCATTTTCATCAGAGAAGATATGTGGATGGAATTGTAATGATAGCCATGTGTCAGAGGTGGCAGGTATCTCCTCTATAACAAGACGTGATGAACCAGATCAAACTCTTGGTTGCTCATCTTTCCAATCAATTCGAATTTCTCTTATATCACGAGGTTCACTAACAAACTGAGAAGTTTGTTGATAAAGAAAATGAGGTGTTGAGCTCCTTTCAGGTCCAACAACCCTAATATTTAACAATCTTCTTGACAACTTCATGGAAGTGATGACCGAGGAAAAGATTGAGAAGGAATGTTATGCCTTGATTGAGATTCACCATGACTTATCAATCCCAAAGCATCTAGTTCTTCGATGTAAAGAGGAGAGTCACCAATTAGGTTTTTAATTGTTGTATCTTTAAATCGGGTTTCTAGATAACTCGCTCGTATCATGACCACATCCACCCCCTCTGAACTTGTGCATCCTCCGAATGTGCCAACACCAAGCTTCATATCTGCTAGAAGTAATGAATTCCAAAGCAAATCAAGTGTACGGGATCTTGAACAAATGTGCCTATGCACGGCCATGTAATGGGCCCTTCATATGCATATTCTAGGTGCATAAAAAATGGCATGGTGCAAATAAGGGAGGTATCAGGCATTCGATGATGAGGCTTCACACTCAGATTGAAATCACATGTTCATCATGGGTATACAGTTCAATACAAGTGCAATCACTCGTGCAACTACAGGTTTTAAAAATACTCGTGCTCTTTACATTTCATTTATGCATGTGTTAGGTACATGAAGGGAAACAAATTGGTGCAAAAAATTTAAGTTTTTATGGTATCTATGCAAGGAAACTCTCAATACTCACAATTCCACTCTCTCACAGATGCAATCTCTCTTCCTTACTCATAACTACACTCTCTCTATTCTCTCAAAACTTGATTTATTAACTTTTCAATGATATTTACCTATTTATCTAATGTGCAGATGGACGTGCTTCTTTTGGTTTTAAAGACGGACTTTCTACATATTTCTACATGCATATCTGACGTGCAATGCATCTCAAAATGGGTGCAAAAATAAGATTTCGGTTAATAGGAGCGAAGAAAAAAGACAAGGCTTTCTGATCTTCACTTCACTTCCCATTTCCATCGCCTTCCTTTGATCTTCTCCTGCATTCAAACACTGAACACGTGATAAGAAATGTCAAATCAAAATATTCATATGTACACACGCAATTCATGATAACACTTCACAAATATCTATTTTTAATACGGTATGTATAGACGATTCAAAAACCGTTGATCTTCTTACAATCCATTCAAATTCGTGATTCGCAATTGGCTCCAAATCTTGACCTATACTCACAAACTCAGAAAACACATCAGTAGCATCATATTCAAAACGATTACTTGAAAAAAAAATCATTTTCTTGAAAAATAGATGCATTTTCTTGCTCTATTTATTTATGCATCTATTTACTTAATTATATATTTGTTTTATTTGTTTATATATTTATTTATTTATCTAGTTATTTATATATTTATGTATTTATTTTATTATATATTATTTATTTATTTATATATGTGTTTATTTATTTATTCATGTATTTACTTGTATTTATTTGTTTATTTATATTTTATTTGTATTTATTTATTTATTTCGTTTATGTATTTATTTATTTCTTTATTTATTTATGCATTTATATATCTATTTATTTTTATGTTTACTTTTATCCATTGATGAAAATCAAAACATGTTTATTAAATATTTACATACTTATATTCACAAAATTCACTTTTTGAATTGCTTGTAAATTCAAGAAATTCCTTTCCAATACTTTTCCACAGATAAATGCTCTCCAAAGAAGCTATGTTTGAAAACGAGCCATCTTTGAATCACATCGATCAACGTAAAATTCATAAATATGGTAGATTTGTACACAAGCCACCTTATTTGCTTGTCTGTCTCTTGGCGGCTTGTCTGGTGTATATAGCTCTTGGAAAATTTGGAAATCCAAGCTTCGATTGATTGGACATAGACTTCTTTATTCATGGTTCTTCCAAGTTCATCATATCCGGAATAAAAAAGATGTGTATATGAAGTCCTCAAATTGAACATGTTTGTTTCATTATCAGAAGTTCCTTGCAAACAAGCATTTTCTTCTATTTCATGTTTGAAATCATTTGAAGAACTTTCATTCTTCTCATCATCTTCTTTTATATTCCCATCTTTATCAAGATGGGGTTCTTGAATCAACTTGTTTGAATCCCACTTCGGATGGAAGTGTTCATCACACGTAGACATTGATCCATATTCATCTTTGAAATCTTGAATGAGATCATTCCTTTCTACCCAAGTTCCCAAAATTATAAGGTCTACTTCTTCTTCCAATCTATGCAGGAACTCTTCATCACTTTGTCTATCATAATCCCAATTCATTTCTCCTTCAAGGTGAAGGGAATCCATATCTTCATAATCAAGAAAGCTTTCATCTTCAGAGTCACTAGAATCTTGCATTTTGAGGTCAGACTCATCACAATTTGAACTCCTTCTAGGACTATGCGTATAGTTTGAAGGAAGCTCAATTTCTTTATTTGTAATGCCATCGTAAAATTTTGCATTCATCTCCATGGATTCTTGATCATTTTCTCTAGAAGATGAACTTAGGCCATATTCTTCATAGACTTCATCAATTACTGATTCTTGCTCAAATGTCTCAGCATATATGATCATTTCAGTACCTAAGCTTGTTTCAATTAGATCTTTATTCATTTGATAATTTTTAGAGTCATTTGAATCAATCTTCTCACAATCATTCTCCTTAGGTAGCATGCTATCATGAAATTTTTCATACACTTCAATAAGTGCTACTTCCATCTCTTCATGCATAATTTCTTTAGTGCATGGACTCAACTCATCATAATCATCTTTGACATTCGTATCAGTATTTAAAAGATCAGTTAGTGGTGATTTATCATCCTCCTCATGATCATTCATATCTCCCTTTATAAGGAGTATAATGTCATTTACATGCATATCATTATACTGAGGCTCAATAAGCAACTCATTATTACTTCCGTGAAAAGGTACATACTTTTCTGTCTCTGAATGCTCATTGAATGTGGCATCACTCAAGAGTTTTCCACAATCTTGATCTTTATTTGGACTTCCCTGTTGGTGCAAGGCAATCAACAATTGAAGTTTTGATGAAGAATTGAACTCAAGGACTAAAGAAAAGATCAAGTCATGAAGCATGAAGGAAGTGCATATCCAGAAGATGAAGATGTGTACACATATGTACATTAACTTAGAGTTAGCTCACTTATACTTTTGTATATTTATGAGCTTGTACATATTTGCCTATATATACAAGAAAAATTGTCGGGGCAAATATGAGAGAGTGTGTAAGAGCAAGTTTTGAGTAGAATTAGATGTCATTAGACACTTATGAAGTGAATAGAATAGCTCTCTCATCCAGATGTAAAGTTTTTCATAAATGAAGAAAAGTTGCACCGATATTTCTGAGAGTTCTCCTTCTGTGTTGTATCTTTTATGAAATGCTTTTGTACAAGTCTAATTCTATAGTTGATTGACCTCTGTACAAATTTTCAGCTTCTAATTGTGATCAGGCTGAGAGAATTGAGTATAGGAACATTTATATGTGTAAATGTAAAGAAGAGAAGTTGGAGGAGGTGCAAAATTTAATGTTAATGTTTTGGTCAGTTCTCCTTCGGGAGTGTAAAGTTTTGACCGAGGAAGAACTCATTCTTTAAGTTGAAAGGTAAGCTATCTATGGCTAAAAGCATTTGTATAAACGGGTTCTAGATTGAGAGAACCAAGCTTTAGAAGTTACAGGTGTCTAAATCGACTACTTAGAAGAACAGTTTTAGACATAGATGACTTGTTAAGATCATTTCTCAAGATCTACTGAGTGTTTTGAAATGATTTAACTTGGAGGAGGTGCAAAAAATATAGCCAAGACATTGTGCATAATTTTATAAAAAACTTTACACATTTGATAAGTCAATGAGTGAGTTATGTGCAGCAGACTTTCTGTGTAGTCACCTTCTTCACAGTTTGTTGAAAAATTTTGAAAGTTGAGTAATGATCCTCCAAATTGGTGAAGGTTTTGAGTTACTCTTGATATAGAGGTGCTCTAATTTCAAGAGTAGTTTTTTCTTTTGGAGATTCACACTCTCCATCAGTGGTATCAGAGCAGGAAGCATCAAAATTGAAGAAAGGTGGACCCCGACTGTTGTTGTTATAAAGAATTCAACATTTGAAGATACAAAGAGTGAAAGCTTGAAAGCAAAGCTTGAAAAGGAGGCTAGAAGATATCAAGGAAGACAAAAGGAGCTTTATTCAAAGCAAAGGTGACCTTACTCCTCATAAAGCTTGAAGGATTTAATACACAGGTGAAGAAAGGATGGGAGATTCTCTTCAGATAGAGAAATTGGATAGAGAGAACTATCCAGCATGGTCAATGAGGATGGAAGCTCATCTTATGAGCAAAGACTTGATAGGTTATATTACAGGTGAAGAAGAAAAGCCTCAGTTCCGAGATCCTAGTGTTCCAACTAGGGATGAATTGTCAGATTTGAAGACTTGGATGAAGAGAGATGCTCAAGCTAGGAGCATTATCTATATGGGAGTTAATGACTACTTGCTACCTCACAATTGAGGTCTTGAAAGTGCAAGTGATATATGGAATGCTTTGGAGGAGCATTTCCAAAACACCACAAAGTCAAGGAAGGCATCCTTGTGGGCAGGGTTTACCACATTCAAGAAGAAGGCCTCTCAATCCATCTCAGATTATGTAACAAGAATGAAGGACATTGCAGATGTTTTAGGAGCAGTTGATGAAGATATTGAGGAGGATAAATTGTTAAGGCAAATCCTTACAGGTTTGAGAGGTCATGACAAATGGAAGCCATTCATTTTGTCTACTGAATTATCATTTGACCATTTTACTCTTGATTTAAATCAGTTGCTAGGACACATGTTAACCTTTGAGTAGGATGTCAAAGGTGAAAGTGATAAAAGTGCAGGTCAAGCAATGTATTCAAAGGATAAGAAGAAGAATAGCAAAGGGAAGAAACAAGCCAATGAAGATGAAGGTACAACTAGCCAACAATTTCCTAAGAGGAAGAGGAGGTGGCAAAAGTAGAGGAAGAGGTAGAAGTAATAAAGATGGAGTCAAAGCTAGTTGGATTTGTGGTAAGACAAATCACTTAGCTAATGATTGTTGGCATAATACTCAGAATAATGGTGGATATAATCAGAATTTTAATTCAAGAGGAAGAGGTGGAAGAAATCAAAGAGGTAATTTCAGAGGTAGAGGTAGTAGAGGCTACTTTGGAAGAAATGCAGGTAGAGGATTTCAAAGCCAACAATACAACAATACCTACTACAATTATGCTTCAGATCAGAAGGAGGATTCAACATTGATAATGAATGCAACTTGTGAAAGGCAAAGTGAAGACCAAAGAGTCTTCTACATTGACTCAGGGTGTAGCAATCACCTAAGTGGAAACATAGCTTTGATGACTGATTTGGAGAGTAAGGTAACTAATCATGTAGTTCAAACAGGTGACAATACAAAGCACAATGTGAATTCAATTGGATCAGTGAAGGCCAAGGATGGAAGTACTCTCTTGAGTAAGGTTTTGTATGTTCCTACAATTCCAAAGAATATGATAAGTGTAGGACAAATTGTTGAAAAAGGTTATGAAGTTAGGTTCACTAATGAAGGAGTTTTTGTGGAAGACCCTAGCAAGGGGTATAAACAAATTGTTTCAGGAAAGAAAGAAGGAAGATTGTTCACATTGAAAATTCAAGGTAATGTTGGTCATGCCTTGTTCACCTATGGAGGAAATAAGATCTCCGAGTTTGATCTTTGGCACAAAAGGCTTGGACATTTCAATGAAAGAGGTATTAAAGATATGGTTAACAATGGTTCAGTGCTTGGGTTGCCTAATGTTGCAAGTCAACATAGGACATACAGATGTAAGGCATGTCAATTACGTAAGGCTCATAAGCAATCTTATTCCAAGCATGGTTTTATGTATTTAGAGAAGCTTGAATTGGTACAAACAGATGTGTGGGGACCATCAAAGGATTTCAGTATCAATGGTTCAAGGTATTATGTGATTTATTTTGATGATGTTACCAAATGGATCACTATCTATGTGATCAAAGATAAGTCAGAGGTATTCAATACATTCAAACATTATCATGTGTATGCAGAGAGAATTACATGTCAAAAATTGAAGAGACTAAGGTCAGATGGAGGAGGAGAGTATTTCTCTAATGAGTTCAGTGATTATTTTTGGAATGCAGGTATAAATAGAGAAATTACTTGCAGGTACTCTCCTCAACAGGTATAAAAAGAGAAATTACTTGCAGGTACTCTCCTCAACAAAATGGTGTAGTAGAGAGAAGAAATAGAACTCTTGTTGAGTTTGCAAGATCCATGATGAAGGAGAAAAAGTGCGCATATTACTTGTGGGCTGAGGCTGTAAATACAACTACTTATTTGGTCAATAGATTACCATGTAAAGCTTTGCAGGGTATGACACCATATGAGGCATGGTGGGGTAAGAGACCTACTCTAGATCATTACAAAGTATTTGGATGTTTGGCATATGCATATGTGCCATCTCAATTGAGGCATAAATTGGAACCTAAAGCTGAAAAATATGTGTTCATTGGATATGATGATAAGAAGATGGGATATAGGTTGTGGATTCCATCCACAAAACAATTCCTTGTATCAAAGGATGTTACATTTGATGAGCAAGGTACTTGGTATGCAGGTACAATCAATATTTATGCAGATGATGAAGAAGTTGTGAATCAAAAGAAAGGTAAATCACAGGTTCAAATATTTGATGAAGAGGAGAACAATGAAGTACAGGTTGAAGTTGAAGAAGTGCCAAGGTTTGATCCAGAATGTGATGAACCACAGACCTCAAGGAGTGGAGAACTTAGAAGGTCATCAAGACACAAATGGCAACCTACAAGGTATAGCTATGATACTTCTTTTTTGGCTACCAAAGATTATCCTTATATGATAAAGGCAGATGAAGACCCTTCTACATATGAAGAGGAAAAAGGTAAGGAAAATTGGGAGGAAGCTATGCAGGAAGAGTATGATGCATTGATGGAGAATCAGACATGGGATTTGGTTCCTAAACCAAATAGTCAGAAGGTCGTTGGATGCAAATGGGTCTACAAGACAAAAAGATTTGCAGATGAAAGTGTGTCTAGGTATAAAGCTAGACTTGTTGTAAAAGGTTTTGCTCAGACATATGGTATAGATTATGATGAGACCTATAGTCCTGTGGCAAAGATGACAACCATCAGGACACTCATAGCTATTGCTGCATGTAAAGGTTGGAAATTATGTCAACTAGATGTGAAGAATGCTTTTCTAAATGGTTATATTTCAGATGATGTTTTCATGGAGCAACCACAAGGATTCAGAAATGAAAGGTATCTAGATAATGTATGTAAGCTCAAGAGAGCTTTGTATGGTTTGAAGCAGGACCCAAGGGCATGGAATTATAGACTTGTGAAGTTCTTGAAAGAACTTGGTTTCCAAGTATCTAAAGCAGATAGTAGCTTGCTTGTTAAAGCAAGTGATGATGGGTTCATTTACATGTGCATATATGTTGATGACATAATTCTTACAGGTATAGATGAGAAAGGCATTCAAAGCTTAAAGAAGCAAATGGAGAAAGAGTTCAAGATTAGTGACTTGGGAGACTTGTCATATTTCTTGGGCATGGAGATCTCATACACTCAACATGGAGTGTATGTAACTCAAGAAAGGTATTTGAAAACTTGTTGATCAAGTTTAAGATGAATGATTGCAGGATAGCACCTACTCCAATGGAGGTGACTCACAAACTGACCAGATATGGAGGAGAAGAGTTCAAGGACATGAAGCTATATCAAAGTTTGGTTGGTAGTTTGATCTATGCTACATTAACTAGGTCTGATTTGTCATATGCAGTTGGAGTATTGTCTCAATTCATGCATTGTCCTAGGAAAGAACATTGGGTTGCAGGACAAAGAGTGTTGAGGTACATTAAGGGTACACTCAAAGAAGGTTTGTATTATGGTTTTACATCAGATACAAACATCAAGATTTATAGTGATACAGATTGGGCAGGTAATGCTGATGATAGGAGATCAACTTATGGATACTTGTGTTATGTGGGAGATAAGTTAATTTCATGGTGTTCAAAGAAGCAACACACAGTTGCTTTATCATCCACAAAGGCTGAGTACAAAGGTATGGTGGAAGCCGCAAAGGAAGTGATATGGCTTAAGACTCTTATGAAGAGTTTTGATATCATTCGGAGCATACCCACTATTCATGGAGATAATATGAGTTCATTATATTTAGCTGCTAATCCTGTTTTTCATGCCAAGACTAAACATATTGAGATTCAATATCATTTCCTAAGAGAAAAGGTGATGGATAAAGACATTGAAGTTTTACAGACTTCAACAAAAGATCAGATAGCTGATATGCTAACCAAAAGCTTGGATGGACCAAAGCTACAAAGATTCAAAGACATGGCAGGTATAAAGAAGATAGAGAAAATCTCAATTGATGATTGAGGAGGAGTTGTTGGTGTAAGGCAATCAACAATTGAAGTTTTGATGAAGAATTGAAGTCAAGGACTGAAGAAGAGATCAAGTTATGAAGCATGAAGGAAGTGCATATCCAGAAGATGAAGATGTGTACACATATGTACATTAACTTAGAGTTAGCTCACTTATACTTTTGTATATTTATGAGCTTGTACATATTTGCCTATATATACAAGGAAAAATGTCAGGGCAAATATGAGAGAGTGTGTAAGAACAAGTTTTGAGTAGAATTAGATGTCATTAGACACTTATGAAGTGAATAGAATAGCTCTCTCATCCAGATGTAAAGTTTTTCAAAAATGAAGAAAAGTTGCACCCGATATTTCTGCGAGTTCTCCTTTTGTGTTGTATCTTTTGTGAAATTCTTTTGTACAAGTCTAAGTCTATAGTTGATTGACCTCTATACAAATTTTCAGCTTCTAATTGTGATCAGGCAGAGAGAATTGAGTATAGGAACATTTACATGTGTAAATGTAAAGAAGAGAAGTTGCAAGAGGTGCAAAATTTGATGTTAATGTTTTGGTCAGTTCTCCTTCCACAGTGTAAAGTTTTGAGCAAGAAAGCACTCATTCTTTAAGTTGAAAAGTAAGCTATCTATGGCTAAAAGCATTTGTATAAATAGTTTCTAGATTGAGAGAACCAAGCTTTAGAAGTTACAGGTGTCTGAATCGACTACTCAGAAGAACAATTTTAGACATAGGTGACTTGTTAAGATCATTTCTCAAGTTTTACTGAGTGTTTTGAAATGATTTAACTTGGAGGAGGTGTGCAAACTATAGGCCACACCTTGTGCAAAGTTTTATTAAAAACTTTACACATTTGATAAGTCAATGAGTGAGTTATGCACAACAGACTTTCTGTGTAGTCACCTTCTTCACAGTTTGTTGAAAATTTTGAAAGTTGAGTAATGATCCTCCAAATTGGTGAAGGTTTTGAGTTACCCTTGATATAGAGGTGCTCTAATTTCAAGAGTAACTTGTTCTTTTGGAGATTAACACTCTCCATCATTCCCATAGACTTAGCATCATGCTTATCAGCATTTGCATACATATCACTATCTAGAGGACTCTTGATTTGTATGTCCTCCCGATTATCATCAGGATCGCTTGGAGTCTCTTCGCACAATTTAGTTATTGGATCATTTATTGTATTTGAGTCATATACTTGAATCTCACTATCAACTAGCATCGAATTGTTGGTGCATGCCAATCATCAATTGAAGGTTTATGAAGAAATGAAGTCAAGGAATCAAGAAGAGAACAAATTCAGAAGGTTGAAGGAAGGACATACTCAGAAATCCAAAGCTATGTACACATATGTACATTAGTTCAGATATAGCTGACTCACACTTTTGATTAGTCATAAGCTTGTACATATTTGCCTATAAATGTTTTGGAAAAATGTCGGGGCAATAGAGGAGACAATAGGAGATCATGAGAATAGTGTATTGAGGAGTTGTAAGAGTCATTAAGTCTCTTAGAAATGAGTTGAATTGTCTATCCTCACTCAGTTGTAACTTTCTGAGAAATCAAAAAATCTTGCGCCTGATGTTTTGCTGTCTGCTCCTTCTGTGTTTAATCTTTTAAGAAATCCTTCTGCACGTATCTAAGTCCATAGCTAATCTATCTATGGCTAGAATTTGAGAGGCTAATTGCAATCAAGTTGAGAGAATTTAGTTTAGGAACATTCATATGTGATGATGTTCTGAGAGTCGACAAAACTGGCGCAGATTTCATGTTCAGAGAAATGAACATTGCTCAGTGCATGGTATAAAGTTTTACACAAGTGAGGGCTCAAAATCTAAGTTGGAAGGTAAGCCATCTATGGCTAAAAGATCTTGATCAAAAGGGTTCGACATTGGGAGAACTATAGCTAAGAAGTTGCAGGTGTCAAAGTTGCTACTGCAGAGAAGCTGATTTACACATAGGTAAATTGTTTGTGTGATTTCTCAGAGTATACTGAATCATTTGCAGAGATTTAAGTTGGAGAAGGTGCGCAACCTTAAGGCGAAGCAGTCTACAAAGTTTTATCAAAAACTTTACACAAATGATTAGTCAATTAAGGATTAATCTGCAGCAGACTTTTCTGAGAAGTTGAATTTTTCAGGATAATCAATTTTCTGATAAATTGGTGAATGTTCTCTAAATTTGGTGGAGTCTAAAGTTGATCTTGATATAGAGGTGGTCTAAATTCAAGGTCAACTTGTTCTTTTGGAGATTAACACTCTCCATCAGTGGTATCAGAGCAGGTTGTGTCAAAATTAAGGAAAGGAAGACTCCGACTGCTGCAGACATACAAGTTCTACATTTCGAAGGTTCAGAAGGATAAAGTGCTGAAGAAAGATTGAAGGGAGACACGCAAAGATTATCAAAAGGATCAGAAGAAGCAACACTCGAAGTTAAGGTACATTTATTCCTTGTAAAGTCTAAAGTTTTGAGACTACAGGTGAAGCAAGGATGGGAGATAGTCTCCAAATTGAAAAGTTGGATAGAGAGAACTATCCAGCTTGGTCTATGAGGATGGAAGCTCATCTAATGAGCAAAGATTTGATAGCCTACACTACAGGTGAAGAAGAGAAGCCTCAGTTCAAAGATCCTAGTGTTCCAACTAGGGAAGAATTGTCAGATCTAAAGAATTGGATGAAGAAGGATGCTCAAGCAAGGAGCATAATCTACATGGCAGTCAATGACTATTTGCTTCCTCACATTAGAGGACTTGAAAGTGCATGTGACATTTGGAATGCTTTGGAGGAGCATTTCCAAAACACAACCAAATCAAGGAAGGCTTCACTATGGGCAGAATTTACTACATTCAAGAAGAAGGCCTCACAATCAATTTCTGATTATGTGACAAAGATGAAGGACATTGCAGATTCTCTAGGTGCAGTGGATGAAGATATTGAAGAAGATAAATTGGTAAGACAAATTCTCACAGGGCTAAGAGGAGATGAGAAGTGGAAGCCTTTTATTTTGTCTACAGAACTTTCATTAGATCACTTCACTCCTGATTTGAATCAATTGTTAGGTCATATGCTAACTTTTGAGAATGATGTCAAAGGAGATGTTGATAAGAGTGCAGGTCATGCAATGTACTCTAAAGACAAGAAGAAAGCTAACAAAGGAAAGCAACAATCAGGTGAAGAAGAAGGTATTTCAAACCAAGCAAATTTCATAAGAGGAAAAGGAAATGGAAGAAGTAGAGGAAGAGGCAGAAACAACAAAGATAATACAAGAGCTTGTTGGATATGTGGTAAGACCAATAATCTATCTCATGATTGTTGGCACAATAATCAGAATAATGGTAATTATCAGAACTTTAATCGAAGAGCAAGAGGTGGTAGATTTCAAAGAGGAAATTTCAGAGGTAGAGGTGGTAGGAATTCTTTTGGAAGAGGTGGAGGAAGAAACTTCCAAAATCAATCCTATAACAACACCTACTACAACTATGCATCAGATCAGAAGGAGGATTCAACTCTCATTATGAATGCAACATGTGAAACTTCACATGAGGACATGAGAGTGTTCTATATTGATTCAGGATGTAGTAATCATTTAAGTGGAAATATTGCTTTGATGATTGGCCTAGATCATAAAGCAATTAATCATACAGTTCAGACAGGTGATAATACAAAGCATAAGGTAAAGTCAATTGGTTCAGTCAAGGCTAAAGATGGGAGCACTCTTCTGAGTAAGGTTCTTTATGTTCCCACAATTCCAAAGAATTTGATCAGTGTAGGTCAAATTGTGGAAAAAGGATATGAGGTAAGATTCACTAATGATGGAGTATATGTTGAAGACCCTAGTCAAGGGTATAAACAGGTTGTTACAGGAAAGAAAGAAGGAAGGCTCTTCACATTGAAGGTACAAGGAAATTTTGGACATGCTATGTTCACATATGGAGAGCAGAAGGTGTCAGAATTGGATCTTTGGCACAAAAGACTTGGACACTTCAATGAAAGAGGTATCAAAGACATGATTGATAATGATTCAGTGCTTGGATTGCCTAACATTGCAGGTCAACACATGACATACAGATGTGAGGCATGTCAATTAGGTAAGGCTCATAAGCAATCCTATTCCAAGCATGGGTTTATGTATTCAGAAAGACTTGAATTGGTACATACAAATGTGTGGGGTCCTTCAAAGGACTTTAGTATAAATGGTTCAAGATATTATGTCATTTATGTTGATGATGCTACCAGATGGATCACAATTTATGTGATTAAAGAAAAGTCAAAAGTGTTTAATACATTTAAACACTATCATGCATATGCAGAAAGGATTACAGGTCAAAAATTGAAGAGACTAAGGTCAGATGGAGGGGGAGAGTATTTTTCAAATGAATTCAATGATTATTTGTGGAATGCAGGTATAAAGAGAGAAGTTACTTGCAGGTACTCTCCTCAACAAAATGGGGTAGCAGAAAGAAGAAATAGGACTCTTGTTGAGTTTGCAAGGTCCATGATGAAAGAGAAGAATTGCCCAAATTATTTGTGGGTAGAGGCTGTAAATACAGCTACTTATTTGGTCAATAGATTGCCTTGTAAAGCTTTGCAAGGTATGACACCATATGAAGCTTGATGGGGTAAGAGACCTACCTTGGATCATTGCAGAATATTTGGATGTTTGGCATATGCATATGTGCCATCTCAATTGAGGCATAAGTTGGAGCCTAAGGCAGAAAAGTATGTATTCATTGGTTATGATGATAAGCAAATGGGATACAGGTTGTGGAGTCCATCCACAAAGCAATTCCTTGTATCCAAGGATGTTACATTTGATGAGCAAGGTACTTGGTATGTAGGTAAATATAATGTACATGCAGATGTTGAAGAAGTAGTGGATCAAAGGAAAGGTAAAGCAAAGATTCAATTACTTGATGAAAATGAGAATAATGAAGTACAGGTTGAAGTTGAAGAGAGGCCAAGGTTTGATCCAGAATGTGATGAACCAGAGACTTCAAGAAGTGCAGAATTTAGGAGGTCATCTAGGCACAAATGGCAACCTACAAGGTATAGCTATGACACCTCATTCTTGACTACTAAAGATTATGCTTATTTGGTAAAAGCAGATGAAGATCCATCTACATATGATGAAGCCAAAGGCAAGAGAAATTGGGAAGAAGCCATGCAAGAGGAGTATGATGCATTGATAGAGAATCAGACTTGGGATCAAGTTCCTAAACCTAATAGCCAGAAAATTATTGGATGTAAGTGGGTTTACAAAACAAAAAGATTTGCAGATGGAAGTGTGTCTAGGTACAAAGCTAGACTTGTTGTGAAAGGGTATGCACAGACATATGGAGTGGACTATGATGAGACCTATAGTCCTGTGGCAAAAATGACAACCATCAAAACTCTCATAGCAATTGCTGCTTGCAAAGGTTGGAAGTTATCTCAATTAGATGTTAAAAATGCTTTTTTAAATGGTTATATTTCAGATGAAGTTTACATGGAGCAACCAGATGGATTCAAAGATCAAGTGAATCCAAATTATGTGTGTAAGCTCAAGAGAGCTTTGTATGGATTAAAGCAGGCCCCAAGGGCATGGAATTATAGGCTTGTAAAATTCTTGAATGATCTTGGATTTCAAGCATCAAAGGCAGATAGTAGCTTGCTAGTCAAAGCAAGTGAAGATGGATTCATTTATGTTTGTATTTATGTTGATGACATAATACTTACAAGAACAGATGATAAAGGAATACAAATGATCAAGAAGCAGATGGAGAAGGAGTTCAAAATCAGTGACTTGGGGAACTTGTCATTCTTTTTGGGAATGGAGATTTTGTATACTCAACATGGAGTATATGTGACCCAAGAAAGGTATCTTAAAAATTTGCTAACCAAATTTAAAATGGAAGATTGCAGGGTTGCACCTACACCATTGGAAGTGAACCATAAATTGTCTAGATTTGGAGGAGAAGAATTCAGAGACATGAAGCTCTATCAAAGCTTGGTTGGTAGCTTGATTTATGCTACATTAACAAGGCCTAATTTGTCATATGCAGTTGGTGTGCTTTCACAATTCATGCATTGTCCTAGAAAGGGACATTGGATTGCAGGACAAAGAGTACTTAGGTACATCAAGGGTACACTCAGAGAAGGGTTGTACTATGGATTTACTTCTGATACAAGAGTGAAGATATATAGTGATGCAGATTGGGCAGGTAATGTGGATGATAGAAGATCAACACATGGATATTTGTGCTATGTAGGAGACAAATTGATTTCATGGTGTTCTAAGAAGCAACATACAGTTGCTTTGTCATCTATAGAAGCAGAATACAAAGGTATGGTGGAAGCTGCAAAGGAGGTAATATGGCTAAAGACACTTATGAAGGTTTTTGATGTGATTCAAAGTACTCCTATTGTTTGTGGAGACAATATGAGTTCTCTATACTTGGCAGCTAATCCTGTGTTTCATGCTAGAACTAAGCATATTGAAATACAATATCATTTTCTGAGAGAGAAGGTCATTGATAAGGAAGTTGAAGCTATGCATACACCTACAAAAGATCAACTTGCAGATATGATGACAAAAAGTCTAGATGGACCAAAGCTACAGAGATTCAAGGATATGGCAGGAATTAAGAAGATAGAGAAGAACCTCAATTAATGATTGAGGGGGAGCTGTTGGTGCATGCCAATCATCAATTGAAGGTTTATGAAGAAATGAAGTCAAGGAATCAAGAAGAGAACAAATTCAGAAGGTTGAAGGAAGGACATACTCAGAAATCCAAAGCTATGTACACATATGTACATTAGTTTAGATATAGCTCACTCACACTTTTGATTAGTCATAAGCTTGTACATATTTGCCTATAAATGTTTTGGAAAAATATCGGGGCAATAGAGGAGACAATAGGAGATCATGAGAATAGTGTATTGAGGAGTTGTAAGAGTCATTAAGTCTCTTAGAAATGAGTTGAATTGTCTATCCTCACTCAGTTGTAACTTTCTGAGAAATCGAAAAATCTTGCGCCCGATGTTTTGCTGTTTGCTCCTTCTGTGTTTAATCTTTTAAGAAATCCTTCTGCACGTATCTAAGTCCATAGCTAATCTATCTATGGCTAGAATTTGAGAGGCTAATTGCAATCAGGTTGAGAGAATTTAGTTTAGGAACATTCATATGTGATGATGTTGAGAGTCGACAAAACTGGCGCAGATTTCATGTTCAGAGAAATGAACATTGCTCAGTGCATGGTATAAATTTTTACACAAGTGAGGGCTCAAAACCTAGTTGGAAGGTAAGCCATCTATGGCTAAAAGATCTTGATCAAACGGGTTCGACATTGGGAGAACTATAGCTAAGAAGTTGCAGGTGTCAAAGTCGCTACTGCAGAGAAGGTGATTTACACATAGGTAAATTGTTTGTGTGATTTCTCAGAGTATACTGAATCATTTGCAGAGATTTAAGTTGGAGAAGGTGCGCAACCTTAAGGCGAAGCATCATCGCTTGATGATGCATCTAGAGCTTGATCTTTAGATAGATACATTAGATTTTCTTCTTGTACTTCGTCTTTTATCACCATTTGGTCTCCTTTAAGCCTTGTAGATCCCTCTAACTCTTTATTTATATCTTGGATTATTTCCAAATTTATTTGTTTATCCTCCAATGGATGTGAGGGGTTTCGGAGCACAAGTGAAGCCTCATCATGATTTCTTGTTGGCTTTCGTTGATTTTTTATTTGGTTTATATTTGGTTTTTGTTTGATTTGGATTTGATCCGCTTCCACATGCCCCTTTGCTCCTCCCATCATCAGAGTTTGTGCGTATATGGCACTTGAAGATGTGATCATTGTAGAGATGCCTATAGGCTCTTGGCACCTTGTAGCATTAGAGGTCATATCAATCATACTTTTAGAGTTTTCTTGATAGCACTTATCATTAGCATGTGTATGGAGCTCATGCATATTTGCTTCATGCCCAAATGGGGTCTCTATAACTTGATGGACTTGAATGTTATTCACAAGTGGTAAAATACTTGGAGTTTGAGTATCACCTTTATCTTCAGGAAGATCAATTCTCTAGTCATTTCAAAATTTCTCAAACATTTGCTCCTTTCTAATATATCTTATTACAACATCATGAATGAGTGTCCAATCCTCTATGAGTCCCGACTCGGAATCCAAGTCTTTTAGAAACAAAATTAGTTCCTCTCCGGCTCTAACATCTATTGCTTGTAGGAATAAGAACACCCTTTCATGCATTACACATCCCTGATCATATTCGGACATATCTTCAAATTGTTTCTCGAACTCTTTTTTAATTTCTAGGATCGATTGATCTTTGGGCATATGAATCACCTTAGGAAAGATCTACGAGTCACTTTATCAAGGTCCTCTAGCATAAACTACTTGAGGAGTATCGCTTTGTATCGAGACCATGTCGTTTGAATTATTTGCATTATTTGGTCTCGCATGTCATATCTTGACACATAGATAAAGTTTTCGCATAGTTCTTTTTTCGTGATCGGAGCTAAACCAACACCTAGGTACTTCGATTCGAGTTCGTACTCTTTACAGAACCTCGATATGTTCTTCCCACTGAAAAATCCGCACCACTTGATTAATCGGTCATTAAGCGATTGGATAGCTTTTTGTCATCTATCCTCTTCTTGAAAGCCGACGAATCGGGCTATAAGGTCTTCCATTTTTAATTTTTGCTAGACTCTACGTCTATAGCTCTAAAATCTATTCACCCCCTCCTTTCACGTCGGGTTCACCAGGTATGTCGTGATGTTTCATGTAAAGGAGGGAGACCATAGTCTCTTCCTTGCAAGAGATCGAATTAATTTTATTCAATGTTCATAGTCAAAACACTCATTGAACTTTAAAGTTCAAGGGTGATAGTCTTACGAATAAGGGTTTTCACGAAGATTTGCATACCACCACGGAAACGTGGTCATAGCATGTGATTGAAACACCCGTAAGAATAAGTGTGTAAAAGTATTTACACATCATAAACACGCATAAGCAGACGAATTTCCATAAACCCGAAACAGCTTGGTTGCGAAACATTCGCTCTTCACATATGGACGAGGTCTAGTTTTTATTCATGACATAACTTTTCAAATAAAAAGAAATAGCATTTCCATCAAATTTAAATCCACCAAATACATTCAGCAAACCAATTTACAAGGTCTATATGTATATGCGCAAAAAGACAGGTCTCCAATCAAAGTGGAGGAAGAAAACCTTGGCCCAAGAAAGCAGTTCCTCCTCTGAGGTGCAAGACAAGGTGAAGGGTAGACTCCTTCTCGATGTTGTAGTCAGCAAGTGAACGTCCATCTTCTAGTTGCCTACTGCCAAAAATCAGACGCTGCTGGTCTTGAGGATGGCCTTACCTCCAAAGTAATGGTCTTACCAGTCAGGGTCTTCACAAATATTTGCATGCCGCCACACGGGTGCAACTCCAAATGAAGAGTTGACTCTTTTTGAATATTATAATCAGCCAGGGTACGACCATCTTCAAGCTGCTTTCTAGCAAATATAAGACACTACTGATTAGGAGGGATACCCTCTTTGTCAATAGTATCAGAGCTCTCAACTTATTCTGGAAGAAGAACCCCAGAGCTAGAGTGGCTTCAACAATTCGTCCTTTGATTAATTTCACCAGCAGTTCTGAGGATACACGGTAAGAGCTTTGCGTTCATATAAGGATTTGGTTTGAACCCAAGAGTGTGCTTTTTCTATTTCATCAAAAATAACAACAGTATAAGGACGTCGATGGGTAGCCTCTGTCAATGGCCCTCCCTCACTGTATCCAACATAACCAGTTGGAGACCCAATAAGTTTTGGAACTGTGTGCCTCTCCATAAACTCACTCATATCAATCGGAATCATCACCTCTTCTGAACCAAATTAATATGCTGCCAAGGCCTTTGCTAGCTCTGATTTCCCAACACCAGCAGGTCCTGAGAATATGAAGCCGGCAATGGACGGATTGGGATTCTTCAAGCCCACACGGCTCTGCGTATTGCTCTGCTAATAGCTTTCACAGCCTCATCTTGACCAATCACTCTATTATGCAAAGTATCTTCCATCTTTAGTAGATGACTCGACTCATCAATTGAGACTTTTAAAGCCAGGAGTGGGTTCTTCTATGCAAGTTCTTCATATTCGTTGGGGAAAAAAAATTGATCGATTTCCAATTTTTCCGGATTAGCTTCAATGCTGTACTTTCCAATACTATAGGAACGTCTCAACAATGTAGGGTTCACATACTTTCATCAATTGTGGTACATCACATTTGTCACCAACCAGAAGTGCAAGTACTTCTCAAATCCTTGAAAAATGCGCTTATGAACCAGTAAGATTCATGGATATCCGATCAGAGAGAGAGAGAGACATGGAAACCCAGGGCCTAAATTTGACGCCCACCTCTGGGCTTCAAAAAAATACTCCTGAAGTCCGACTAAGAAACTATCGTCTTCAAATGAAGTTTTACAGAAAATCAAAGGCTTCACATGTAAATTTGAAGTGTATATACATACACAAAAATACATATATTCGTACATGCATACAATTCATACATACACAAATAGATACATACACAAATATTCGTTCACATTAGGCCGGTGGAAACCAAACTCCTTGGTGAAACCTTTTTTATCTTCTTGAATCCAAATTGAAGGTTTTGAAGGATCACTTAATGCAAATTCAAGCATGGTTGAGTTTGCATGCAAGCATTATGTACCAAACATGAAATGTTCTATTCACGATAGGTCTTTTTCTAATCTTTTGGCATGAGATTTTATTTCTCTAGCATTTTTTGTGCATTCCAATCAGAGTAAATATAAGAAAGGTGTATATTAGAGATTTTATTTGGTTTTAGAGCTCTATATATTTTCAATAAAAAGTCTTGAATTCATTGCTTAATTTGGACTTCTTTTCTTGCATAGATAGGCATGCAAGTTATTATCTAGGGTAGATAGGCAAGCAAGCTATTGGAGTGTGAATGAAGGGGGAAAACAATAATGATGATCTTGAACGATGTTTATAAATTTTTAAATGTAAAGTACCTAAGAGCACTACTATGTGCTTTTGCGCTTACATGAAAATTTCAATCCTTCCAAAGGGAATATCAAAACCAATCTAGCATCGCAACATTTTACCTTGTTGTTAATGAGTTAAATTCTAAGAGCCATTCAAATTATAATCTAGGTTCGTAGTTACTTGGACAATACAAACTTGTTAGTTTTCAAGAAAACAAGTTATTTCAAAGATGCATCAGTAGATCAAAATTATCTTCAAGCCAAAGAATTTTCATTCAAATAGTCCCTACTTCAGCAAGGACATGTCAGATATAAATGAATTTTCAAATTCATCACGTTTTTATATAATTTATAACATCATGTGATCACCATTTTCCTTCTTTTGCATTTGATTCTTCGATCACCATCATTTGCTTCGCCACAAGAAAATGAATAAGAACACTACTTAGGAGGACAACAACAACAACAACCATGAAATGGTATTAGATTGCTAGTAATGACTGAGGCGGGACTATTTTAATGATTATTGCAATGTTCTAAGGATATTTCGCATGCTTTGAGGCACATCAAGAATCCAAATGAAAATCTCATCACATATGGTAGATATTCAGTAAAAGATTGTCTCTTATTTGAATGTTACTAGCATCACAATAGACGTATGAGGTGTCATTAAGAAACGGATTGGATGTAAAAAACAAAAAGCACAACCGTGTACGAATCTTATAGAAAAAAAAAATAGATTTGACTCGGCCTACTATACATAATTTATGGCATTTGACTTTGATAATGTTTGAGTAGACTGGATGAGTGTAGAAGATGGCACGATCTTGGATTTGATGAGATATTTCTGAGTCAAGGACATTACAAGGCTATAATAGTCCACTCTTTCGACCCATAGATATCGTAATTAGATGAAGTATTTCTTCTTGGTGAAACCAAAGATTTTTCTTTCTTTGGAAGATCTACAAATGCTTATAAACTCTTATGCCGTTCTTGGGTTCTTATTTCGCCCATTCGATCTCTATGTTGCATTAAAGTTAAGTATAAAATGGTCCATTATCTTTGTACAATTGAAGGATTTTCTAACCTCAGTTGTTCACCTTGGCTACAATATGCCGCCAAGGTGAGCTCACCTTGTCTTAAAAATTCAACCAACTTCTTCTTAGGCCATTTGAAGTCCTTGGATGGTGGAGATACTTTCTTGGTGTAGCTCTTCCTAATCTAACCTATCTCCTCACCTACTTTACATTATCCTCACCTAATCACGCTTAATCTTGCCTAGTCTAGATCTTTGATCTAGAAATTGTCCAAACGCTTCAACAAGAACTCAAATAGCTAAAGATTCAAGGTTCATGATTTGGCCGTAGGATGGAGTAGTGTGAAAAGACATTTGAAAATATGATGGAAGACAATGATAAGCTCAATAACAATAACCTGTTAATATGCTTGACTAATGCTCCAATACCAACAAACACATTTAAACACGTGTTTATAATTTTCAGATATTGAGATTTTCAACTGGGGCCATCACATTTAAAGCCTTAATACTGTTCCAGAGACCTGGTATCAAAACTCATAAATCAAAACAACATGTTAAAAAGCACAAAACCTACAGAAGACAGTGCTGGACTACTATCGTCCTTTGCTGGGTGGACATGGCTGTAATTTTACTACCGAACATGTGGCATGAGGACTAAGCATAAGGGCCCACTCCTAGGTCTATGTAACAGTTTTTCTCTTTTATTTCCCGATCACAAACAGCTCCGTGCCTTTCATAGTCAAAATTTCTGACATTGAGCAAAACTCCATGTATAAATCGAAATGTTGGTAGCCCAAAGGTTTGCCTTTGACATATATGGGTACGAATACAGGACTGTGCATGGATATAGCTCACTTTCTTTCCTCATCAGATTTAAAAAGATTGGTCAAGACTGAGAAATTATTCATATATTAAATGTAAGTTACAGTCCATGCAACCTAAATATTGCCATCGATTTCTATGCGTATGCCTTCTCACACATTTTTTGCGGCATAGTTCTAGACACATGACCTCTTTCCAAATGCCACAAAGCTTACTAATAAGAGGACAAATAGATTGATATCTACTAAGTAGAATAGAAAAGTATGGAAAAAAACTATTGAAACCTAGCGCAGTCACCACCGCTCACACATTGTAGAAAGAATTAACAAGACCGATAAACATGACTATTGTGAAGCCAATTCTGAGTAAGAAGATCATACTTTCTCACCTTTTCTTCTTTTATTTGGATGATTAAACTACCGCTTCCTTTTCAGCCACCTCTTTTCGATATCCTATGTATTTCTTCCATTGATCACGAACGAGCCTGCAGTTAATCAGAAACATTTCTTGACGAAGAAAGAATTTTCAACGATACGGCACGAGAATGTAAATGCTTTATTCCCTTCTATACATGCCCACTCGATGGAAGAATGAAAGGGACGGAAAGAACGACACGCATCCTTGGACCGTGTCTGTTCATGAAAGAACAAAGATAATGCATAGCATTTCACAACTATCCACGCGTGATGATGTTGTTATTGATGGGTGTCGTATAGTAGGGTGAATAGCGTCATGAGTCACCTTCCGGAGCCTGAAAGAGACATACGGGAAGAGCAAAAACTAGATTATTGATACGCAAAACAATTCAAGCAGAGAGCCAACAGACAAGAAGACGCGGCACCTGACTCAGGACTCAAACCCTCAGGCACCGATGGAACCTCATCTCTCTACGCGCCTTCAGCAATGGTGGCCACTGGCAACTCCGAAGTAGAGCTGAACTGGATGCCCATTTCACCATAGAATCTAGATGATAATGGAGTCTGGAGTCTAGACTCTGTATGGATCCGAGATTGAACAAGAATTACCGTCACCGTTCAGTGTTCACGTCTGTGGTTATTGGTGAGCGCCGTGGCTAGCCATGCAAAATTTAATTGCAATAAAGTCTCTCGTAGAGGTCATAAAGTGGCCCGTAAAATAAATGAAATCTAAATTATCTACTATTTTTTTTCTATTCTAACTTTTAAATGAAATATCAATTAAGCTTTTTTAATTAATTTTGGCCTATCTCACAATCTCAAAAATTCAGAATCCAGAATCCAGATTCCAGATATAGTGTACACCCAGAGTCCCAAACTCCAGTGCCTAATGCCCAGTGCCCAGACTCCAGAGTCCAGACTCTAGTCTCTAGTCTCCAGTGCCATTGATATCATATTTGTAATTTGTATATACTTAAGTGTTGAGGGTATAATTGACGCGTGGGTTCAATAGTAGGGTGTCATTTGAAGTTTTTATATATTTCTTGAACTTCATGATGAAGTCTAGATCAAAATATAAGGTTTCATTTGACGCCTGAAACCCTTCTTGACGCCCACTGGGGTGTCAAATTTAGGCACTGTGGAAACCTGTTTTTCCTCTTTGGCCTAAGTACATTCTCATCATTAGAATGACTCCTGAGTCTTGCAAAGGTATCCATGGCTCATTCTTTTAGTAGTCTATTTCTATATTGCTGAGCTTCAAGGTCCCCTGTAAGCAAGAGTCTTGTACCAAAAGCGAAATGTATAAGATCAAGCTCACCTTCGATGTCAGTTTCACGCTCTGAATGATGTGTTCATAGTCGAATTCCAAGGGTAGTTCGTTTGTGGGTAATAGCAGCGCATAACATGTATGGTTGTGGGGTCTATACGCTGTGGTTGCATTGCTTTAGTGAGATTTTTCTTGAAGTTGAGAAAACGATGTTTGTGCTCCTCTGCTAATGCATACGTCTTGTTGGAAAGAGCCTTGAAACGTTCAAATAGATTGCCGGGCGAGGCTTGAAGCGTGCCACGGATGGGGATGCCGATGCCATCTGATATTTCTTCTGATGGGTCTGTCACCTCACGGATGATGGTTTCATCTATTCCTCTGCCATCGACCTTTACCTGAATTACAAATAGAACAACAAAAATAGAGGTAGCAAAACTTTTCTTAACTACTTGAGTGCAGAGGGCTTTTGTGATCTCTCCGAAGATCTTCCCTTTTATTCTTCTCTACCTTCCATAGCTTGTGCCCCCCCACACCCGGTATCCTTTGCATCCAACAGACTTTTAAGCACTCGAACCCTACCTGAACTTTTCGAGAGAACCCCTTCTAGATATTTCCTTTTTTTACTCTTTAATCACGGATCTTAATATTTCCTCTTCTGTATCTGCACCCTCACTCTTAAAACATTGCATCTGTAATGTCATCAATCCAGGGTCCATCAACACTTCGATGTTTACCATTGAGATCCATATTTGAAGCAAGGGACCACGGCTCGGTATTGTTACTCCTAGACATGCTAGAATCATTTTCATCAGAGACTATATGTGGATGGAATTGTAATGATAGCCATGTGCCAGAGGTGGCAGGTATCTCTTTATAACAAGACCTGCTGAACCAAATCGAACTCTTGGTTGCTCATCTTTCCAATCAATTTGAATTTCTCTTATATCATGGGGTTCACTAACAAACTGAGAAGTTTCTTGATAAAGAAAATGAGGTGTTGAGCTCCTTTCAGGTCCAACAACCCTAATATTTAACAATATTCTTGACAACTTCATGGAAGTGATGACCTAGGTAAAGATTGAGAAGGAAGGTTATGCCTTGATTGAGATTCACCTTGACTTATCAATCCCGAAGCATCTAGTTCTTCAATGTAAAGAGGAGAGTCAACAATTAGGTTTTTTAATTGTTGCATCTTTAAATCAGGTTTCTAGATAAGTCGCTCGTATCATGACCATAACCTAATTTAGCATGCACATGAATCCATGATTTTAGTATATTAGAAAGAGGTATGGTTACTAAAAAGAAAGGACTTGTGCACATGTACAATTGTATATATATGCAATACATTTCTATTGTTTTTTTCTAACGTTGTTTTCAAAGCATTGACGAGTATTTACGAGCAGTTGAGATTGGGAGATTGGAGTTGCATACACGCTACTTGTTCCACTTTTTCGAAATCAATTTCTATAAGCTTAATCTTGTATTAGAATTTTACATTAGTGTATTTGTATAGGTTTTGCCTTATATCTGGTGGTTTTACCACTTAAAAATTGTATAAAAACATTTCTCTTTTGTACAGGATTACTTCTATCTTAAACATGTCTCTTTGTTCACTTATCTTTTCGTTGTTATGAATATTTCGTTCACTTGTTTAAGCTCCTAATCTATTAATGGATGCCCATGATCCTTTTGATACATCCATTCCATTAAGTAGTATTCCTAATAGACCTGAAAACACAATTGTCCCTATTGAAGAAAGGAAAGAATGTTCTTCCTTGAGGCTTTTAGTCAGCATAGTCGAGAAGGGTTTTTGAGATGGGTGAATTCCCCTAAGACTAATGAGTCTCTAACTCATCTTCATGGTGAGTTTATGAGATGGTTTTGCTCAGCTTCCTGAGAAAGATAGGAATGCATAAAACCTTGATCTTATTATCCACTTCCTCAAGATATTGAGTCGAGAGGATAAAGTTGAAGTAGAATGAAGAATAGAAGAGCCTGGTAAAAGGTATGGTTTGACACATGATTGGAAAAATGTAAAACGTGAAATAGAGGTTGTTGCTCAAATGAGACAAAGACAATCTGTACTTTATGAAAAACCTATGTCTACTCAGCTTAAGGACTTATCTACAACAGGGCAATCTAATATGCCAATACCTGCAACTGCAGCTATGGCTAATGTTGCAGTTGCCCCTAAGACTCCAATTGAATTTCAATTTGATATTTTGTGCAAACAATGGAAAATGTAATGAATAAGCAAGTGTCTCTTTCCAAAGAGGTTTCACAATTAAACAATAAAGTGTTTTCCATGAGCTTGCATGAGTCTAGGGATAGTAGTAGTGGATTGGGTCAAGCAAAAATATCCCTACCAATTTTGCTTGTCATGCCACAATTTACTCCTCTTTAGCCTGTTTATCATTCGGTTCCTCCTACTCAGTCAACTGCTCAACCAACTTTCCAAAGAAATATTGATAAAAGAGGAACTGACAGTAAAAGGTGTCTGGTGTGAGAGTCAAGATCATGTGACGTATGCATGTGATGAGTTAAAGCAGGCGAAAGATAACCAGTTGGTAGTTGAAGTTGATAGAAAATTATGTGACTTTAGAATGCGAATTCCTTTGGCTGTCAATTGGGGCAAAGGAGGTATGAAGAAATTATATGAAAACTTAACTATTTCCAATGCATCTTCCAACACTTCTACTGCAAGACTTTGTTGGAGTTAGACGTCTGCGAAATCACGTGAACAGCACAAGGAAGAAGAAGAAGCTTGGAGCTACAATACTGAATGTGTTACTAGAGAATGATAAGTAGCCCATTAGGGCAATAGGCGTATATACAAGCCGGGGGAAAAAAACCTCCTAAAGAGGGAAAAACGTGCCTCGGTGGTCCTAGAGTGTTCACGCACATCACTACCTAAATATATCAACAAATCCCCTCTAGGAGTGATGTGGTGAACAAGTAGCTGGCGCTCATGTATAAGGAAGTGCCAAGCTATGTGGAAATCACTCCACAAGAGGAAGTAAGCCCAAAGCTTTGGAGAAAGCTTTAAAATTCTCCCCAGGTAGAGCCTTCATGAAAAGGTCTACAATGTTCTCCTGCGTGGGCACATATGCCAAGCTGATCTCCCCATCAGAGAACCTCTCCCTGACATAATGATAATGCATCTCAATGTGCTTAGTGCGATCATGGAACACATGGTTCCTCGTAACTGCCAATGTGCTCTGGCTGTCAGTGAAGATGGTGGTGATAGAAGACTAACCCACACCCAAATCAGCCATAAGGCATCTGAGCCACACACACTCAACAGTACCTGTGAAAGTTGCCCTATACTCAGCCTTACAACTAGAAGTGGCAAGAGTAGGCTGCTTCTTGCTCAACCAAGATATACACGAGCTACCAAGCATGAAGGAAAAGCCACTAGTGGACACATGAGTGTAATAGCAACCAGCCCAATTAGAGTAAGAAAAAGCATGCAAATCTGGTGGTAGTGATCCCCCCTTGGGATAAAACAAACCAAGTAGCCAGGTACCACTCAAGTAGCGAAAGATGTGCTTAACCGCCTGCCAATGCTTGACTCCTGGGCAATGCATAAACTTGCTCATCTGTGAGACACCAAACTGAATATCTGGCCGAGTAATGCATAAATAATTCAAGCATCCAATAGCCTACTAATAGAGAAAAGCATCAAATGCATCTCCAGCATCATGAAGACTCAGTCATAAACCTGTTTCCATAGGAGTGGCAATAGGTTTACAGTCTTTAAGGCCAAAACATTGCAATAATGTGTCAATATATTTCGTTTGACACAAAGCCATTCCACCATCAACGTGCATAAACTGAATGCCCAAATAGTGATGCAAATGCCCCAAATCAGACATCTCAAATGAGGCATGCAAATGAGCCTTAAAATCAGCAATATGCCTCTCATGAGGACCAATGAGCAACATGTCATCAACATAAACCACAATGATCAGAAGTACATCATTAGCACACTTAACATATAAGTTGCTTTCAGTTGGACTGTTCTCAAAACCATGTGCAATTAGATAGGCATGTATCTTCTCATACCAAGCACGTGGTGCTTGCTTTAAACCATATAATGCCTTCTTTAACCTGCACACCTGGTTTTCATGCCCTTTCTGCACAAAGCCACGGGGCTGAAAAACATACACTTCTTCATGCAAGTCACCATTCAGAAATGTAGTTTTAATGTCCAATTGATGTACATTCCAACCATGATGAGCTCCAATTGCATAGATGCTCTGAACAGTAGTCATACGACATGTAGATGCAAAGTTTTCATCAAAATCAATGCCTCTTTCCTATGCATAATCCTTTGCAACAAGCCTAGCCTTTTACCTGTCAATTATACCATCAAGTTTACGCTTCAGCTTGTATACCCACTTAGTGCCAATGGCCTTCTTGCCAGGAGGCAAGTCACATAAAGACCAAGTACCATTCTTCATTATAGCATCATATTTAGATTGCATAGCAGCCATCCAATTTTCTAAATTTTGTGCTTCATCAAACGAAACAAGCTCAGTATCATCACAGAGACTAGATGCAGCCATAGCATAGCAATCTGATGCAAAAGAGGCACTATGAGAGCTTGATCGAGTGCGATATGATAGAGCTGCATCTAATTTGCTATCACACAAAGTCTGCACTAGCCATTTTGGCATAGTTTTTGCCTCCTCAATATCATCTCTCTCATCAACAAGTGCATCATGTAAATCTGCATAAAAAATGGGATGATCTGCATCATCACATGAAACCTGCAAAGGCTGAGAAGTTGCCCCATTAGGACCAGCACTAGATTGTCCACCTGTAAAAAGAGGCAACAAAGTATCTACATGTCTTTGGAGCTAACAGATGTCTCCTTAGTACATGAAAGCAATGGCTGAATAGCATCTTCCACAAAAACAACATCACAGCTAACTAGAATGCATTTAGTTTGTGGATGATATAGACGATAGCCTTTACTTTCAAAATTGTACCCAACAAAAATACATTTTACTGCTTTATCATCCATTTTTTTGCGATGTTGTTCGGGCAGTAATGCATATGCCAAACAATTAGAAATACACAGATGAGCAACAGATGGCTTGTGGTCATGCCAAGCCTCATATGCAGTGATAGATTGCAGCGCTTTAGTGGGACACCCGTTAAGTACATATGTTGCACACATGATAGCCTCAAGCCAGAAACTATGTGGTAAAGACTAACTCTTGACCATACACCTCACCATCTCCATGAGCGACCTGTTCTTTTGTTCAGCAACTCCATCTGTTGAGGTGTATATGGCACTATATATTGGTGCTTTATCCCATGTTCAGCCAGAAATGCATTAAAATCATGAGACATATATTCCCTCCCTCGATTAGAAGGGAAGGTGCCCATTTTACATGTTGACAGATTTTCAGCCAAAACCAAAAACTGTTTGAAGCACGTGAATCTTGGCGAAAACTTCAGCTCTAATGCCACTGTTGCGGAAATACTTTCGCCCTGAAGGTGGGTTTTGCGACAAAGCTTGAACTCTGTCAGGCCTGCGGAAATTGTCGCGCCACCGTAGTGGAATGCTAAACTAGAGTGATTCAGAACACTTCTGTAATCAACAGTAGCTCAGCCTAATTAACGTCGCCTTAACTGTGTTATCCTGCGACACAAGTTCCACCGGAACTTCACCAGACTGTTACTGGACTGACACCGTAATCGTACCGGAACTTCACCGAAATAAACTTAGTTCTGCTCGTAATTGCTTCAGATGAACTTATGTGAAGTAAGGAAGTAGTGTGTGAGCTTCCTTCACCGAATGAACTTCCTTCTGGAAACTTCACAGTTCTAAAATGCTACTTTCCGGTTAACTTTTGTACTGTGTGTACATCTTCATTCCACCGGAAACTGTGATCAACTTAAAGTAGAGACGTCTAGCTACAAGATGAGCTATCTCTCATACAAAGCTTCGAACTCTGCTACGAGTTATACTTCGTTGTTCTACCGAAAAAACTTGTTTTCTGAGAAACTGTAACTGACCGGAAATTACTGAAATATGTTTACTGAGTAAACTGTTATTCACTGAAACATGCGTTTACAGAGAAGGTACTGAAGCACGTTTAGTAACGAGTCGTGACAGTTAACGATAAACGAAGCTTCCTACCGTAACACGAAATAGCTTCAGATTAAGTAAAGATTACGCGCGGACATCCACATGAACATGTGTTTTAAAGAATCGATTAGAGAAGATGTGTACAAGTAAGCTTGGCCTCTTCTTGCTCAAGCTACAGAAACTCTCCTACAGTGAGTAGTTTCTTATTACCATCTCTCTTCAGATGAAAAGACCCGATACTTCAAGCTTGTGTTATTCATCTGTACATACGCGATCTATGGCGTCTTCTGAGAACTTCTAACTCTCTCTTCACTCATACGCGCATCTCACACGCATCATCTTCACACGTCTCTTCCTGAGTCTTCTCTCTCTATATCATCCTCTCTGCTAGTTCTTCAAATCTTGCTGTATATATATACACTTCCCTTTGGCGCTCCTCTGCGCTGTCATTCTTCAATTCACGTTATGCGCGCCTTACGCGCCCGCCGCGGTTAATTGCTCTGTTATGCGCACACCGTGCACTAACTTCGCATACTGTACACCTGTGCACTGATTTTCCGGAAGATTCTGTTTCTCTCTTGTTTGTTGTGTCAAATTCGTGAGTGTTTCCTTAACAACTCCCCCTCAATCACTAATTTGACCTCTTCCGGTCTTTCATATATCTTTTTTTCTTTTATACCTGCCATCTCTTTGAATCTGTTTGTCTTTGTTCCATCCAACCTCTTTGTCAGAATATCTGCAATCTGATCTTTCGTAGGAGTGTAGACTATTTCTATCTCTTTCTCCATTACTTTTTCCCTTAGGAAATGATACTGAATCTCTATGTGTTTTGTTCTTGCATGAAACACAGGATTCGCTGCAAGATACAGCGAGCTCATATTATCTCCATGTATGATCGGTATACTTTGATCTATACCCATGCTTTTAAGTAACGTCTCCATCCATATTACTTCTTTGGCTGCTTCTACCAGTCCTTTGTATTCTGCTTCTGTTGACGATAAAGCTACTGTGTGTTGTTTCTTCGAACACCAGCTTACCAGCTTATCTCCTAGGTATATCATATACCCGTGCGTTGATCTTCGGTCATCTTGACTTCCTGCCCAATCTGAGTCACTATATGCTCTGAGCTTTATATCTAACGTAAAAGGATAATATAATCCTTCTTTTATAGTTCTTTTGATATATCTGAGAACTCTTTGTCTTGCAACCCAGTGTTGCTCTGTCGGACAATGCATAAACTGTGAGAGAACTCCCACCGAAAAACTGAGATCCGGTCTTGTTAGCGTAGCATATATTAGGCTTCCTACTAACGATTGATACTTCTTCATATCTTTAAACTCTGTACCACTATATTTACTGAGTTTATGGTTTACTTCAAGCAGTGTTGAAGCTTCTCTGCAATTCTCCATGTTGAACTTCTTCAGTAAGTTCAGGAGATACCTCTCTTGTGTGACATATACACCATGATCTGTATATGAGATTTCCATTCCTAGAAAGTATGATAACTTTCCTAGGTCACTGATTTTGAATTCCTTTTCTAGCAGTTTCTTTACCTCTGTGATTCCTGCATCTGAGGTACCTGTAATTATTATGTCATCTACATAGATACAAATGTAGATCATTCCTTCTTCTGTCCTTTTGATGAGTAGACTTGCATCTGCCTTCGAACTTTGGTATCCAAGTTCATTGAGATATTTCACAAGTCAGTAGTTCCAAGCTCTTGGGGCTTGCTTTAGTCCATAAAGTGCTTTTCTTAATCTGCAAACAAAATTTGGGTATCTAGAGCTTATAAATCCTTCTGGTTGTTCCATATAGACTTCATCTGATATATATCCATTCAGGAATGCATTCTTTATATCTAGCTGACTTAGCTTCCATCCTTTTGATGCTGCTATAGCAATCACTGTTCTTATGGTTGACATCTTTGCCACCGGACTGAACGTCTCGTCGTAGTCTATGCCATGCGTCTGAGCATAGCCCTTGATAACCAGTCTCGCTTTATGTCTGGCTATCCTTCCATCTGCAAGTTTCTTAACTTTGAACACCCATTTATTTCCAATTACTTTCTTACCGTTCGGTTTAGGAACAAGCTCCCATGTCTTGTTCTCTTCCAGTGCGGTGAGTTCTTCTTCCATTGCTTCTTGCCATTGCTTCTTGCCTTTGGCTTCGTCATAGCTCTGAGGCTCCTCCTCTTCTTTAACCATATATGCATAATCTTGTTGAGTCATATATGATGTATCATACGAGTATCTTTCCGGTTGTCTTCTTACTCTGTTTGACCTTCTTAGCTCATATTCTTCGTGTGTGTCTGAGTACATGTCTTCATCTTCGTTCCTTATACCAGATCCGGTCCTAGACGTATTTGCCTCTTCATCTTTGTTTACCTGTACAATTGATTTTCCTTTCTCTCTTCTTTTTATCTCTTCTTCAAATTCTTCAGCTGTATGGCTCTGATCTGCATACCAGCTTTTCTGTTCATCAAATGTTACATCTCTGGAAACAGTAAAATGTTTGGTTAGAGGACTCCATAACCTGTAACCCATCTGCTTTTCATCATATCCGACGAATACATATTTCTCTGCTTTCGGTTCAAGCTTATGTCTGAGTTGAGACGGTACATAAGCATACGCTACGGATCCAAACACCTTGCAGTGATCAAGTGTTGGCTTCTTTCCCCACCAGGCTTCATAAGGGGTCATTCCTTCTAAGGCTGTACATGGTAATCTGTTTACCAAGTATGTAGCTGTATTTACGGCTTCAGCCCAAAGATAATATGGGCAATTCTTTTCTTTTAGCATAGCCCGTGCAAACTCGACTAGAGTTCGGTTTCTCCTTTCTGCTACACCGTTTTGTTGTGGTGTATATCTGCAGGTTATTTCTCTCTTAATACCTGCATTCCAAAGATAGTCATTGAATTCACGGGAGAAGTATTCTCCCCCTCCATCAGACCTCAGTCTTTTAAGTTTTCGTCCGGTGAGTCTTTCAGCATATGCATGAAAATGCCTGAAAGCTCCGAATACTTCTGATTTCTCTTTCAGAACATAAAGAGTTATCCACCTTGTGGCATCATCAATGAATAGAACATAGTACCTTGATCCGCTGATTGATCCTTCTTTCGTTGGTCCCCATACATCTATATGTATGAGTTCCAGCACACTGTCATGTTTGAATCCTTTCTTCTGGAAAGGTAGCCTGTGGGCTTTTCCCATCTGACAGGCTTCGCATTTGTGAATCATATGTTGGTTCTGTACGTTCGGTAATCCCAGTACAGACTGATTTGCTATCATAGCTTTGATTCCTTTTTCGTGAAAATGACCTAATCTCTTGTGCCAGAGATCAAGTTCTGTAATCACCTTTTCATCATGCGTGAGCAGCGCTTGGCCAATGTTCCCTTGTACTCTTAAGGTAAAGAGTCTGCCTTCTTTCTTACCAGAGACGATCTGATAGTATCCGTTCTTGGGATCTTCTACAAATACTCCTTTATTTGTAAATCTGACCTGAAAACCTTTTTCGACTATCTGTCCCACACTGATCAGATTTTTCGGTATTGTTGGAACATACAAAACATTGGTTAGCAAATCTGCTCCACTCTTGCATTTCACTTTCCCGATTGATTGTACTTTGTGTCTTGTATTGTCACCTGTTTGAACAGTGTGACTAGAACTACCTTTCTCTAGTTCTGACATTAGTTCTATATTTCCTGACAAGTGATTAGAACATCCAGAGTCAATGTAAAATACCTTTAGTTCTTCGTTATCAGATCTGCTGATTGAGTTCATCATCAATGATGTATGACTTTCATTCTGTGTGTCATTTGCGTAGTTGTTGTAGGTGGTGTTGTAGGATTGACTCTGTCCCCAACTTCTTGTTCCACCTCTATCGTAGCCTCCTCTTTGGCTTTGTCTTCCTCTTTGGAAGTTACTCTGATTTCTTCCGCTTCTGCCTCTGTTATTATTGTTCTGGCTTTGATTTGATCCCTGTTGGTTGTGCCAACAGTCATGCACCAGATGATTACTTAGTCCGCAAATCCAGCAGACTTTCTTGTTAGTATTCTGACTACTTTTTCCTCTTGCTCTTCCTCTGCTAGTGCCTTTCCCTCTTGCGTAATAGGCCTGAGAACTTGATTCTTCTTCGTCTTTTGACTTACCTTTGTCTTTCTTCTTGTTCTTCATGTACATTGCAGAGCTATGTCCTTTGTCTGCGTCTCCTTTCAGGTCTTGCTCATATGTGAGCATCAAACCAAGCAACTGATTTAAATCTGGTACAAAATGATTTAAAGAAAGTTCAGTTGAGAGTACGAAAGGTTTCCACCTTTCATCTCCTCTCAACCCTGTGAGCAGTTGTGCTATCAATCTATGATTTTCGACATCTTCATTTATGGATCCCAGACTATCTGCTAGATCCTTCATTTTAGTGACGTAGTCACTAATGCTTTGACTCCGCTTCTTTTTGAACGTTGTGAATTCGGACCATAGGCTGGCCTTCCTAGCTTTCGTAGTATTTTGGAAGTGATCTTCCAATGCACTCCATATGTCCTCCGCTTTCTCCAAACCTCTAATGTGCGGTAGCAGATGATCTGAAACAGTGTTGTAGATGTAGGCTCTTGCCGTTGCATCTTTCTTCTACCACAGATTTAGGGCGTCTAGTTCTTCTTTTTCCGGTTGACTATCATCTTCGAAGGTCGGTTTCTTTTCTTCTCCGGTCACGTACATCATTAAGTCCTTACTCATAAGTAAGGCTTCCATGCACATTACCCATGCGGGATAATTATCTCTGTCCAGTTTATCAATTTGGACGTGGTCTGCCATGATAGAGAATACTCTAGGCTCTTGTACCAATTCTTGGGAGATTAACCGGCTTTGATACCAATTCTTGGCGAAAACTTTGGCTCTAACGCCACTGTTGCGGAAATACTTTCGCCCTGAAGGTGGGTTTTGCGACAAAGCTTGAACTCTGTCAGGCCTGCGGAAATTGTCGCGCCACCGTAGTGGAATGCTAAACTAGAGTGATTCAGAACACTTCTGTAATCAACAGTAGCTCAGCCTAATTAACGTCGCCTTAACTGTGTTATCCTGCGACACAAGTTCCACCGGAACTTCACCAGACTGTTACTGGACTAACACCGTAATCGTACCGGAACTTCACCGAAATAAACTTAGTTCTATTCGTAATTGCTTCAGATGAACTTATGTGAAGTAAGGAAGTAGTGTGTGAGCTTCCTTCACCGAATGAACTTCCTTCTGGAAACTTCACAGTTCTAAAATGCTACTTTCCGGTTAACTTTTGTACTGTGTGTACATCTTCATTCCACTGGAAACTGTGATCAGCTTAAAGTAGAGACGTCTAGCTACAAGATGAGCTATCTCTCATACAAAGCTTCGAACTCTGCTACGAGTTATACTTCGTTGTTCTACCGAAAAAACTTGTTTTCTGAGAAACTGTAACTAACCGGAAATTACTGAAATATGTTTACTGAGTAAACTGTTATTCACTGAAACATGCGTTTATAGAGAAGGTACTGAAGCACGTTTAGTAACGAGTCGTGACAGTTAACGATAAACGAAGCTTCCTACCGTAACACGAAATAGCTTCAGATTAAGTAAAGATTACGCGCAGACATCCACATGAACATGTGTTTTCGATTAGAGAAGATGTGTACAAATAAGCTTGGCCTCTTCTTGCTCAAGCTACAGAAACTCTCCTACAGTGAGTAGTTTCTTATTACCATCTCTCTTCAAATGAAAAGACCCAATACTTCAGGCTTGTGTTATTCATCTGTACATACGCGATCTATGGCGTCTTCTGAGA
This sequence comes from Ceratopteris richardii, assembly GCA_020310875.1. Lineage (NCBI taxonomy): Eukaryota > Viridiplantae > Streptophyta > Polypodiopsida > Polypodiales > Pteridaceae > Ceratopteris > Ceratopteris richardii. The sequence continues at coordinate 66,090,918 of CM035415.1, forward strand.
ACTTCTAACTCTCTCTTCACTCATACGCGCATCTCACACGCATCATCTTCACATGTCTCTTCCTGAGTCTTCTCTCTCTATATCATCCTCTCTGCTAGTTCTTCAAATTTTGCTGTATATATATACACTTCCCTTTGGCGCTCCTCTGTGCTGTCATTCTTCAATTCACGTTATGCGCGCCTTATGCGCCCGCCGCAGTTAATTGCTCTGTTATGCGCACACCGTGCACTAACTTCGCATACTGTACACCTGTGCACTGATTTTCCGGAAGATTCTGTTTCTCTCTTGTTTGTTGTGTCAAATTCGTGAGTGTTTCCTTAACAGTGAACACTTTGGACTTTGCCTTCAATAAATATACCCATGCATGCATGAAAAAATCATTGGAAGTCACAAAGTAAAGATAAATTCCAAAAGAAGGTGTCTGCAAAGGACCACAGACATCAGTATGTACAAGCTGCAATTTCTGAGTCGCCTGAACTAAACCATCTTTTGGAAAGGACGAATGCTGCATTTTGCCCAAAATACAGCCTTCACAAACATGTTTTTCAGGTGTCTCAAGTTTGGGCAAAGAGGACACCATTTTAGATTTCTGTAGGTGTAGCAAACTAGCAAAATTCAGATGACCAAAGCGTGCATGCCAAAGCTTTGCATCTGACATAGCCTGAGAATCATGTACTACACATGCGGAATCATTTATAGATCTTCCATAGTCTATGAGCTTATATAGCCCATGACATAAAATGCGAGAAGCAATAATCACGTCGACATTTGATAGATCATGAACTATACACCTCTCATCAATAAATTTCACAACCAAGCCAATCTTGGCTAATGCAGAAGCTGATAACAGATTTTACTTGATCCCTGACACAAACAAAGCATCTGACAAAGTGAAAGAACTACCATCAGCAGTAGTCAAAATGATCTTACCAACTCCCATAACAGGATAAGAGGAGTTGTTGGCGCATGTAACAGTATTCCCTGTAGGGGCAGGCTGGAGTGAAGAGAAAAAACTGCACTGCGAGGTAATATGTTTGGTTGCCCCACTATCAAAGTACCAAACATCTGAGTCTACTGTAGACATGCACTGCTCATGAGAAGATGGGTCAAAATTGCAAATAGTAGTAAACGCCCATTCTTCTTCCTCCACAAGATTAGCAGACTCCGTTTTTGGTGTAGAGGCTTCTGCAACAACCATTCCAGCCTCTTTCTTCTTTGCCTCTTTAGCAGCCAATTTTGGAGAGTTCTTTATGATATGACCATTCCCTTTACAGTACTTGCAAAACAATTTCTACGTTTCTGATTTTTTCTCATCTTTATCTTGGTTCTTCAAATGTGCAACATTTGCAGATTTCTACTGACTAGTTGAAGAGCGCCATTTTCCTTCGCCCTTCTAACTAGCCAGGAGAACTTGATGTGCAACTTGCATAATGGACCTATTCTGCCTGGACTGATCTTCCTGCAATAGAACAAAGACTAACTCCTCAAATGACAAGGCATTTTGATTACCTTTCATCATCAAGCGAAGAGTAGAAGCAAAACTCTTATATGAATCAGGAAGACCATTTAGAACGATCTGCACAAGTGAGTTATCTGGTATAACCTCATCAGTAGAAATCAATTGTTCCTTCAAGTCTTTGATCTTTTTTAGGAAACTGTCCATAGAATCACCTTCATTCATGTGCTCACTCTCCAACTGTTTTTGGAGGTAAGCAACATGAGCCTCATTCCTAGCTTGGTACAATGTGGTAAGTGTATCCCAAGCAACCTTAGCTATTCTACAAGAGCAAATGTGAGGAATAATGGCAAGTTTGACAGACAAACCTATCAATGCATGTGCCTGAGCATCTCTACCATCCCAATGAATCTACTCTGCAGTAGGTGCAGCAAAAACCGCAGCACAAACAGGAATATGTAGAATATCATCATCTTCGACACCTTCTGCATTAGCTTCAGTACCTGCAGTTGTAACAGTTGCAGGTGTGATAGGATGTTTTTCAACAGCATGCACAATGTTCCATAGTCCTTTTGCAACCAATACATATCGCCCACAATGGTTAGTTGGTACCATCCAACTTATCCTCAACATTCAACATACGAAATAGATCTTTGCTTTTAGCCATGGCCGATTGTTGGGAGAGATGGTTGGATGCACTCAGAAGATTGAGTTGGTACTGCTAATCTTGCTTTGCACCAGCCCTCTTTGACTCCAGATATGCTTAGTAGACTTGAGCTTTCAAATGATACCAAAATATGCTATATGTACTTTGGAAATGATTTGACTAATGATTAGATCAAAACAGATGAGTTTGCACTTCACTAGACTTGAAAACTTTCTATTTTGATCTTGATACCTGCTCAGTCTTTCACTCAGTATGACCAGCACACTTACAATTGATCGAATTCCTTCTGGACATATTAAATTAGCTTAACAAGCTACCATTTGCAAGTGGAATGAGAAGAAATGACAAACTATACTCTGAGAAAGAAGTTTAGCAAAAATTATATGTACCCCCGACTTTTTAGGAACTCTGCAAAAAAATACCAGAGACCACTTCGAGCAAGATTTCTCCGAGATGGCTGATCCAATGACCTTGAAATTTTGTACGCATGTAGTATGCTTGGATTTGGTTCCAACAAGCTTTGAATCACTTGATTTGGTTCAGTAGGCACTGAGATATGCCTCTTGGAAGTTGACAGACTTGGAGAAGATCACTCAGAAAATCACAGAGATAATGAATGTGACTCTTTCTATTAATTCACATGAATGTACAATCTCATTGGCTTGATAGAAGTAGCCTAATGAGTTGGAGATGTGTAGGCTATAGTATAGCACTCACACACTCAGAGATAATGAAAAAAATGGAGCTCGGGAGTTCACATTCTATCCCGCGAGTTTTTCAATTGACTTTTATATGTATTGGAGATGCATTTGAATTTCAAATTCAAACTAAGGCTATCTAGAATCTCTCCTCTAAAAGTAGGGAGATATTCTCTCCACTTACACCATCCATTTTCCACGAATCTAAACAAGTAGGTGTGTATACATAAATGCCAAGTCATTTAGACTTTTACAAGGAGTAAAATGGTCATAGTTCATAAGCATAAGTTCCTATGACTCTTGCTTCATGTTGAGATATCCTTCAAGGGTTCCAAGCCAAAGGTGAAGGCTTGAATTGCACCAACAGCTCCCCCTCAAGCCAAACACTTTGTCTTAAGTCTTCATCTTCACTCTTCAATCACATCCTGCAATCCAATCATGGATTTGAATCTGCATAACTTATTTCCATCCAAAGCTTTAGTAAGTAAATCTGCACATTGCATATTAGTAGAAACATAGGTCAACTGAATGTCTTTGCTTAGCAACTTCTCTCTCACATAGTGGTAATGAACCTCTATGTGTTTTGTTCTAGCATGATATATTGGATTAGCTGCAAGGTGAAGAGAACTTGTGTTGTCACCAAAGATAATTGGTGGCCTTGTATATAGGTCTAACTCTGTATACAAAAGTTTCAACCAGATAGCTTCTTGAGTGGCATTGGCTAGCCCTCTATACTCTGCTTCAGTAGATGACAAAGCTACTGTAGGTTGTTTCTTGGCTGACCAAGAAATTGGTTTATCACGTGCAAAACATATGTATCCTGATGTGCTCCTCCTATCATCCTTGCATCCTGCCCAATCTGCATCTGAATATACTTTAATGTCAATATGTGATGTATAAGGAAAGTACAAACCATGGTTCTGAGTTCCCTTTAGATACTTCAAGATCTTCTTTGCTGCCTCTAGGTGAGGTACCCTTGGTTTGTGCATGAATTGGCTTAGCACACTAACTCCATATGCAATGTCAATTCTGGTTAAGGTAGCATAATTCAAACTACCTACCATACTTTGATATCCTGTAATGTCTTGGACTTCATCACCTTCATGAGCACTAAGCTTTAGGTTGACCTCCATTGGAGTACTTGAGACTTTAGCTTCCTGCAAATTAAACTTCTTCACAATTTCCTGTACATACTTCTTTTGAGTGACATATATACCTGAATTAGTGTAGACTAACTCAAGACCTAAGAAGTATTTCAATAATCCAAGATCATTGATCTTGAACTCCTTCATCATCTGTCCTTTGATGCTTCTAATACCATTGACATCATTGCATGTAATGATGATGTCATCAACATAAACACACAAGTAGATTACCTCTGTACTACTCCTCTTTATGAATAGAGAAGTGTCTGCTTTACTCATCACAAATCCTTGGTCTTGGAGATATGTTGTCAACCTGTAATTCCATGCTCTAGGTGCCTGCTTCAATCCATATAGAGCCTTCTTCAATTTACAAACATAATTTACCTTCTTGGGATCTTCATAGCCTGGTGGTTGTGACATGTAGAATTCTTTAGATATCCATCCATTCAAGAAAGCATTCTTGACATCTAATTGGTACATGTTCCAATTCTTGGATGCAGCTATACTCACCAATACTCTGATTGTTGGCATCTTAGCCACAGGAGAAAATGTCTCCTCATAATCAATGCCTTGGGTTTGTGCAAAGCCCTTGGCTACCAACCTAGCTTTGTACCTGTTGATTGTTCCATCTGAGTTTCTCTTTAGTTTGTAGATCCATCTGGATCCTATCACCTTCATAGAGTCCTTCTTGGGTACCAAGTCCCATGTGTCACTCTCCTTGAGAGCTTCTATTTCTTCATCCATAGCTCCTTTCCATTCTGGTTTGGTGATTGCCTCTTCATATGTACCTGGTTCTTCATTCAACAAATCCTTTGCAAGATATACAGAATGCTTAGTTACAAGAGATGTGTCATACCCAAATCTGATTGGTCTTTTACTTTCTCTCTGAGATCTCCTAATTGACTGATTTGAGGATTCTGGAATATCCTCTAGCTGCTTCATCTTCATCTTTCCTTTGGACTTCCATGCTTTGAACTCCTCAAGGTTGATAGTGTCATCATCTTCTGAACTTGGATCTTCTTCCTTGCTTGGTTCTTCTTTGATTAGCTTTGGAAACTCCTCTTGCAAATCATAAGGTAGACTAACCTTCCTGCATTCGTTCTCATACCATGAGTCATTCTCATCAAAGATGACATCTCTGCTTACCTTGAAGCCTTTGTTTGAAGGGTTGTAGAATCTGTACCCTTTCTGGTACAAGTCATAACCAATGAAGATACATTTTTCAGCTTTAGGGTCTAGCTTTCCCCTTACCTGTGAGGGAATATGCACATATGCTACACAACCAAAAATTTTGCAATGATCCAATGATGGTCTCTTACCATGCCAAGCTTCATAAGGTGTCATGCCATCAAGAGACTTTGATGGCAATCTATTGATGAGGTAGGTGGCAGTAGATACACTTTCTGCCCAAAGATAATTTGGCAATTTCTTTTCATTAAGCATAGACCTAGCTGTTTATACAATGAGTCTATTTCTTCTTTCAGCTACCCCATTTTGTTCAGGTGACCTTTTGATGCCTCTTTCCTGCAAGAAATCTTCAAACTCATTGGAGAAGTATTCTCCTCCTCCATCTGACCTTAGCCTCTTCAAGTTTCTTCCTGTATGGTTTTCAACAAGTGCAAGATACCTCTTGAAACAATTAAACACTTCATCTTTATGCTTCATAAAGTATAAGATAGTCCATCTGCTATAATCATCAATGAAGGACACATAGTACCTTGATCCTGAAATGGAGGGATCCTTGCTAGGTCCCTGTTGAGGGAGAGTCGAGTAAAAAGAAGAAAAGAAGAAGGCAACGAAAGAAGAAGCTTCACTAAATAGAAATATCCGAAGACATATCTCTGCAAGAAGCCCCACAGGGGTGCAACATCCATCTCTGCAAGAAGCCCCGTAGGGGCTCGCATCAGGCAACAATGCAAAACATCCAGGTCCTGCACGGTGGAAGAAAGCAAACAGGCTCAAAGCAATACAACAGGGTCAGATGTGTGCAACCAGGACAAATCAGAGGACCAAAAGTTAGAAAGGGGCAGAGGCTGAAAAGTTTAAGAGGGTGACTAAGAACAGCACATTCCTAGTCACTGGTGGCGTGCGTGGCAACCCAAATAAACAGGCAAGACAAATGCAGCAGGCTCTAGTGTAGTAAAGCTTGAATCAAGAACAGGCCATCAAAGCTGCATGTCTGTTTAACTACAGACAAAACCGACCAAGGGTAGCGTGCGGAGAAATGAAGCAATCAGCCGACGAAAAGCTAAAGCCTGTCAAGGGACAACAGAGACGAAGAGGGGGAGAGTGTTGCAGAGCTAAAAAGAGCACAAAGCAGAGAAAAAGACGGGCCCCAAAATTTTTCCGATTGGGACATCATATTTTTGTATCATAATCATTCTTGTAATATATTTTCCGTTGTAAATGCACTAGAGGAGTCCTCTAGATGCATCCCCACAGAAGATTTGAGATTTACCCATGTAAAATAGTAGGAAATTAGTCTTTTAGTGAATAAAGTGCTGGTCTCTTGTGTGAAAGGACCATTTTTAGGGCACTAGTATATAAGTCAAAGGTGACTCTTTGTAAAGAACTTTTTGCCATTGTGAGAATAGAGAGCACAGAAATTCGAATTTGTGTCTTCTTCACTCTGTATCTTCTTCTTTGTGAGCTTGTATGCATGTGTATTGCTTGGAAAGAGTGCTTGTGAGTGTTGTCTATCCATGAAAGTGTTTATTTGCTGTAGGTAAGGTGTGTGCGAAGTGTAGAAAGTGCTGAAGTGTAGGAAAGTATTTCCCGCGACTCAGTATTTTGCTCATAACTTGAAGTAGGAGCGTTAGAATTGAGTGAAAGCACTGCCATTGGATGCGTCTTCGCGAGAGCTTCGAAACGCATATGCTATTTGCTATATTTAGAGCTCGGAGCTGGGAGAAAAGTCCAAAATACTGACGGCTGCTGCACCAAGTATCGTGACGCCATGACCAACAGTTAGAGCTTGTTTGGATAAGTCTTTGCCTTGTTTACACTCTTGAGTAGTTCATTTGCATTGATCATCACATGATTGCATGTCCTCATACACTCGGCTAGGTTTGTATACTCTTTGGATTGATAATTAAAAGCGTGTATCCCCACTATATGCACTTGAGAGGGGATTGAGGTATAGTCTCTTTCTCCGCAAGTCCCTAAGTTGGTACTTAGGTCAACACACTTTTTGGCGCCGTTGCAGGGGAGTGACGAATCAAACCGAGGCATTCGTGTGATGGTAAGTAGCTTTTTTGCATTGAAGTAAGAGGAGGAGTGGTGATTCTCTCTTCTTTGGTAAGTCATTTCCAACCGCACTTGCTACTTCTCATTCTTGGAGTGTGTGTAGTGAGTTGTTAGTTTAGGGAAGTGTGTAGAAGGAGTAGAGTAGGAGTAGTTAGAGAGTAGACCAAGCCAGTAGAGTAGAGTTTTCTTTTTGAAAGCAAGAAAATCCCAAGTATAAAAGCCAAAAAGAGTAATTTGCAAATCACTTGTGTTTTGAACAAGTATCGTGGGCAGAGACAGTCGAGTATCGTTTCAAAGCTATAGAGAGCTAGGCAGAGCAAAAGAGGGTGCTAGAAGAGTGGGAAAGAACATCAGAGATGAGCCCTTCTATTGCTAGTTCTTTTTCATCACTCAAAAATCAATTTCAGTATGAAACGATCTGCGTCAGGTATCGTTTAGGACCAACAGGGTAAAAAAGGTGTGCTTTGATTGATACAGAGAGAGGGGAGAGGGTAGGAGAGCTAGTACAACAAGTTTATTGAAGCAAAATTTAAAAAATCTCCTTCAAAATTTGTCCAAGGGTCAAGTATCGTTTTGCTCCCGCGGTCGAGTATCACGATACTTAGCAAGTATCGTTTTACTCCTGTGGTCGAGTATCGCGATATTTCCCTCCGATCGTGTATCGTTTCGTAGCGATCGCGATAGTTGGCCAGAGATCGTCTCAGCCAAAGATCGTAAATCATGTATCGTTTCAGACTCAAAGATCGCGTATCGTTTCAGCTTGAAAGATCGTGTATCGTTTTGGGTCAGAGATCGGTATCGTTTGGCATAGAGATCGTTTTGATCAAAGATCACGATATTCACCAGCGATCGTGTATCGTCTAGATCAAAGATCGTGTATCGTTTCGTTTAAGTATCGTGTATCGTCTCTCAGAGATCGCGATACCTACCAAAGTTCGTGTATCGTTTCGTTCAGGTATCGTCGATCGTTTCCACTTCAGAGATCCTGTATCGTTTTGAGCCAAGTATCAAGTATTGTTTGTGACAGAGATCGTGTATCGTTTGGTTCATAGGTCGTGTATCGTTTATCAGAGATCGCGATATTTATCAGAGATCGTGTATCGCCTGTGTCCAAATATCGAGTATCACTTGAGCCCAAAGATTGTGTATCGTTGAATCTGGAGTCAAGTATCGTGATCTCGAAAAAATTCTTTTTCAGTCATTTCTTAGCCAAAGTCTTCTAGAAATTCTGACCTTTAGTGAAGAATCCTAGAGACTAGAGGATTGCAAGGACTGATCAGAGTTTTTAAGTGGATGAACCTGAGATCCGGAAGAACCCTAGGAAGCCGAAGAAGTGTAATCTCTTCTGTAGGTAGTGTAGCAGAGCAAAGTAACCGTTCACATTATTCAGAGACCTCCAGTGAGTCAGAGGAAGAAATTCCCATGGCTTCAGAGGATATGAAGAACACAGTACCCATGACTGGCATGATGTCGATCATTGAGGGAGAGTACAGGACCTCCTTGGAGTATGTGAACACCAACCAAAATGAGATCCCTATTTATTTGGATGGTCTAAACAGATCAGTGGCCAGGTTAAAGAAAGCATCAGAGGCTTACATAGTGCCTAGACCAGCAGTCAAGTACGTAGGAGGATTTTACATGGACAAAAGAGATATCCAATATGTTGTCACAGAACACCCAGAAAACATTAATGAAATTGGTGAAGATAATAATGCTTCAAACTTAAATGGAGGAGGGAATGAAGAGCAAGTAACTACACCTAGAGGGAGATCTACGGTTGCTAGGATATGGAGAGGAGACCTGATTCCCCAAGATGACTCCCTAATGGATGTGTATTTGATCAATGGGATGGAGTATCTTCTTAGAGCACATTCTTCAATTTGGGAAGTTGCCCCTAATCCTGTCACCATCTATGAATTACAGGATCCTTATTTCCCCACCATCATCACATATTTGGATAAAAATCAGAGAAGATATTGGCCCTTAACAGAATTAGAAACAGCTGAGCTGAAATATCAGAATATTCTAGTGTTTCCCCCTAGGGACCAAGCTACTACTTCAAGAAATCCACTTGGAACATCACAGAATGATTCATATCAACAGTCAGGGCAAACACAGCAAACTCAAATCCCAGTCAGACCACCTGTGCAGTTCACAATGCCTGCAAATAACCCTAATTACCAACCCCAACCAACCATTGACCCAAGACAGGGAATTCATGCTCCAGTCAGACCGCCGGTAGTAAGAGGACCAGGCATACCAATAGGAAGACCAATTTTCCCAGTAATGCCTAGACCACCCGAAGCAGGAAGAAGATTAAGGCCAATTCAAGTTGCAAAATGCATGAGAAACCACTATGATGGCTCTACTGAACCTTACAATCATATAGCTGAATTTAAACAAGTAATCAGAGCCGAACAGGTAGAAGACTTTTTTATTCAATATGAGTCCTTTGGTCTTACTTTGTCAGACACTGCGTTAGCATGGTTTCAACCATTGGACCCTAATACTTTTCAAAACATGGAGCAAGTATACCAAGAAATGATTGAGGAATTCACTAAGTCAGGAATTAAAAACAATTCTTCATCATTGATCCATAGCTTCAAGCAAGTCCCTACCGAATCAGTGAGATTGGCTGCAAGAAGATTCAAGCAGTATGTAGACAGATGCCCAGTAGAAGAGAGACCTACCCAAAATAAAATGGTATCATTATTTTTGGAAGGATTGTTGAACGGATCTTTGAGATCATTGGTATATGTAAAGAGAGTTCAGACTTTGCAAGAATGCATGAAGGAATGTATAGATCTAGAAGACAACCTAGCAGAGGACCTGAAAATACCTCAAGGTAGCTTGAAAAGTGAAGATTCGGCCAGTAGCACATCAATCCCTAAAAACAATGTAGAGGAAATAGCCGATTTGGTAGCAAAGAAGTTGAACGTTCAAGGACAGAGGAACTACCCCAATAACCCTATGAGAGTACCCATGCTCAGAAGATGTATGCAGTGCGGAGGTGATCATCCTTCTCACTTGTGTACTAGGGGAGTAGTCCCACCACCTGTTTATGCTTATAATAGACCCACTGTCCGAGGATCTCTACAATATTGTAGTATAGAACAAAAATATACAAATCACAGTACAGAAAATTGCCCTTACAATAGGCAGGTGAGACCAGCACAGCCATACATGAGACCTTATGGATACCCTTAGAGAGATCAAGGAGGTGAAGCCTTTAGATATCCCACTTATCAGCAACAGGCACAAATGCCGCGACCATATGCGTATCAAGGATACACCCAACCACAACCAGTACTAGGACAGCAACCGCCCCATCCTCAGAACGTTGTCCCAGTCAAGATAGCTCAACCTGAAGAAAACCTCGAGAGAGCTATAGTACCAGCCACACCTTTGGCTAGTAATGAACCATATGACTTGTCTTATGACCCTAGTCAAGGAGCATATCCCAATTATGAAAGTTCTATGATAGAATATGGACAACTGTATGAACCATATGCCTATGGCATGGAAGTACCAGAAAGTCCATGCGGATATGAGCAGGACTATGTGTCATTAATGTACACAGCTCCTAGAGCAACCATACCACCCCAACCCATAAACAGACCCTACAAATGTGGAGGTGATCACTATATCAGAGAATGCACATTGCCAAACCCACCACCACCACAACGAGTCTGGAAAGGCTACTGTAGTGATTGTGGTAAGGAACACCTTTTCAGAGACTGCCCCAAGAATCCCAACAAGGTTACATCTAACGTGCAAATCAATGTGATAGAAGTAATCAAGTCATCAGGGAGCGATAAGGAATACACTGTACCACTGAAGGCAATAACAAGAGCCAAAGCTAGAGAGACCCCAGAAAAACCAAAAGAACACAATCAAAGTGACCTAGAGATGAATACACCCACACCACAGAGAGTTGAAGACTCGGAAGAGCCTGAGAAAAGTGTGGTAAGTAAAAGAACCCAACGATGGAAGAACCGTAGAGATAGGATAAAAGAAAAGAAATTACTGCAGGAAAAGGAAAATGAGAAGAACGAACAGAATCCAAAAGAGGAACAGAAAAAGGAAAAAGAAATTAAAAGTGAAAAGTATAAGAAAGAAGAGGTTGGATCAGTCTTAGCAGATCCCATGCCTGAAGAATTAGCTATGTGGATTCAGGCATACAAGGCACGAATAAGAGCCGGACCGACCATCGAACAACATGAAAGAGAATACCCTAGAGGTGACCTAGAGAAAGAGAGGTTGGAAATCTGCAAAAAATTGATAGAAGTTGCTCAACAGACTTTAGAAAACCTATATTGCCATTGCCCAAGACCCGAATTCCTGAAAGAGAATTCCAAGTGTGCATCAACACCAATGACCATGAAAAACCTGAAGTAAGAAAGACACTTAATGGCAATTATTATGAGGAAAAAAGGGAAGGATCCGTTATTCCCGAAGTAGAAGGAGAATGGCCTAAAGATTTGTGGGCTAGAGTCCAAGAAGACAGATGGAAGAAAGTAGAAGGAATTGAACCACCTTTTGAAGAGATAGAAGCGGAAGAGGAAATAGACGGTTCAATACCTGAATTAAATTCAGAAGAAATTATACCAATGGATCCTAGTGACAAAGGAGAGGATGGAATAAAGGATTTGCCAAACTATACAGGAGATTACGAACATAATTCTGAATTGTATTGCATCCCCTCAATAAGGAAAAAAGAACCAAACCCATCAGTCCAAACATCGGACATCATACAACATCTTAAAAAAGTAAAAGTCCCTTGTACACTAACATTAGAGGAATTGTTGAAGGTTAAACCACATTTGAAGGAGAAATTGACCAGTCAATTGGAGGTCAAAACGAAAGAAAAAGAGATATCTGATGAAATAAATACTATAAAGATCCCAGTGGATAAGGTAGGAGACTTTAGTGAGGGAGATGAAGGAAACACTTGCCTTCCAATTACCTTTAGGGGTTATACGACCAAAGCCATCTTAGATACAGGAGCTGGTGTAGGCATTGCTACTAGAGAAATCTGGGAGAAATGGGGAAAACCAGCGTTAAGACCAACGCGTATGAAAATACAAATGGCTGACGGACACACAGAAAGACCCTTGGGATTATTGGAACGTGTAGTGTTCACCACATGCGGAGTCGAATTTGAACACACCTTAGCAATTTGCCAATTTGAAAGGCCAAGCAATTATGAAATGATATTGGGGAGACCTTTCATGAGACAATTAAAGGTTGTGCAAGATTGGGGAAAAGATGTTGTATACCTACAACATGAAGGAACAACCACGAGAATAAATCTCCACACTTATACATATCAAGATGTTCCTCCCTTACAATGGAATCAAATTCACAAGGAGGAAGATGATCATTCAATTCACAGCATAAGTTCTAGTGACCAATCTTGGATGAACGAGGACACTCATCTATGGATATGCCAAACTGCCAAAAAAGAAGAGGATAGGAGGAAAGGATGGCAGCAAAGGCAAGGAGTAGCTAGGTCTGTACAAGATCCAGCATACATGCCTCAAGTCTTTTTAGATGAAGAATTCGAACCTCATGGTTGGATGGAGATTTTAGCGACCCTTGATGTATGCGTGAATGAAGAAGTGATAACCATGAATGAATGTATTGATGAGGAAGGATATGATGTTAGTCTCTATGTAGTCGTTCTTCAGGAGGCTGAAAAAGGAGAAGTGATAGAGAAAGAATGGAAGGAGGATTATGAGAGCATTGAAATGGAGCCAGAACCAATGGAACCTGAGGATGAAGATCAAAAAATAAACATCACAACTATTGAAAACAACCCAGAGCCTACACAGAAAGAAGAGCTGGAGGTAGATAAAGAGCCAGAAGGTGAAGAAAACAAGCCACAAGATCAGTTTGAAGTGCCCGCTCACTTCAAGAAATACGAAGTAGAAGAGAGAAAAATTGCTATTCAAATGCCTAAAAGAGAGGCACAGCCGGGAATAGCATATGACAATAAAGAACAAACCAAGAAGATAGTAGTAACGTTAGAAGAAGGAGAAGAACGATGTACTTTCATAGGACAAGATGTCTCCATAGAGGAAGAACAAGAGTTAATATGCCTCATACGAGAATATCGGGATGTTTTTGCCTGGACCTATAAGGACTTGAAGGGAGTAGATCCATCTATTTGTGCCCATAGAATTCCCATGACATCCGAAGCCAAACCTTCTAAACAAAGACCATATACATACAATGATGTGTATTCAGCAAAGATAAAGGAAGAGATAGACAAATTGTTAGATGCTGGATTCATATATGAGATTGAGCACACGGAATGGGTGTCACCGTTGGTGGTTGTACCGAAAAAGAATGGAAAGTTGAGAATGTGTATCAATCTAAAGAAAGTAAATGTTGCGACTATAAGGGATAGTTATCCATTACCAATTACAGATCATCTCTTGGAAAGGGTGGCAGGAAAGGAAGTCTATAGCTTTCTGGATGGCTTTTCAGGGTATAATCAGGTAGATATTGCTCCTGAGGACCAACATAAAACAGCGTTCGCAACTGAATGGGGAGTATACGCCTTTAGAGTCATGCCTTTTGGTCTGACTAATGCCCCAGCTACCTTCCAAAGATTGATGTGCCATGTATTCAAAGAATTCCTAAGGAAAAGTATGGAGGTATACGTGGATGATCTTTGTACTTATTCAGCTATACGATCAGAACATATCCCCGAGCTAGAAAAGATCTTTGCTAAATGTCGACAATATCGAGTATGCCTTAACCTAGAAAAATGTGTCTTCATGGTTAGACAAGGGAAAATATTAGGACATATTGTCTCCAAAAATGGAATCTCAACTGATGAAGACAAAATTAAAGTAATTCTGGATTTACCAAGACCAAAGACGGCTAAGGAAGTTCAAGCATTTATGGGACATTGTGGATACTATCGAAGATTTATACATATGTATGCCATAATTGCTAGACCTCTCTATGCATTATTGACTCTATTTAATTGGACCGAGGAATGCGAGAGAGCCTTCAATGAGTTAAAGAATCGATTGAGTTCAGCACCAATCCTTCGAGTACCTAATTGGAATAAGCCATTTCATATTCATGTGGATGCTTCCAAGTTTGCCATTGGTTGCATCTTAGCTCAACCTGCCGATATAGGAAAACTAGACCACCCTATAGCCTATGCTAGTAGACAATTAAATCAAGCAGAACGCAATTATACCACCACGGAGAGAGAAGGCCTAGGGATGGTGTACGCAGTCAAAAAGTTCAGACATTACCTGTTGGCAAACAAATTCAAATTCTTCATTGATCATCAAGCCTTACTGTACCTAGTCAACAAGCCTTGTAATACAGGACGACTAGTACGATGGTTCTTATTGCTAATGGAATTTGATTTTGAGGTAGTAGTCAAGAAAGGAAATACCCACATAAGAGCAGATCACTTATCAAGAATGACCCATGGAGAACCGCCCATAGGAGTACCAGATGATCTGCCAGATACGTACCTTTTTAACCTGGAAGTATGTCCTCAATGGGCAGAAAAGTTGATCCCTATACTTACACATGGACCTAAACATGGGATCACACCAAACCAAACCCAAGACCTCTGGAAGACTAAAAACCTTCATATCATTGCGGGAAGTTTGTATCACCAGGATTCAAGTGGATTATTAATGAGATGCGTGGAAGAAGAGGAACAAGAAATGTGGCTTCAGAAAGCACATGGAAACCAATGGAAAACTCATTTGAATGCAAATGGAACGTGGCAAACCTTGAAGAGGTTAGGCATATTTTGGCCAACCATGCAAAGAGATGCACATAACTATGTATCAACCTGTCAAACCTATCAAGAACAAATCCCAGATGAGAACTCTACTTTATGCTATTCTACAATAGCACCAAGATGGAGCATGCCTCTGGTAAAGTTCTTGAAAACTCAAGAATACCCAGAAAGAGCTACTTCAGCAAGGAAACGTGCACTTGTAGAACAAAGTAAGGATTATGCCATTATAGGAAAACAACTTTTTAAACGAGGGAGAGATAACCAATTAAGAGTGTGCATTCACGAAGACGAATATCTTTCTGTTTTAGAGATGGCACATACAGGAGCTGCAGGAGGGCACTTCTCTGCAGATAAAATAGCAAAAATGATCCTCTTTGCTGGAATGTGGTGGCCAACTCTACACCAAGATGCCATGACATATGTGCAACGGTGTGATACTTGCCAATGGACCAAATATCCAATTAGGAGAGATGAAATGCCACTTAGACCCATGATGAGTGCCAGAGCTTTCACGAAATGGGGAATAGACTTCATAGGACCTATTAGCCCACCAGCGAAAGGATCCCATGCCGAATATATAATTGTAGCCACAGACTACCTGACCAAATGGGTTGAAGCCAAAGCAACCAAGAAAAATGACGCAAGAACCACGACCAAGTTTCTCTTTGAGAACATTTTCACTAGATTTGGACTACCAATAGAAATTGTGAGTGATAGAGGTACGCACTTTGTGAATGAAGTTATAGAAGCTTTATTGAATGAATTCTTGGTAATTCATAAGAAATCAGCTCCTTATCACCCACAAGCCAATGGACAAGCCGAAAGTTCGAATAAAATCTTGTGTACAGTTCTCACCAAAATTGTTAACGATGGTAGATCAAATTGGGATAAGCAATTACATCATGCTTTATGGGCATTTCGAGTAGCCTATAAAACCGCCATAGGCACTACTCCTTTTAACTTAGTATATGGACAAAATGCTATTTTGCCAATTGATTTCTTAATTCCCACTCTGAGAGTAGCAACTACTTACGAGTGGACAGGACATGAACTATCAGCTCAATTGGATCAAATAGAGAAGCTTCACGAAACTAGGTTACAAGCAGTAGCAGGCATTTATGCTGCTAAACGACGACTGAAAGCCTACTTTGATGCTCACATTAAGGACAAAAATTTGAAGGAAGGAGATTTAGTTTTGGTATACACCTTGAAACAACACGCTAAGAAGTTGCAGAAGAGAGGATATGGTCCATTAATCATTAATCGTATATCTACAAGTGGAGCCATCAGCTTAGCAACCTTAGATGGAGATGTATTACCAAACTATATCAGCGGATGTCGAGTAAAGAAATATCTAGAACCATTGACCGAAGAAACAATGTCTCGATTAATCAAAGGCAAGAATAGACGCATAGAAGAGGAAAGGATACGAGAAGAAGCGAGACAGGAAGCACTGGAAAGAATAAAGAAACGGAAAGAGTGGATGAGAAAGCGAGATGAGAGATATCGACTAGGAGAAGAACTCATCCCAATGGCTAATTTTAGAGCCACTCAAAACCTAGGTTCACAGAGAACGCAACCATATTTAAATTTGGGAGCAGGTAAAACGGAGTACCACTTGGTGGATGCTCTCATTGACACAGGAGCTGCTGTAAGCTGTATCAAGCTTTCTTTGACCCAAAAACTCAAGGAGGAAGTACGCCCATCGATGGCACAGTTGATAGGAATAGGAGGAACGATTACTCAATGCAAATGTGAGATCACCTTACCTCTGCATCTTGGCAACAACACTATGGAACAAAAGCTATTAGTGTGTCATGATCAAGATTTACTTGAAGAGATAGTGTTAGGTCAAGACTGGATTTACGAATATGAGGTGACCATTCAATTGGCTTTAGGCTACATCTCAGCTAGGATAGGACACCGAGAAGTATTCAGTCTGCTAGACGAACGACCAATCAAATCTGGGAGCAAAGAAAAAGAAATTCATTCCAACGAGCAAAGTCATGAATGTATGTTCACTACCACTATAGAAACCTCTTCGTCAAGTACTATATGTGCTGACACATTGAGTTCTACTGGCACACCATCTTCTAGTCTAGCAAGTCATGAGAGTGTCAATCAAGCTAAAACTGACCTCAGTAAAGCACTATGCCTAAGAGAGACTAGTCCTCTGAGTAATTCAAAATCTGTACCTATTAAAATATACCCTATTCCATACTCTAACCAAGCGTGGATAAAGAAAGATCAAGTGAAGGAGTATCTTCGACGATAGAAGCACAACCGACATCAGAACAAACAATCAAATGAGAAAACAACTCAGTCAAAACAACGAAGTCATCGACAAACTGCTACAATATGGATTCCAAAGAAAGTAGTAGCCGCTCAACAAGATCGTTCGCAAATCTAGATTCCTAAGTCATGCGCTCCAAAGAAACTAAGCCGAAATGATGATCCTCAGCACAAGAAGAACCAATATGATCCACAGGCAAAACAGCCACAAAAAAGGAGCTACTGGAGAAAGAAGGATTCTGTAATGGCAACCCGCGCCATTCCGAGATTTACAAATCAGATAGAGCAGACATACAACAAGAAAAGAGCCACATTCATCGGAATTGGGCAACATACGACAAGGCCCAGCAAAATGAAGCAGATTTGGATACCGAAAGACAAAACAAACGGCATGCATCAACCAACTACTTTCAATTGCACACATGTGGAGCCTTCGAGACCCAAAGTATGCATGATAGGTTCACATTACAAGGCCAAGCATTCGGCACTTCTTTCTTCTATTTCAGGATAGTCAAGCACATTTTCCTCTTGGGAAATAGGAGAGCACTTGTACATACATTAAGAAAATTACTCCAAAAATAATAAACGCTTCGGCTATAAACTAACTTTTCTATTTTCCTTTTCAGATGAAAATATAAAAATACCTAAAAATGTGAAAAATCCAGGTATTACCTTTCTCACACACACGGGAAAGGGGCGACACCATTCACTCGGAGCAATATCGAGTTTATGACAAACAAATAAAGGAGGATTTCTGATAATAATGGCAACTAATTCATACTCTATATTGAGTGCAGATGGCGTCTACTAATTCCGAAGCCACAGAAGAGGAAGAGGTCCAGCTTCTTCCATTGGAATCAGTAACAAGAGTAAGAGGTCATTGGTTTCGTGATGACCAACCAATCTCGGAACTTATCTTCATGGCAACTATCAAGATCATGGATAGGTACCACTATTTTCCAATCATGTCACAGGACTTCAAAACAATAATACAGGGATTACCTGATATCGAAGATGTATGGACACAAGCAGGGATAGATGCATTTCTTCGAATACCAATTTATCTACCTGATTTTCAGAGATGCACACAAGTAATGAACACACTACAGCCTGCAGCTACAAAGATATCAGTTCTGGAAGCACGCGTATTGGATAAAGTCGGAACTTGGAAGACAATTCAATTCACACATGAGTTGATCAATAAAGCTTTTGGATGGAATCAAGCAGGAATTACTAGTGTCAAAGAGGAATGTCATGACCCTAAGAAGAGGTCCTTCGTGGAGATTAACAGAATAGACATCGAAGACGTTGTCCGTCTTGTGCACCAGCATTTCTGTTTCCCTATTATGCACATATACACGGCACCACAAAAGATTGTAGTACAACTACTATCACATGCCATGAGACAAATTGGGAACAAGGTGAATCTGACAGGGTATGTCCAAGAAAGACTATTTGAAGCCCAGAAGAAATGGGGCCAGAAGAAGTTTTTGAATGGCAGTTCTGCATTAACATTATTGATATATGAAGCCCTTGATATGAAAAATTGCTTACGGGAGATGCCGACCTCAGAAGGGCTAGCCAAATACGCAAAATCCGCTACGGTCCCTAAGAAAAAGAAAGCAGTTGTTATGGTTGAAGAAGCAGGAACCAGCTCACAAAAACCTATGAGGGGTACAAAGCGTCTACGGGAGGAGGAAGCCCAAGCTACACCACAATCAAAGAGAACACATGTATTACCGAAGATCACGACGGCTCAAATGCCTATTACTAGGAGAGATCTTTCCGCTGCTCTCGAAGAGACACATCAGTACATGCAAGGGTAGGTAAACTTAAATGTCCAAGGTCATCATTATAGATAGGCGAGTCAAGAGAAACTACAACAGAGTACAGAGAAGACTCCAAAACAAGCTGGAAGATACAAAGAGCTGGGCATTGATGATTCTAGTACCAACACGGAAGCCAGTCCTGAAAAAGACACTCTAGATACTGATATAAGAACAGAAACCCAAGAAGAAGAATGGAATGAAATTCATCAAATGGGAGTGACACCGGAAAAGAGAGTGGAAGATTCTAATAAACCTGAGCATACCATTCAATTGAATGATAATACAAAAATAAGCATCAAGGAAGCTCCAACCAGTGTTACACATGTACAACCACCTATCAAAGAGGAAAGCCAAACTCCAGTGAACATGGATTCGGAGATACTACAGAATAAAGAACAAGTTGTGATCAAGGTACCGGATGACACACCTCAAGGAAACAAAGAAAACATGGTGGCTGAGCCAAGGATCCAACTTCAGATTAGGCAGCCCCATGACACTACATTACATGTGGCACAGGGTAAAGATGTCACGACCGGTGAAGAACCAAGTATACCAAAAACATGGCTAAACGTGGATGTTACTCAGCTAAAGCCTGTAGTAAAGCAGATGATTCAAACAGCCATGGACACACAACAACAAATGATGGACATAGATGCAGACCATGATAGAGCAATGCGAGAAAAGCATCAATTCCAGATAATGAGCGAACAACTGTCATTACAGCTCATCGAAGCACAAAAGGCGCTCACGATCAAAAGCAATGAGTTGCTCGAAACAAAAACGCAATACGAATCATTAATCACTAGCATCACCAACTCCAAGCACAGCTCGCAAATTTACAGAGATTATATGATGCAAGCAAGGCGGACAAAGAGAGAATGAGAACTAGAAGTACTCTGCTAGAGACACAGCTCAAATTATACATGGAAGAGAATGACACGTTACGAAACAGGAATAAGGAATTAATGAAGTCATTATTATATGATCAACCGATCGAGCAACAGGAATCCTCAGAGACGAAGGAACAAGAATTAAGAGATCAGATAGCACAATATGCAGATTGGCTAAGAAAAGAGCGCACACTAAGAGAAGAGTCGGAGCAGAAGTACCGTCAAGAGATCAATGAATTAAAAAAGCAATTAAATACAGCACATGGAAAACTTGCAACAAGCTACAGTGAAAACATGGACAATGTGGCTGAAATCGGAAATGAATTGCTTGCAGCAAAAGAAGCACTCAGGGCAACCATGCAAGAAGTAAAAGATAAAGATGAATGCATAGCACAATTAAAGACTCAAATAAAAGAGAAAGCATCGATCGGGACACCAGTAGTGTCAGCTAAGGAAAATCCTACTGACGAGGTAGAGGTAAGTCCTCTATCTCACCCGATCTATAATTCTCCAATACGTGAGCAGATGGCGGATATACATGATGATCATCCAATGCCATACACTGCATAAACAAGTCAGAAGGAACGGGCACTAGTGGTGTCCCGATTGACGGAGAATTTTGAAAATGAAGTCATTAAGGTAATGAAAGAGGCCAAGATCAAAGGTAAAGACCTGGACAAGATCACGCAGCCATTCAATATTCCATACGGACTCTTGAAAGAGAAAACGAGACGATATATAAAGAAGATTACAAAGAAGAGTCCAGATGAGCAACTCAATTTTAAACAAGACACATTCACATACAGCCAAGAAGAGTTCGAAGCTGCACAACCAATCTGGAGAAGAAAGTTTTTGGAGAAACATCCCACACTACGGGTACATTGGCAAGCAGCACCATATTCATTACAGGTAAACCTTCAGTTTGTCCTATACCACGAAGAAGGGATACCAGAGAATTTTTGGACTTGCAAAAGAATGGCGCTATAAATAATCAATGGCTGAATTATCCGCTACTACCAAGCCCACCATATAATTACTTGCCAACGGAGGATTATATGGTCAAAACCATCGAATTTTGGCTACAAAATTATGCGACAGTACCCGACTTAACTGTCAAAATGACCAATAAAATACTTAGCATGATACTTACGGTACTCAAGGTCTTCAAGCATGCGGCCTACACCTTTTTGAATTTCATCGGAATTAATCAAGGCACAGAAATCCTCATTTTTTATCTATCAGTTATGCCTAGCCGCCCAACAATAATGGCTTATTATTCCAGATTGATGTTCTTGACAAGTGTATATATGCAAACTTTTGAAGAAGCCTTCTTTACCGGATTTTTTGAGATTGATTCAGAAATCTTTTTGAAGATGTCGTCAAATTTAAATGCCAGATTAGTAGCTTACGAGCTTAGCTTCTTCGCAGATCATAGATAGCCACCCAATGACGGTGTGAAGGCAGAACAATGGAAACAACTCATGATACGTGAAGCCAATCTGCTAAATGATACAGAGCAAAGAGTATATAAAACATACGCCCGTCGCTTATTAAAGCCTGTCGGGGACGACAGAGTCCAGGAGGGGGGCAGTGTTGAGGGAGAGTCGAGTAAAAAGAAGAAAAGAAGAAGGCAACGAAAGAAGCAGCTTCACTAAATAGAAATATCCAAAGACATATCTCTGCAAGAAGCCCCGGAGGGGCGCAACACCCATCTCTGCAAGAAGCCCCGCAGGGGCACGCATCAGGAAACAATGCAAAACATCCAGGTCCTGCACGGTGGAAGAAAGCAAACATACTCAAAGCAATACAACATGGTCAGATGTATGCAACCAGGACAAATCAGAGGACCAAAAGTTAGAAAGGGGCAGAGGCTGAAAAGTTTAAGAGGGTAACTAAGAACAGCACATTCCTAGTCACTGGTGGCGTGCGTGGCAACCCAAATAAACAGGCAAGACAAATGCAGCAGGCTCTAGTGTAGTAGAGCTTGAATCAAGAACAGGCCATCAAAGCTGCATGTCTGTTTAACTACAGACAAAACCGACCAAGGGTAGCGTGCGGAGAAACGAAGCAATCAGCCGACAAAAAGCTAAAGCCTGTCAAGGGACGTCAGAGACGAAGAGGGGGAGAGTGTTGCAGAGCTAAAAAGAGCACAAAGCAGAGAAAAAGACGGGCCCCAAAATTTTTCCGATTGGGACATCATATTTTTGTATCATAATTATTCTTGTAATATATTTTCCGTTGTAAATGCACTAGAGGAGTCCTCTAGATGCATCCCCACAGAAGATTTGAGATTTACCCATGTAAAATAGTAGGAAATTAGTCTTTTAGTGAATAAAGTGCCGGTCTCTTGTGTGAAAGGACCATTTTTAGGGCACTAGTATATAAGTCAAAGGTGACTCTTTGTAAAGAACTTTTTGCCATTGTGAGAATAGAGAGCACAGAAATTCGAATTTGTGTCTTCTTCACTCTGTATCTTCTTCTTTGTGAGCTTGTATGCATGTGTATTGCTTGGAAAGAGTACTTGTGAGTGTTGTCTATTCATGAAAGTGTTTATTTGCTGTAGGTAAGGTGTGTGCGAAGTGTAGAAAGTGCTGAAGTGTAGGAAAGTATTTCCCATGACTCAGTATTTTGCTCAAACCTTGAAGTAGGAGCGTTAGAATTGAGTGAAACCACTGCCATTGGATGCATCTTCTCGAGAGCTTCGAAACGCATATGCTATTTGCTATATTTGGAGCTCGAAGCTGGGAGAAAAGTCCAAAATACTGACGGCTGCTGCACCAAGTATCGTGACGCCATGACCAACAGTTGGAGCTTGTTTGGATAAGTCTTTGCCTTGTTTACACTCTTGAGTAGTTCATTTGCATTGATCATCACATGATTGCATGTCCTCATACACTCGGCTAGGTTTGTATACTCTTTGGATTGATAATTAAAAGCGTGTATCCCCACTATATGCACTTGAGAGGGGATTGAGGTATAGTCTCTTTCTCCGCAAGTCCCTAAGTTGGTACTTAGGTCAACACAGTCCCCAAACATCTGTGTGTACCAAGTCTAGGTAGTCTTCATGCATGAAACCTTTCCTTGAGTAGGGCAACCTGTGAGATTTACCAAATTGACAAGCTCCACACTTGTATATCATGTGTTGCTTGGATACATTAGGTATCCCAAGCACACATTGATCCCTACACATTTGCTTTAGGGTTCTTTCACCTATGTGACCTAACCTCTTGTGCCATATTTCTAATTCTGAAAGTGTTTGATCCTTGTAATTGTATAAAGCAATGTTCTTGGTGTCTTCTAGCTCAAAAGTAAACAATCTACCTGATTTTTCTCCCTTGGCTATCCTTCTGAATCCATGTCTTGGGTCCTCTACATATGCTCCATGTTGAGTGAACCTGACCTGCAAACCTTTCTCCACAATCTGACCAACACTCATTAGGTTCTTGGTAATGGTTGGTACATAAAGTACCCTGCTCAATAGGTTCTGGTTACCATCACAAGTTTTCACATTTCCAATCTTTACAACAGAATGTTTAGTATCATCACCTGTCTGTACCTGATGTTTGCCCTTGGGTTCTTCTAAATCAGAGAGTAGTGCCACATTACCAGCTACATGGTTAGAACACCCTGAATCAATATAAAATAAGTGATCATCATTTGTACTTGCCTTGGAGGTCATATTCATGATCAATAGGGAGTCATCTTGCTCCTCTGTGTAGTTGTTGTAATCCCTTCTATTTCTGAATCCACCTTGGTAGTTACCATTGTGGTTATGGTTGTAATTGTTGTTGTATTGATTGTTGTATCCATTGTAGCCTTGGTGTTGGTTGAATCTGCCTCTACCTTGAGAGTATCCACCTCTTTGATAGCCTCTTCCTCTCTGATTCTTATAATTTTTGTAGCACTCATCTGTGGTATGGTTAGACAATCCTCAAATGTTGCATGGTGATGAGTTGTAGGGTCTCCCCCTACCTTGCTTACCTCCTCTGCCCCTGCCTCTTGAAGATCTACCTCTCCCTGCATAATTAGCTTGGGAGGTAGATCCTTCTTCTTCTTGCTTCTTCCCTTTACCTTTATCCTTAACTTTCTTATCAGTATATAGAGCAGAGGGGTTATTACCTTTTGATTGATCTCCAGCCTTTGTAAACTTTGCTTCATGTGTGAATAGTTGGCCCATGAGAGTTGTGAGATCTGGGGTATGCATGTCCATGTAGAGATCCATTGCAGTGGTGAAGCTCTCCCACTTATCATCTGCCTTTAGTCCATTGGTTACTTGCCTTACTATTTGTTCCTCTTCAATCTCCTCTCCAATGCTTGCTAATTGGTCTGCCACATCCTTGATCTTGGTCACAAATTCTGAGACTGATTGCTTTGGTTGCTTCCTAAGGGTTGTGAATTCAATCCACAATTGATTTTTTCTGGCCCTTGTGTTAGAAGAAAAGTATGATGACAAGGTTTCCCAAGTCTCTTGGGAAGTCTTACAATTCTTGATGTGAGGTAAAAGGAAATCAGATATAGAGTTAAGAAGATAAGACCTTGCCAAAGCATCTTTTGCACACCATGTGTTGAGCCTCTCTTGTTCATCCTTGGTGGGTAGTCCTCTAGCTTTGAATGAGGGCAATTCCTCATCTCCTGATATGAATCCAAATAAGCTTCTTCCTTGTAGATAGGTCTTCATCCTTAGAGACCAAGCTTGGTAATTGTTCCTGTCCAATTTGTCAATGAATGAAGGAAAACCATCTCCCATGTTACCTTATTTGCTCTGATACCACTGTTGGGAGAGATGGTTGGATGCACTCAGAAGATTGAGTTGGTACTGCTAATCTTGCTTTGCACCAGCCCTCTTTGACTCCAGATATGCTTAGTAGACTTCTTGAGCTTTCAAATGATACCAAAATATGATATATGTACTTTGGAAATGATTTGACTAATGATTAGATCAAAACAGATGAGTTTGCACTTCACTAGACTTGAAAACTTTCTATTTGATCTTGATACCTGCTCAGTCTTTCACTCAGTATGACCAGCACACTTACAATTGATCAAATTCCTTTTGGACATATTAAATTAGCTTAACAAGCTACCATTTGCAAGTGGAATGAGAGGAAATGACAAACTATACTCTGAGAAAGAAGTTTAGCAAAAATTATATGTACCCCCGACTTTTTAGGAACTCTGCAGAAAAATACCAGAGACCACTTCGAGCAAGATTTCTCCGAGATGGCTGATCCAATGACCTTGAAATTTTGTAGGCATGTAGTGTGCTTGAAGCTGGTCCCAACAAGCTTTGAATCACTTGATTTGGTTCAGTAGGCACTGAGATATGCCTCTTGGAAGTTGACAGACTTGGAGAAGATCACTCAGAAAATCACAGAGATAATGAATGTGACTCTTTCTATTAATTCACATGAATGTACAATCTCATTGGCTTGATAGAAGTAGCCTAATGAGTTGGAGATGTGTAGGCTATAGTATAGCACTCACACACTCAGAGATAATGAAAAAAATGGAGCTCGGGAGTTCACATTCTATCCCGCGAGTTTTTACATTGACTTTTATATGTATTGGAGATGCATTTGAATTTCAAATTCAAACTAAGGCTCCCTAGAATCTCTCCTCTAAAAGTAGGGAGATATTCTCTCCACTTACACCATCCATTTTCCACGAATCTAAACAAGTAGGTGTGTATACATAAATGCCAAGTCATTTAGACTTTTACGAGGAGTAAAATGGTAATAGTTCATAAGCATAAGTTCCTATGACTCTTGCTTCATGTTGAGATATCCTTCAAGGGTTCCAAGCCAAAGGTGAAGGCTTGAATTGCACCAACACCGGTGACTAAAATACCTTGATGCAGAAAATTGACTATATCTCAAAAAGTTGAATGGAACTGCCGAGTCAATTTCCACTAAACCTGTAGCAGACTTCGAGACGCTTATATTGGCGAACCAAAATAGGTACGTACCTTTGGCACAAAAAGACAAAATAGCCTGCACAAGCACTGTGATAGTGTGTTTGGAGGCCAAAATGAGCTTAGATCGTGATTTTGGCACCCTGAGTATGCTCACCAAATTTCATGTGAATCTGAGATTGCAACCGGAGAGGTATAGATGATGCCCTAGATGAAGTGGCAACCTGCTCTGATACCAATTGTTGGAGTTCGACGTCTACGGAAACATGCGAACAGCACAGGGAAGAAGAAGAAGCTTGGAGCTCAACACACAATACTAAGTGTATTACTAGAGAATGTACAAAGATAAGTAGCCCATTAGGGCAATAGGCATATATACAAGTCAGGGAAAAAACCTCCTAAAGAGGGAAAAAAGTGCCTCGGCAGTCCTAGAGTGTTCACACACATCACTACCTAAATATATCAACAGAATTGAGCCATTAGATGAAGGGGCTTGTTCAACTCTAATTCAAAATCCCTATTTTGTAGAGGCACTAGTAAGATCTAGAGACGAAATCATGTGCAAAACTCCATGGCAATCTCCTGTTGACCAATCCTCTATATATTCTCATATTACTAATGTTGAGGAGAAACCGAGATGGGATGACATGCAAGATGAAGTGGATGAGGGAGATAGAAGAGTGACAAGAAGATGAACTAGAGAATGAAAAAAGAAATACTAATAATGAAAAAAGAGTGCAGTTTGAAGATATTGCAAAGCTATCAGAGGAAGTGTTGGCAGTAGCCAAAGGCACAAACGACGAGAAAGCATGTGAAGGCAGGCTATGAAGAAGTTTTGGGGAGCCAGACAGTTTATTTTTTTCCAAACAAACATGTTTTATATTAATTTCTCAGAACCCCCAATAGTGATCGTCATCACTCTTGTACCATATGTATCATAGAAGCACACACTTTTGTCACTAGTAGATCCATTTTGTGCAAGTCGAGGAGTCCTCGAGCTTGAGGAGCTTAGGTAGAACACGCATACAAATTTTGGCTTTTTTAGATCATTTTTAGACCTTTAAATACTGCATAGAACCTATTTTTTAACTATGCCAGACACTAGATGTGAAACCGGTCAAAGCTAGTCAAAAATCTATAAATAGAGTTAGAGAGCTCAGTTTTGAGGTTAGCTAGTGTAGATTTGTATGAGTTAGTGTGAGCTTGAGCTTGTAAGAGTGTTCTTGAGTAATAGAATCCACTTTCAACCTTCCATTGTGTCTTGCTTGTCTCTTGCTTGTGTGTGTGTATGTGTGTGTGCATCTCTATGCTTCTCACCTTCACTCTCACTACATCTTGCATTCACGATCTTCATATCACTTCTATCGCTTTCACGGATTCACATTAAGGAGGTGGAGCTTCTTAACGTGGTGCTTACCATTGTCCTAGAGCAACACCAAATTTGGCACTGTTGCTAGGGATCAAGTCTAGGACGAATGCGTGATGGTAAGAGTATAGGACGAAGTGGCATTGGAAGGTAAAAATTTCAGTTTTGTTTGTTGTCTTTAAGTAGTTTTTTGCATTTTTCATCTCATCTACACTCCTGCTTCACCACCGCATCATCTTCTTCCACTACAAAAAAATAAAAAATTTCACCATGTCCACCTATCCCCCTCATTTCCGTCATTTGTGCATGCAAGAAAGAGAGAGAGATCTTTTGTGTTTGTTTGTGCTTTTCGCGATGGTCTGACAAGTTCGAATTTTCTGGTAAGCGTGTATAGCACGGTGTAGGCGACCCTTGCGCACACACGAATCCACGGATGCATCTTAGAAATTTGTATTTTGGTGGATCATCGCGATGGGCTCATGCCATCGTGATTGTGTCACACCATCACGATGGCTTGGTCGGACCATCGCAACGGTCTCACACCATTGTGATGGTTCACATGGACCATCACAATGGTCACCGACCATCGTGACGATCCCCTCGACCCCACACCATCGCAATTGGTCCACACCATCGCGACGACTTACTTGCCATGTGTCAAATTAGACCTTGTGACCATCACGAGGGCTCATGCCATCATGACAATTGTGTTGACTGTTGACCATAGTGACGGGCTCACGCCATCACGATTGCTCGCTAGACAGACCATCGTGATGCCTCATTTTTTACCATCGTGATGCCTCACCTTTGACCATCATGACACCTCGCACCATCGTACCATCGCAACGATTCAACTGGTCCATCGCGATTATCTCAGACCATCCCGATTGTCCACCTAAAATGCCAAATTTAGGGTTTGATTTTTTGGGCTATTTTGAGTGAATTTTTGGGTGATTAAGCTTATTGGAGACCCCTTAGCTCATAATTGAAGAAAAATGTTTGTCAATGTTTACCACGAGGGCCTGAACATCCATAAC
Source organism: Ceratopteris richardii (assembly GCA_020310875.1). Lineage (NCBI taxonomy): Eukaryota > Viridiplantae > Streptophyta > Polypodiopsida > Polypodiales > Pteridaceae > Ceratopteris > Ceratopteris richardii. Next base: position 66,119,238 of record CM035415.1, read on the forward strand.
TTTGTCATTCGAAGTCCATTTTTTGAGCTCTAGGGCTCGTTAGAAAGCTCTTTTCGAGCTCTAAGTGAGTTATTTTTTTAAGAAGAATGTGTTGATCTTTAGATAAGATAATTTGAGGTTGACCCATTTGTGGGACTAAGAAAGCAAGGGGGCAGTTGGGAAATTTGACCAAAGGAAAAAGGAACCCTTAAAGATATATATGTCAAAGTGCTTGAGCATTGATTTAAGAATTGGTCTAAACATTGGATTTTGACAGGTCTAGGAAGAGCTATCCAAGGGCAAGGAAAGCAAGGCAAGTGAAGAACGCAAGACTTGGGAAGTGCAACTTCTTGGGCACCAGAGCAATCAAAGAGGTTGACTCAAGAATGGAAGAATACTCAACCCCCTCAGTCAATTATTAGCTTAGGTTAGCATTGTGGATTAAATTAGGATGATGATAGGAACACATCAAGTCCAAGAGACTTATATTTTCAAGTCCAAGACTAAAATAAAAGTGTGTTGTACAAAAACCTAAAGGAAAGAATTTAAGCCTGACAGGATGAGAACTCAAAAGTACAACAAAAAGTCGACTCCTAACGCATACATTGAGATAAGACCAAAATCTAAAGGAATTAAAAACGAAACAAGCAAGTAAGAACAAAGAAACATTGACAAACATAGTGTGTATTGAGTGATTCAAGAAGTAAATTCATGAACCTTAGATCGGGCAAGCATATAGGCAAGTCAGACCGACGAAGCCTTAGATCATCAGAAGCAAGTGTAGGAACTACTGCACGTCCATGGACACAACAATTGACTAGTTATGCTTACGAGTTGGGCTTAGATATGAGTGAGTCAAAAATGTCTTTTAGCACAAAACGACCAAAAGGAGGGTTAAATGTAGCATATTTGGAAAGACCTGAAGGACCTTACAAAACCCAATTAGAATATGTCCGAACCAACCACTTAGGTTCTCGCATCTACGAGAATGGTTTGTGAAGATCACTGGTGCAATTGCACAATCTTGACCAACCCATTGGATTGGAACATCCAGTGGTGAAATTTGAGAGAGACGCATACATAGACAAAGAAGGAACAATGTACATCATAAGTACTCAACCTAATCATACCAATGATTTCGGTATAGTAAGTCCCGATACGGAATCGAGATCCCAAGGAAAAGAACCACTAGGAGAAGAACCTAGGACACCTAGAGGGATATTTGTACTGACAAGAGTATTAAACCCAGATTGGATCCCTCAGGATAATAGAAGCATAGAATTGTTCCTGAATAAGGAAACTAATGAAGCGTTTTGGAGGTGCCCAATAGAACAACCTAGTGAGGTAGGCTCCATCATGATTTACGAATTCAAGGAACCAAATACACCTGGAAAGGTTGTATACCTGGATGATACTTTAGAACGAGTATTTGTAGTGTCGGACCATGCAAGATTTGTCTACACATGGAGAGGCGAGTTAGTATTCCATCCATCATGAACAAATGTAAACACTAGCCATCAAGATGCAGGGACATCCTCAGCCCATGGCATTCAAAGAGAGAAGAACAAAGAGAAACCATAAGTAAGTTTCACTCATCCCATAGGGAGAGAAGACAAACTAGGAACACCGATAGAGTGGAAAGACAAAGGGAATCAAGAATACCAAGTGGTAGAGACGATTTTCCTCTACCCAAACCACGTGAATACCCCAGGATACTAAGGCCCACTCAATTAGTAAAGTCAATGAAAAATTACTTTGATGGGACAGGAGATCCTTATGACCATGTTGTAGAATTTAAGCAAGTGTTGCGCGCAAAGCAAGTACAAGACATGTTCACGCAATACAATTCATTTGGATTAACGTTAAAGAATACGGATTTTACTTGGTTCCAACCATTGCAACAAAGGAAATTCAGAGATATTCATCACTTGTTAGAGTCATTCATCACGGAATTCTCTAAAAGTGCAATCAGACATGATACTTCTTCATTGATTCACAGCTTCAAATAGACCCCTCAAGAAAGAGTTAGATTGGCAGGACATAGGTTTAGACAATATGTTGAGAGATGTCCAATGCAAGAACTGCCCTCATAGGCCAAGCAAGTGTTGTTGTTTTTAGATGGCCTCCTATGCTCTAAACTACACTCCTATGTGTACTTAAAGGAACCCAGAACACTAGAGCAATGTGTAAGAATATGTATAGACATTGAGGACAATTTAGGAGATGAGTTGGAACTCTCAAAGGTCTTTAAGGACTCAGATTGTTCATCTCTAGCATCCTCAAAACTATCTAGCTCAATAGGGGACCTAGCAGAAAAAGTAGCCCAGAAACTAGGAGTTTCTAGCAAACAGATGCCTAGGTTAACAACAAACAAGCATTGTTACACCTGTGGTGGTGATCATATGGAAAATATTTGTCTCTGTATAACACAACTACAAGCCAACCGTAGTGGCCAATACTGTATGATTGAGAGATGATACATGAATCACACTGCACAAGATTGCCCATACAACAAACAAGTAGTAAAATAGAACCACCCGCAAGCATACCCCCAACTAGGTAGGTATCAATGTCAATACAATGCTCAGCCTCATTACTACAGGCCTCCATAGAACTATCCTTATCAGGCTCAATAGAGACCACAACCTGTTTTAGCTCAGCAGCCACCCCCACCAGCGAATGTCATCCTAGTCAAATATGTTGTCACAGAAGAGAACCTCGATAGGGCTTTAGTGCCTTCTTCACGCCTGATCATTGAAAGTGATCCTAATTCTAATAGTTTTGACTCCCACATATTACATGGAGTCACCAGAACGTATGGAAACATATCAATACAATAGTCCACCATTGGAACCCAGTTGGGAGCCCGACTATGCTAATGTGATGTATGCCAACCCTAATCCACGACCCCAGTTAAGATAGCAAAGACCACAGGCCCCTAGAGGACCATGCTTTAGGTTCCAAGGAGATCATTTCATAAAGGATTGTCCACATCCTTTGATAGCAGGAGAGTCACAATACTATAACATACAAGCTTTTGTGCTGAATGTGGTAAAGAGCATGGCATTAGAGATTGTATGAAGAACCTTGTTAATGCCTCAAAAGTGACACCCATTAACGTGATAGGTATTGTACATAAATCAGATGGATCTAACCCTACATACATGCCTATTCAAGCTATAACAAGAACCCAGGCACTCTTACAGAATCGACAGCTTAATCCTAAAAAAGTAGCCAGAACTAGTGAAGTTGCAGAGTCTAGTAATAAAAGCTTAATCCTAAAAAAGTAGCCAGAACTAGTGAAGTTGGAGAGTCTAGTAATAAAAAGACTAAATCTTGGAAAGATTCCAAAGAAACAATTAAGAGGAAGTGGATTAAAAAGATAACTGAGTTGGAATGAAGTCTCAAGGAATCTAGAGCCAAAAGCCTAGAATTGACTTCACAAGAATCTAATTGGGAGAATCTAGGTCAGAGATCAATATCATTTCTAGTTGAACCCATGCTGAAAAACCTAGACATGATGTTTCGTGCATATCAGGCGAGATTAAAAGAAGGACCCCAGATAGCTGAAATGAGTAAGAACTACCCAAGAGTAGATTTACAAAATTGAGAGAACTAAACTTTGCATAAAAATGATAGAATTAGCACAAGCTATGTTCGAAGCCTCTCGTTACATAAACCAGAACAACATGGAAAAACCTGAATTACACTTTCAAGGACTACCAGAGAGGTTAGAATACTTGATCAATAGCAACGAGAAGAAGAATTTACAAAGGAACCCTATTATCTCTGAGACACAGGAAAGAAGTGCACCATCCCTGTCTCAAGTGCCAAATACACAGGCCGAAGACAACCTGTCTTCCATACATAAGTATTCACATGAATTTTTAAGAGAAATCCAAGAAGATAAATGGAGAAGAGAGCAAGAGACCCATCCTGCTATTCAAGAAATAGATTACTTGCAAGAACAATTTCCCCAAGACATCCCCTCTATTTATGACGATGTAGAGGAAGAGCAACTAAGTGAACAGACGAATTTTGAATCCAATTCTTTGTAAGAATTACCTCAGTTCACAGGACCCTAGGAAGCCAAGTCTATCAGCATGAGAGCGCCCACGATAATAGTAAGGAATGAAGAATCAATAATTCCTAGGAACATGGAAGTAATCAAGAACACTAAAGTATAGTGCCATCTCACTCTAGAGGAGTTGTTAAAGATTGAACCAGAGCTGTGGAAGCCTGAGCTGGCTATTGCTCCCTCCTAGATAGGATCACACAAGAAGGTACCAGTGATACCCATAGAATGAATTGGAGATATGAGCGAGGGAGAGGAAGGTAATACCTATCTTCCAATAACTCACAAGGGCTACACCACAAAAGTCATCTTAGATTCAGGTACTGGAGTAGCCATCGCTACCACCGCTTTATGGAAGTGTTGGGGTAAGCGAGCATCAAGACCTTTAAGGATGAAGCTACAAATGGTAGATGGACATATAGAGAAGCCATTAGGCCTACTAGAAGGCATATCTCTCACCACTTGTGGTGTGGAGTTTGAACATACTTTCACCATTTGTGATTTTGGGAAAAATCATGCTTACGAGATGATCTTAGGACCACCATTCATGTGTTAGATGCAAATCGTACAAGATTGGGGAACTAGTTCTTTGTACTTGCAACATTTAGGAGTAACCACTAAAGTTAATCTCAAAGACTATTCCCATCGAGATGTACCTCGAATACAATGGAATACCATCCATAGGACATAGGGAGAAACAGAGTTGGTACACTCATTGGAATCAGACCCCTCATGGTTGCACGAGGATACTCATCTATGGATGTGTAAAGTAGCCAAACAAGAGGAAGAACGATTAGAAGCTAGGACATTAGGTTTAGAACGACATCCACGAACCCTTCAAGACCCAGCTTATGCACCTGTAGTATTTCCAGACGAGGAATTTGAGCCTCTCGGTTGGATAGAAATCTTAGCTATGATGGACATAGCAGTGAATGGAGAACAATGGACCCCTCATTGTGATGAAGACGAATATGACATTTCCATCTTTATGATTGAACCTGTTGAGGAAGACTTTATCCTAGAAGAATGCATGGAAGTGACCCAAGAACCTGAGGAGAGTAGTGATGAGGACCTAGAATCCATCATCATGGAACCCTTCTGTTCCATAGAAGAGGAATATCTTTATTTTGTAGAAGCCAAAACCCTTGAAGAGGAAAAGGAAAGTCAAATGGAATGACATGAGTCCCTCATAGAAGATACAAAAAGTAAGCTGAAAAAGAGAAAGAAATCACCTAAGACAGAAGAAGAAGAAGAAGAACCTCCCATGGAAGTACCCACGAATTTCAAGAAGTATGAAATAGACGATAGAAGAATCATGGTACGAATGTGTAGCTCAGTGATGAGTTGCACCTCCTTTAATGTCAATCCGGGGAGACGTGAGGATGGTATGAAGACCTCGAGCAAGTGGAAGCACAAGTGCGTGAGTGAGAAGCACACAAGCATGCACACACATACACGCACACGTACGCACACGGCAAGAACAAAGAGAGTAAGACAATGGAATCATTTCTATTGCAACAAAGTTCTCATACAAGCTCAAAACTACAAGAAGCTACCCCAAAAATGAGCTCTCTAGCTCTATTTATAGTTTTTGACTAGCTTTGGCCCTGTCCAGACCTAGTGTCCGGCCTAGTTAAAAATTAGGTTCCAGGGCTTATTTGAGGGCTCAAACGAGATCTAAAAATTACGAAAATTGGTAGGCAACTACTTCTAAGGCTCCTCAAGCTCGAGGACTCCTCGGCTTGTACAAAATGGAGCTACAAAAGGTGAAAATGGTATTTACAGGGGTTATTAGTGATGAGAATCACTTTTAAATGGTGTAATGGTTTTGAAAAAAATAAAGGGTTGCCTTAGTGCTAGATCTGCTTGTATGCTCGTACTTGCTTCTTCTCGTATACGGCCAACACTCTCCCCCCCCTAGCGTCTGTCGCCTCTGACAGACCTCTGCTCCACTGTTTGATCAATGTACTCCTGCAGGAGGTCGGTTGCCACTTCTTGTTCCTTGATGCGTAGTCCCCGAACCAAGTCTCTCTGGAGGGTCTCCCAATTGACTGCACCCGGTATGTCCGGTTGTGGCGTTGTGTAGAGTTCTGAGTGCATCGTTTGTTCGCATGCAAAGAGGTGTAACAAATGGGTGGGCCTTGGCGCGAACACCTCTGAGTGTGCTTCCCAGAACCCTGTGGTGAACATATCATCGAAAGTTTGCTTATAGCAGGCAGGGAGATATCTGATGCGTGCGTGCCATGCATAAGCAACGCTTATGCTCGGGGTGGTGCTCATATCATATAGCAGGTCATAATTACCATTGACAAACCGGGGAATCGGAGGCTGAATATGGCATACATTGCGGAAAGTTTTGAGCACCACCTGCATCATATCGAATATCTTGAGCATCATCTGGGCAGCAACATCTGGCATGGGGTGGAGGCGTGGCATCCAATGTCTGATGGTTGCAATCATGTAAGATACTGTGGGGGTGCCGGTTGGGGGTGCAATGGCGGGGTAATTAAGCCATTCTCTACAGTTTACATTGTTCTGAACCTTGATGGCGAAGGCTTTCCATGATCTTCTCCTTTGTACTAGCCCATAACAAGGGTTATACTTCAAATGCATGGGAGCATGATCCCATGTTCTCAGCATTTCCGGGTATGTTTCCAGTAATCTTTGCCTCCAAGTAGGTTGGAAAATCGCCCCTTTTCTGGCTGCCTCTGGTATATCTTCTGGTTCGAACTAGGTGGCGAAGGTAGGGCACTTGTTGGTGACTCTTTTGATCTCTGCGTTGTAGTCGGCCAACAATACAAAATATGGTTTATATTGTAATTCTGAGCTCGTGATGAGTCGTCTAGGAGCAAGGTGCCTGAAATATTCAGACTTGAGTATAAACTCCTCAATGGTTTTCATGGCCAGCATCTGATGTGCTACGCGCTCTTCGTGAGTGTGGCCCATCTCCTCTACCTGCTTCATCCATGCTGACGGGGGTTCCTCATATGTATCCTGGCCTTCCTCCGTAATTCTGCCTCTTGGAAGGGGTGGAGGCTCATAATTGTCTTCAAATGTCTCCTCCACTGGAATGACTACTGTTTCTTCTTCTATGGTTTGATCAGGTGGAGAGGGAGGTCGTTCATACTGTAACAACTTAATTTTTAGTTCTGCAACCTGTTGCCGTAGCTCAAGTACTTCATTGGTTACTAATAATTCTGGCTCTGGTGAGGTTGCAACGTTGGCCATCTCTTCAGGTTCTCGTTGGTGTGGTGTAGGCCCTTGGGCTTTCTGTAGGTCTTTGACTTGGTCAGCAAGCTGATCATGTGCTTCTAAGAGATTGGCATAGGTTTCTAATATCTGTTGTATGTTTTCTGAGGGGATGGCTTGGAATTTAGCAGGGTCGATGGGTGCCCCTGGAGTATTTTCCATGGCTGCTTCAAGGTTGTCTTGATTTTGTTGTTGTAGTCTTTTGTTTTCTTCTTGAGCAGCCGCTAAATGGCGTCGGAGTAGAGCCATCTTTCGTTGTAGTCTAGCGTTACGGGCTAGCTGATCTCTAAGTTGTTCTTCCGTTGCCCTACTCTTCTCTGTATGTGTGGACTCGAGCTCCACCTGATATTGTCGGAGGGTGGTCACCTCCTGCTGTAATTCCGTATTAGACAACTCCAAGGCAGTGACATGTGCCTGGAGGTGGGATGAGAAAGTACAGAGCTCTTTATTGTTTTCTTCTAGTAACCTGTATTCCTGTTTAAGTTGGGCAGCAGCTTCGAGCATGGTGTTGAGTGCATGACTAAATGAGGTGGGTGCAGGGGTAAGGGTGGAAGATGCAAGGGGTCGGGAGATGGGAAAGGGAAAAGTGGATGTTGTGCCTACCGTGTTTGGCAATGGTGATGTGAGTGAAATGACACGTGGTGATGTTGGAATAACAGTGGTGGTGGGTGATCCTATGGATGGTGAGATGTCCATGGGATCGGACGTGAGAGTGTGTGATTCGTGAACTGTGAATACAGGGATGGTGGGTGGTGTGATAGTGGTGGCAGTGAATGTGGGGGAGTGGGGTTGGGAAAGGGACTTTTTATTATAATTGTCCACCTGTTGGAGTATATTTACAAGGTTTGTCCAGAATGACGGTTGTGTGACTTGGGTTGAGCATGAGGCGGTTACTAGGGAAGTGGTGGATAGGGTTTGGGTGTGGGTGAATGGAAAAGGATGGGATAAGGTCTGGCTAGTGACAAGTGGTTGTCCAAGGGCGGGGAGATAGGAAGGGTGACCTATTATGGTTTGATCGGTGGCCGGATGACCGGTGTGAGGTTCAAAAATTTGGGTGGAAGTGTTGGATGTGGGTAAAGGGAAGGATGTAAAAATGGAGGTATGTACAATGGTTTCATGATGGGTGGATATCGGTTGTTCAGAAGGGCTAGTGGAGAAGGGTTCTGAGGGTTGAATGGAAGGTGGCGGTGGAGATGGTACCTGAGTAATTACATCTTGTTCGTCAGTGGGACTTGGACTCGTCATGTGAACATCCTCTGAAATTGTGGTAGGCAAGGCAGTAGAGACTTCCATTTGAATCATTTTCCCTCGTCGTGGCCGTGTATCAATCCTCCGTTGATCATAGGTCGGGTTTTCCTGATAGACCAATGTCCTCAATGCTTCCCCGATCCCACATGTCTCTGCCAATAGATTCAATGATTCCACAAAATGTGAGTCGACATTCTCGGTTTGAAGCATTTGGTTCACTAGAGCTCTATTCGCCTCTTCTGTCATCATATGTCTTCTCTGTACCTGCTTGATTGTCTTGTATAGCCGTCTGAGTTGTGCCGTGTAGGCAGGGGCCTCCTCTTCACTGTCTTCTGGTTCATTTCTTTGTGCACCTTCCTGAACTTGTGTGTTTGGGTCATGAGGATGTTGTGCCACTTCTTCCCCATGTACTCTGCTCGTCTCGCCCCGTGGCTGTTCTCTTTGGACTGATGCACCCGGATCAACATTGTCAGGGGAATCTTCACTGTCTGATAGGGGGACCGTCTGCAGGAATCTTTCAAAATCAAAGTTTGGATCCTCTGTGAAGGTGGCCATAGATGCAAACTCTGCATCGGTAGGTAGTGGAGGGGCGGATGGAGCGAGTTGTACCACCTCCCCAGCTTGAACTCCTTGAAGATGGATCGTGAAAGGTGCGACCTGAGCTTCTGGTCTGGGAGAAGCTTCGGTCATGGCTTCTTGAGGGATCATTACCTGGGAGAGCGATCCACGCATTCGTTTTGCAGGCTGGCTCCCTGACTTCCGCCCTTTGAACAACTCCATTTGTGCATATTTTAGGGCTCTGGCAACTGGCACATCATATGCAAGACATCTATAAATAATTCTTGTAAGCGCACAACAGCCATGTAGAGTAGGCTTCCTCACTCCCCGCTTGCCTGCCTCATACACTTGGTCCAAGATCCATAGAGGCATCTTAATGGGCAAGCTTCCAGTCTCTGCTAGATATAGCCCATACCATATTTTCTTGTGAGGTTGGGTGAAACGGTCCTGAGCTAGGAATGCGAAGTGTTGGAGGCACATCCGCAAAGGTATGGCGATGTTGGGGGTGAGGGCGCACATTTCTTTTAGCTTCTTGATTCTATTGCTTTTCATCGACTCAGGTATCAAGGGGTCGCGGTCAGAAGGTACATGCGTGCCATACATCTGAAGTGCTTCCCTGATTAAAGTAACATTCAATTAGAACTTCCTCATCTCCTCTGGATTTGATAAGGAGGGCACCCAGAATGTGCCTGAATGATCTTTATCCCCTGTCGGCTTCAGCGTGGCAATTAGGTAGTAGCACCTGAGGAAATCAGGTTTAGGCAGAGCTGCACTAAAATAAGTTTGTAATCCTGCTTTTTGCCAGATATCTTGAAGTGGAGCTGCATTTTGCAATGCTTCGAATTCTCGTGAGAAGAACTGGAAGGTCCACCACACTCCTCCACATTCCATCTTGGATTCCCAGATGTGATCCGCGTCTCCCAAATCTCCTGGCATCTCATTGAACCAGTGAGAATGCCCCTTTACTCTTTCGGTTAGGCCATTTGGTGGATCTGGAATAGGAATTCTCCGCACATTTACGAACTCTTCAAGCCGAGCTGTTGGTGGGGCCTCCACCGGCATGGCATCCCAATTGATTGGAGCACCAGAGCCTGCCTAAGAGCTTGTGCCTGCCGCTGTTGCCATGAGAGTAGGTTGCTTATCTGCTGGAAGAAGAAAGGCACATTAGTGTTGCATAGGAAACAAGATGTAATGGTGTTCCCTTCACAATACTAACATGACAATCCCGGAGGTCAGTGGTTAGTGGTGAAGTGTTTGTGAAAGGTGTGAGTGGTGATTAGAGGTCAGTGTCATCCTAGATGCATACTTTGGTTATGCAATGGGCTCAGAATGCTACTGTGTTAGTGTGGGCGGATTTACAGAATTGGGTCAGGGGGTTTAGTACACAGTTTAATTCTCCACACTTTGATACAGGAGTCATAGCTCTTAGAGCTAAAGACAGGTGAAGATTTCTGGATGAGAGTGTGATGTATTTGGGACCTTTTGGGTACCCGTTTCCAGACATTCCTAGGGTTGATGGGAGTGGGGACAGTGAGAGGTGTAGGTATCTTTTCATTTTCTGAGTTGTTGGCCACGAGTGCTTGTGAAAGTTGCTTCATCCTAGTGCCTGAAGGTGAAGTAATTTGGGCTTGTAAGCAGGCCTTGGGCACCCATATCTGTCTAGTATTAGGGATGGCCTTCATTGACCACTTAAGAACCCAAATAGAAATGGTATGCCTAGGGGTTATCCTAGGGGGCTTCTTCACTTTGTTCCTTGATGGTGAGGCTAGTTTCTTGTCTCCTTGAGAGTCTGCTATTAGAGTTGTGGGTTTTCCATCCTTGCGTATCCAGATCTGCTTCGCGCCACGAGGTGCTCCGTGTTGCACGGGCTGGCGCTCTTGCCTCTTGATCAGCAGCCTCCTTCGTGTTGAGTGATGTTCGGTCTGCTCGTTTAGAATCTTCTTTGGATCAGTTAGGAACTCCTTATTGACTCCTGTACCTTCAGTAAGATTGACAATCCTCTGCACCATAGAAGTTTGTATAAGAACAACATTGTTATCTTCATGTGGGTTCCTGGAGGGACCAAGAGTTGGTGTCTGTTCTATTGGTTTGAGTGCTTGATTTTCTAATTCAATTGTGAGACGGCTTTGGCCTACCCAAGCCTGAAGAAGTCCACTTCTTAGGTTGAGGTTGACTGCGTGATCATAGATCCAGTCTTGGCCTAAGACAAGAGGTTCGGTCAGATCCTCGTCTTCACACACTAGCACTTTTGCTGGCATGAGGACCTCTTGTATGTAGAGGGGAAGATCCACCTCTCCCATGAAAGGGGTTTCAACACCTCCTAATCCTATCAGATATGCTTCTAGGGGTTTTACCTCCAATTGCAGCTACTGGCAATAAGAAAGCCGAACTGCACTTGTGGCTGCTCCTGAATCAATTAAAGCTCTCACGCTTGTTGTGCTGTCTCTTTGTCCTATTTCTAGGGTCACAAAAGGTCGTCGATCCACTATCTTATGGGTACGTTCACCTGAAGCCTCACACATGGCCATGTGATAGCCTGGAGACTCTTGAGTGTCAGTCATAGGCTGACCCCTCCCTTGTCTCCTCAACTTCATTCGTCTGATACGCTCTAAGGCCTCTGCCTGTGCTTCTTCTCGAATTCGTTTTTCCTCCTCTTTATGTTGCTTAGCCTTATTGAGTCGACTTAGCATTTCCTCCGTGAGGGGTTCCTGATACAGCTTGACTCTGCATCCGCTAATATAGTTTGGGAGAACATCACCCTCTAAAGTGGCTAGTTGTACTGCTTCACTCGTGGAGATCCTATTGATGATCATAGGTCCGTAGGCTCTCTTTTCTAGCTTCCTTGCGTGTTGTTTCAATGTGTAGACTAAAACTAGATCTCCTGCTTTCAAGCCCTTATCCTTCACATGGGCATCAAAGTATGCCTTCTATCTCTTCTTAGCTGCATATATCCCTGCAGCTGCTCTCAGTCTTGTTTCTCCTAATCGTTCAAGGTCAAAAAGTCTAGAGGAGAGTTAATGACCCATCCATTCGTGCTCTTGTGCTACTTTCAATGTAGGTATTAAGAAGTCCAACGGTAGCATTGCGTTTTGGCCAAATACCATCTAAAAGGGGGTGGCTTGGAGTACCGTTTTGTAGGCGACTCGGTATGCCCAAACAGCATGGTGTAGCTATTTGTCCCAATCAGAGCGTTTATTGTTCACTAATTTTGTCAATACATTGCATAGGATCTTATTGGTGCTTTCGGCTTGCCCATTGGCTTGAGGGTGATAGGGGGCAGACTTCTTATGCACTACCAAGAATTCTTGGAGCAGATTTTCAATAACTTCATTCAAGAAGTGAGTGCCTCTATCACTAACTAGCTCTATGGGTAGGCCGTATCTTGTGAATACATTCTCAAACAAGAATTTAGCAGTTGTCTGAGCGTCGTTCTTCGTTGTGGCTTTTACCTCTACCCACTTGGTTAGATAATCCGTGGCAACGATGATATACTCAGCATGGGAACCCTTAGCTGGGGGATTGATAGGACCTACAAAGTCTATTCCCCACTTAGAGAATGCACGTCCGCCCATCATAGGCTTCAGCGGCATCTCATCTCTGCGTATAGGATACTGGGTTCGCTGACAAATCTCACACCTCTTCACATAGGTATGTGCGTCCATGTGAAGGGTGGGCCACCAAAATCCTGCAAATAGAATTGCTTTGATCACCCTATCTGGACCAAAATGTCCTCCTGCTACACCCTGGTGAGCTGTTTCCAAGATCTTTAGGTATTCACCTTCATGGACACATAGTCTTAGGTAACCATCCTTACCCCTTTTGTATAAATTATCACCAATGATGGTGTAATCCAAGGCTTCTTGTTCCAAACTTCTTTGCCTGGCCAAAGTCATATCTTGAGGAAATGTTTTCGTCCTCAAGAAGGATACTAGGGGTTCACTCCAATCACGCACTATGGTCACTTGATAAAGAGTGGCATGTTCCACAGGTGGTTTAGTGCAGCAGATTGGGCATTCCTTGCACAACTTCTGGACATCAGCTTCCATGGTCGGCCAATGCACTCCTAGTCTCCTCAGGGTCTGTAGGGTTCGTTGTTTTGAGTAGTGTTGCTCTAATGCACCTACATGTGCTAATTGCAACCACTTAGCGTACTCGTCCTCTTCTACACAACAAGCCAAGATTCCTTGATCCGTGTGCTTGTACATACTTCCAGCCATGATGTGGTACTTTTGATCTTTGACTACCTCCTTATCCTGTGTGTTTACTATTGGATGATTAGGTCCATATGTAAGTATTGGCACTAAGGGCTTGGCCCATTGGGGCACCACTTCCAAATTGAACAAGTATGCATCAGGTAAGTCATCTGACACTCCTTGTGGGGCCTCTCCGGATGTGAGCCTAGAGAGATGGTCTGCTCTCAAATGAGTCCTACCTTTCCTCACCACAACCTCAAAGTCATACTCCATTAGTAAGAGAAACCATCTTACTAACCTTCCGGTGTTGCATGGTTTGTTTACCAGGTATAGTAATGCTTGATGATCAGTAAAAAACTTAAACTTATTTGCAAGCAAATAATGTCTAAACTTTTTAACCGCATACACCATGCCTAGTCCTTCTCTCTCAGTGGTGGTATAATTCCGTTCAGCTGCATTTAGTTGTCTACTAGCATAGGCAATAGGGAGATCCATGTTCCCTTCACCCGTAGGTTGTGCAAGTATGCATCCAATAGCATAATTGGAGGCATCCACATGGACATGGAATGGCTTGCTCCAATCTGGTGTGGTCAAGATTGGTGCTGAACACAATCGCTTCTTCAGCTCATTGAAGGAGTTCTCACACTCATTAGTCCACTCAAAATTTGTCAAAAGTCCGTACATGGGCTTTGCAATGACAGCATACATGTGAATGAATCGGCGGTAGTAACCACAATGCCCCATGAACGCTTGTACTTCCTTGACATTCCTTGGCCTAGGTAGCTCTGCTATGGCTCTCACTTTCTCTTCATCAGTGGATATGCCATTCTTTGACACTATGTGTCCTAGAATCTTGCCTTGCCTGACCATAAAGACGCACTTTTCTGGGTTCAGGCAGACTTGATATTCTCTACATTTGTCAAAGATTTGTCTGAGTTCGGGAATATGGGTTTGCCTTATGTTGGAATGAGCACAAAGATCATCAACATAAACTTCCAAATTCTTCCTCAAGAACTCTTTAAGCACGTGACACATTAATCTCTGAAAGGTAGCCGGTGCATTGGTAAGCCCAAATGGCATTACCCGAAAAGCAAATATACCCCACTCTGTGGCAAATGCCGTCTTATGCTGATCTTCTGGTGCAATGGCTACTTGATTGTAGCCAGAGAACCCATCTAGGAAGCTGTACACTTCCTTGCCTGCTACCCTTTCTAATAGATGCTCAGTGATAGGAAGCGGATAGCTATCTCTAATAGTGGCTGCATTAACCTTCTTCAGGTTTATGCATACTCATAATTTGCCGTTCTTCTTGGGCACCACTACAATGGACTTTGAGTGTCAACACTCCCCCCCTCTAGAGTATGTCGTCCCTGACAGACCGTTGTTGTAGTGGTTGTTCCATGTAGTGCTATGAGAGGTAGTGTTAGTCACGTATCAACAAGAGCAGTCCATCTTCTGAGGCCTTATGCATGCGTACTTGGCCAATGCATTGGAGGAAGTATGGTGCAAGAAATTTGGTCTTGAGCTAAGTGCTCAAGGGTATGTTGATGAAGAGGTTTCCTAATTTGTCCTGGTTATAGTGTTGTTGAAGGGTGCTTACCATGGTGAAAGGTCGGTCTGTGTTTATCTCCTCGTGTTGTACTCCCATCATCATGATTGACCATTAGCTTGTCATTCTGTTGATGGATGTCCTTGTCGATAGTTTTTTTATGAGGTTCTTTGAGCGCCTGGTCCTTATATTTTTGCTTCTCTCTTTCTTCTTCTTCTCTTTTTTGTTCTTCTTTCTTTTTTTTTTGGAACAATGTCACCAAACAAGAAGAGGGTGGTTAGTATCAATAAAATGTTTTACATATTTCAAGTGTGTCTCATGTGCCTAGGATTTCTCACTAGTGTCTATGCACGGCCGTGGAATGTGGCCCTATATTAATGCATACTTTGGAAATGCATGACCTGAATGGTGCAAATGACAAGTTTATGCCAAAGGCACATGGTTGTTGCACATTGAGGCTTCAATGTTCTTGTAGATGGTGATGCAAATTTTTTTTGGAGGTCTTCTTGAAATGATGCACTCCTCCTTATAGGGATCACTTTTAGAATAGTATTTGGCCCTGTAGAGATCACCTCTGGCCTTTTCATCTTTGGATCATTTCTGAAATTGGTATCCAGTGCGGTTGGATCTTTGTTTCTATGGAAGCTACTGGTACTTTTGGCTTCCAAACTCATACCCTTTTTTCATGTCTTCCTGTTATTTCCAAAGAGGTGATTTGATCTTCTTTCAATCTCTGTGCTTGGTTCTGACCCTTGCTTCTCCTTGGTTTCTTTGTTGAGACTTTTCTCATGTGGGAGACTATAGGTTGTTGTGTATGTAAGAGCTAGGCCAATATACTCCTAAACGTTTTAGATTCTGCAATGTTCGTTGTTTAGAGTAGTGATTTCCTAGCAAACCTTCATGGGCTTGTTGCAACCAACTACTATGTTCGTCGTCCTTGACACAACAAGCTAATACACCCTCTGTATCTTATTTGTACATGCTTCCTGCCAAGATTTGATATTGTTGTGATCATACAATTTCTTCCTTGTTTGTTTTTACGTTCTTATTTGCAGGTCCGAAGGTTAGGACAGGTACCAACCTATACGCCCATTTAGGAACAACTTCTAAATTGAACAAATAAGCATCCGGTAGTTCATCAGACACTCCTTGCGGTGGCTCTCCTGAAATGATGCGAGAAAGATGGTCCGCCCTAAGGTGGGTCCTACCTTTCCTGACAACAACTTCAAAGTCGTATTCCATTAGTAAGAGGAACCATCTTACTAAGCGGCCTATAGTGCAAGGTTTATTGACCAAATATAGTAAAGCTTGATGATCAGTGAAAAACTTGAACTTATTGGCCAATAGATAATGTCTAAACTTCTTCAGAGCATATACCATGCCTAAACCTTCTCTTTCCGTTGTGGTATAATTTTGTTCAGCTACGTTCAACTGTCTGCTAGCACAAGCGATGGGTAAATCTAGATTTCCTTCACCTATGGGTTGTGCTAGCACACATCCTATTGCATGATTGGATGCATCCACATGGACATGGAATGGTTTACTCCAATCAGGGGTGGTCAATATTGATGCTGAGCACAAACGTCTTTTTAGTTCATTGAAGGATTTTTTACATTCATCGTTCCACTCAAAATTTGTCAACAATCCATAAAGAGGTTTAGCAATGATGGCATACATGTGGATAAACCTGCGGTAATATCCACAATGGCCCATAAAGGCTTGTACTTCTTTAACGTTCCTTGGTCTCGGCAGCTCTGCTATGGCTCTTACCTTGTCCTCGTCTGTTGATATGCCATTCTTCGAAAGAATGTGACCTAAGATTTTACCTTGTTGTACAATGAATACACACTTTTCTGGGTTGAGACACACTCGATATTCTCTACACTTGTTGAAAATTTGCCTAAGCTCAGGAATGTGGTATCTCCGTTGTTGGGAATGAGCACATAAATCGTCCACATATACTTCTAAGCTCTTCCGCAAGAACTCTTTGAAGACATGACACATGAGCCTTTGGAATGTTGCAAGTGCATTAGTGAGACCAAATGGCATCACATAAAATGCAAAGATTCCCCATTCTGTGGCAAAAGCCATTTTGTGTTGATCTTCGGGGGCAATGGCTACTTGGTTGTAGCCTGAAAATCCATCAAGGAAGCTATAAAATTCCTTGCCTGCAACACGCTCCAATAAATGTTTAGTGATTGGAAGTGGATAACTATCTCGGATTGTAGCAGCATTAACTTTTTTAAGGTTAATACACACTCGCAATTTTCCGTTCTTTTTGGGCACCACTACAATGGGGGATACCCATTCAGTATGCTCAATTTCATAGATAAATCCAGCTTCAATCAACCTATCAATTTCCTCTTTTATTTTAGCTCCATAATTGTCATTATATGTGTAGGGCTTTTGTTTGGTGGGCTTGGCATCAGCCGTCATGGGGATAATATGAGAGCAAATTTTCAGATCCACTCCCTTCAAGTCTCTATAGTGCCACGCAAACACGTCCCTATATTCCCTTAATAGAGCTACAAGCTCTGCTTCTTCTTTTGCACTTAGGTCGTCTCCTATGTATGTACATCGCTCTTCGTTTCCTTCAATGGTCACAACAATTTTTTTGGTCTTCTCTTTATTTTCATATGCTTCTCCTATGGTGGCCTCTCTTTTAGGCATTCGTACCAAAATTTTTCGGTCTTCCACTTCATATTTCTTGAAATTTTCTGGTACTTCAAACAATGATTCCTCCTCTTCTTGTTTCACTGCTTTTCTTTTCTTTTTCTTTTGACTACCCTCACTTCCGTCCTTTGAATTCACAGTTTTAATACTTGTGAGAGGTTCTTCTTCTTTTTGGGTTAACACTCCTATGTCTTCTAGATAGTGCTCCTCTGAGTCAAAGAAAGTATCCATCACAATGGATTCTAGATCGTCGTCATTCTCTTCTTCTTCTATGACCTCACTAGGATCACACTCTTCCAATAAGGGCTGACACATGAACACTGAAATATCATAGCCCTCCTAATCACAATGAGGTGTCCATTGTTCTTCATTGACTGCTATGTCCATGGTAGCTAAGATTTCTTCCCAACTATGAGGCTCAAATTCCTCATCTGGAAATATCATCGATGTATAGGCTGGGTCTTTGATTGGTCTATCTCCTGGGGGAGTTCCTTCTTCTCTTGCTTTTAGGCGCTTTTCCTCTTCCTCTGCAGCCTTGCACATCCACAAGTGAGTATCTTCATGCAACCATGATGGATCAGGTGAGCTTCCAGAATGCATAGAGATTGAATCTTCTTTTGCTTTGTGGATAGGATTCCACTGTAGGGGTGGTACATCTCTGAAGGTGTAATCCTTCAAATTGACCTTGGTTGTGACCCTTAAGTGCTGTAAGTACAAGGAGTTGGTTCCCCAATCTTGTACTATTTGCAATTGTCATAGGAAGGGTCTTCCTAGGATCATCTCATAAACATTATTTTTCTCAAAGTCACATATAGCAAATGTATGTTCAAACTCTACACCACAAGTGGTTAGAG
Source organism: Ceratopteris richardii (assembly GCA_020310875.1). Classification (NCBI taxonomy): domain Eukaryota; kingdom Viridiplantae; phylum Streptophyta; class Polypodiopsida; order Polypodiales; family Pteridaceae; genus Ceratopteris; species Ceratopteris richardii. The sequence continues at coordinate 66,137,616 of CM035415.1, forward strand.
TTATCCCTTCGAGCAATCCTAGAGGTCACCATCTTCCATTTGAAGCTTCATTCTAGTTGGTCTTAATGTGGGTTTGCCCCATCGCTTCCACAAGGAGGTGGTTGCAATAGCAACACCAGCACCCGAATCTACGATTGCTTTGGTTGTGTAACCTTGATAGGTGATCGGAAGATAAGTATTACCTTCTTCACCTTCGCTCATGTCTCCTATCTTGTCTAGAGGTATCTCTAGAACTTTTTGCTTAGAGCTTGCTTTTGGCATATTGGAATCAAGTTCTGGAACCTGATCCTTCACATGATTCCATAGCTCGGGTTTTGCTTTGAGCAGCTCTTCCACAGTGAGATGACATTGAACCTTAGTGTTCTTCACGATGTCAGTGTTTCTTGGAACAACTGAGCTCTGATCTGAAGAGATTCAGATTCCCATGGGCCTATGAATTGTGGCAACTCTTGTAAAGAATTAGATTCAAAATCTAATCTTTCATCTTCTTGTTGCTCTATTTGGTCTCCATAGATAGATGGAATGTCTTGGGGAAATTGATCATGAAGATCATCAATCTCAGGAATAGGAGGGGGGTTACCCTTCTCCTTGGCCCATTTCTCTTCTTGTATTTCCCGCAAGAACTCTTGAGAGTATTGTTGAATTGAAAGAGGTGCTCCCTCATCTATGGAATCAGGAACATAAGCTTTCCTTGGTTGTGAGCTTTCTCTTTCAGCAATGGGTTGAGCCTGTAGAGGTAAAGAAACCTGTGGCTTGTTTACCAATTGCTCTAATCTTTCTAGTAAGCCCTCGAAATGCAAATCCGGTTTGACAGAGTTTGTCTGATTGAATGATTGACTGGTTTCAAGCATAGCCTGAGCTAGCTCTACCATCTTCATGCACATTTTTGTCCTTTCAATCTCTAAATCTGCTCTCGGGTAACTCTTGTCTAGGTTTGCAGCAGTTGGCCCTTCTTGAAGTCGAGCTTGGTAGGCCTTGAACATCATGTCCAAGCCTTCTGGGGTTGGATCTGCAAGAACAGACCCTGGTTGGGTTTATTTACAATGGGTTGTGGGGTGGGATGAGGTGGAGTGGATGGAGCTTCGGCATGCAAGGGGCTTTGAGATGCAATGTCTTCTATTTTTGTTTTTGCGTCTTTTAGGCTTTCTTCTAGTTCAGATAAATTTTTGTTCCACTTGCAATTAGCTTTCTCTCTGGCATCCTTCCAAGCTCTTGTTTTCCTCTTACTTGGCTCTCCTGATTCACTTGACTCTGATTGCTCAACTAGTTTTTCTTGTTGTACAGCTTGTGCCCTAGTAACTACCTGTATAGGAGCCACATTATTGCTGCTTGAACTTGAATCTACCACTAAGCCAACTACATTAATGGGTGTAACCTTGGATGCACTAGAGGGGTTCCTAGGACAATCTCTCGGGAGATGTTCTTTTTCGCACTCAAGACAAAAGCCTTGTATTGTGATGTTTTGTCCTTGTCCAGGAGTCGGTGAGTGGGGACATTCACGACTGAAATGGTCACCCTGACATCTAAAACATGGTCCTTTAGGGGCTTGTGGTCTTACTTGTCTTGATTGGGGCCTAGGGTTGGGGTTTGTGTACATGACATTGGAGTATTCTGGCTCCCAATTTTGTTCCATAGGTGGTGCCTCATATTGGTGTGAATAATTCTCACTATGCTCAAGTGACTCTATGTAATAACCATGTGGACTATCTTCATGGGAGTAGTCTGAACCATGAGCATGAGAGTCATTTTCTGGGACTAAAGGGGTCACTAGCACCAATGCTCTATTAAGGTTCTCCTCTGCCACTGCATACTTAACTGGAATCACATTGGAAGGAGCTGATGGTTGGTTTCCTAGGATAGGTTCTGGCCTGTATGGTGCCTGATATTGTTGCTGTGGCCTGTAATATGGTTGTTGGTATTGGTTTTGATACCTACCTTGTCGGTAAGGTTGCTGATAACTTGGTCTGACAGCTTGCCTATTGTATGGACAATCTTGAGCCATATGATTTGTATATTTTCTCTCAATGGTGCAATACAAAGCATTAGGGTTCCCTTGGGGTTGAGTTGTCATTGGACAAACATTAGCCATGTGGTCTCCTCCGCATATATAGCATCGCTTCAATGGGGTGACCCTTGGCATTGGTCTATTTTGAACTCCTAGCCTTTTGGCCACCTGCTCAGCTATTTCATCTATCTCAGTGGAGGTTCTAGAGGTATGACTAGTAGAACTGTCTGAGTCCTTATAGAGTTTGGACAGTCCTAACTCCTCACCCAAGTTGTCCTCTATGTCAATGCATATCCGCACACACTCTTCTATGGATCTAGGCTCTTTCAAGTACACATATGACCTTAACTTTGTGCTCAGTAAGCCATCTAAAAACAAGGCCACTTGTTTGGCTGATGTGGGCAATTCTGGCACATGGCATCTTTCTAAGTATTGTCTAAACCTTCTTCCTACAAGTCTCACTGTTTCTTGGGGTGTCTACTTAAAGCTGTGGATCAAGGATGATGTGTTATGCCTGATACCACTCTTGGAAAACTCTAAAATGAATTCTTCTAGCAGTTGGCCTATGTCTCGATAGTTGCCACTATTTAGGGGTTGAAACCAAGCTAAGGCAGTACCTTTAAGAGTCAAACCAAATGCCTCGAAGTGAGTGAACAAGTCCTCGACCTGTTCAGTTCTTAACACTTGCTTGAACTCGGCCACATGATCATAAGGATCTCCTGACCCATCAAAATAGTTCTTCATTGTCTTAACCACTTGAGAGGGTCTAAGGGTTCTTGAGTGCTCTCATGGTCTAGGCAATGGGAAATCATGATCATCTCTTTGATGCCTATGAACTCTATGTCTCTCCCTTTCAGGTCTTTCCGTTCCATATCCTGATCTATTTCTACCCACAGTGTTTGCAAAGCTTACCTCAGGTCTCTCTCTAGTTCTTTCCCTCTGAGTATCATGAGCCTTGGATGATCCGACTCCTTGGAGGCCCTGGGAAACATTAGATCTTGGTGGAGGGAAAATTGATTCACCCTGCCAAGTGTATGCATGCCTATCCTGCTCTGTTACCAAGAACATTTTCTCAGATGTGTGATCTAGATAGACAACTTTCCCCGGTGTCTCTAGATCCTTGAACTCATAGATGGTGACTATAGGGCTTGGTTGATCTGGCCTAAATCTCCAAAAGGCTTCCTCCGTTTCTTTATTCAAGAATAGCTCTATGCTTTTGTTGTCTTGGGAAACCCATTCTGGAGTGATCACTTTGGTCAAAACTTACTTACCTCTAGGGGTCTTGGGTTCTCGTCCTAGGTCTCCTTGCTCTAGGTCTCCTATCTCATTCTCACGAATGATGTTTCCAAACTCATATGTCCTGTCTGGTAAGTTGGTAACCACATACATGGTTCCTTCCTTATCAATGTATGCACCCTCTTCGAACTTGACCACTGGGTGTTCAAGTCCAAAGGGTTGGTCAAGATTTTTGAGTTGAACCACTGATCGTCTTAGCCCATCCTCATAGATGCGAGCACCTAATTGGTTGGTCCTGATATACTCCAATTGGGTCTTATAAGGACCTTTTGGTGTCTGTAAATAGGCAGTGCCTGAGCTACGTGTGGGTCTTTCCATGCTAAAAGACATTTCTGAGTCACTGGTTTTTGAACTTAGTGTGTAAGGATAACCACTAAGCTGTTGAGCCCAAGACTTGGCTATATGGTTGACACTAGCCTCAGATGATCTAATGCTTTGTCTATCCTTGCCTAAGTGGCTGCCAGATCTCAGTTTCATAAGCCTTGGCTTCTAGTCCCAAAGTTCTCTTATATTGCTCAAAATCCTTTGGAACTCCTTGGTTTTCTAGTTTCTCTGAGGGTCAACTTCAAAATACCCTATCTAATAATTCATGTATTCGTAACCAGTGGAAGTTTTGGTAGTACTCCCCAGGAGCTTTCCAACAAAACCAAAATCACAGCAAACGGATTTCATATGAGAAAGTTATGCCAGTTCCGGGTTCTGGGGGTTAAAACAGGGAAACAGGACCTCTCTGGGATTACTGCAGAACAGGTGATACATGATACTTAGCAGGTATTGCGATAATTGAGGTAGGCGATACTCGATACTTGCCTTGCCACGAGATATCTCAGCTAAATGATACACGACACTTGACACAAAAGTAAGCCAATGATACTCGATACTTAGGCAACATGATACACGATACTCGACCAACTAGACAGATCACGATACTCGATATCCCACAAGTATCGTAGAAGGACCCTCACGATATTCGATATTGCACAGGTATCTCCAAGAGGAATCCCACAATACACGATACTCGATATCAGGTGAGAGTTAGACTCACGATACTTGACACTTTTTGAATATCGTGATACTTGACTCCACGATACTCGATACTCAACACTGAAGCAAATCCCACGATACACGATATCAGGCAGGTATCGTGAAGAATTCAACAATACTCGATATGGCACAAGTACCGCGAGAGCAACCTCAATGATACAGGATATTTCTCAGCTATCATGAAAAAATCACGATACACGATACTTGGAATTCCCACGATATTCGATATTCCTCAAGTATCGTTTTCAGGTCTCTATGATACTCGATATGTCCCCAATATCGTGAGAAATTTTCAGACGATACTCGATATCTACCAGGTATCGCGAAAGAAAAATTCACGATATACGATATTTATCAAGTATCGTGAGAACCTCAACGATACACGATATTGGTCAGGTATCGCGAGTGTTTCTCAGTGATGCACGATATTCGACGACTTGCAAGTGTCGCGATACTCGACCACAGGAGTTCACGATACCCAGGTATCGGGATACCTCAACCGCGGGAGAACACGATACTTGGGTTTTTAGGAGTCCAAATTCAAAAATTTATGCAACTAAGAGTACCTTGTGTATTCCTTCTCACTCCTGTGTATCTGTAGATGCCAAACCTCCCTTCAAAACCGCGATATTGCACTCACGATACTTGACGCAGGTGGTGTCACTTCACAGAAATGGCCGCTTGGATTCTTGGTGTTTTGAGAGTGTTTCAAGAGCTTTTCTTCAGTGATTTAGTTCTGCACCCCCCTCTAAGCTTCTTGTTCGCAGCCACCCACGAAAAACGAGGTGAATGTACTCTAAAAAATGGAAAAAACTAAGAAGATGGTGGGTGGAGATGGTGATGGTGATGAAGATTAAGGAGAAGAGAAACTTAAAAACTGAACAGAGAATGGTGATTTTTTTACCTTCCAACATCGCTACTCTACGTCTTACCATCACACGCTCGTCCTCCAAGCTCTCTCCCTGGCAACGATGCCAAATTTGGTGTCACTCTAGCACAATGGTGAGTACCAACATGAGGACATACACCTCATAAATGTCAATCCGTGGAGACGTGAGGACCGGTATGAAGACCGCGAGCAAGTGATGGCACAAGTGTGTGAGTGAAAGCACACAAGCATGCACACACATACACACACACAAGGTAAGGGCAAAGAGTGGAACAATGGAAGATCTTCGATTGCAAAAGAGCTCTCTTACAAAGCTGAAATCTACAACAAGCTAACCTCAAAAATGATCTCTCTAGCCCTTTTTATAGTTTTTTGAGTGGTTTTGGCCCTGTCTAGACCTAGTGTCTGGCCTAGTTAAAAATTAGGTTCCAGTGCTTATTTGAGGGCTCAAACGGAGTCTAAAAATTATGAAAATTGGTAGGATGCTAGTTCTAATACTCCTCAAGCTTGAGGACTCCTCGGCTTGAACAAAATGGAGTTGCAAAAATAGAAAATGGTATTTACAATGGTTTTCAGTGATAAAAATCACTATTTTTGTAGGGATTTCTTTTGAAAATTTGACAGGTGCTTCTTGGAGCTCCCTACTTGCTCCTTCTTCTTGTGTGTCCACTTCCCTGATGTGCTTCCATGCTTTGTCCTTGACTTTGAGCTTCAACAGTGTATCGTGGCATTTCCCTCTCTCCCACCATCCCCTCGACCCCTCCAACCCCACCGTCCCCTCCTCTTTTCCCCCACCACCCCCGCGGCCCCCACCATCATCTCGACCCCCTCCAACTCCACCAGCCCTCCTGTTTTCCCCCACCACCCCTGCGGCCCCACCCTCACCCCGACCCCCTCCAACCCCACTGTCCCCTCGCGGCCCCCACCATCACCTCGACCCCTCCAACCCCACTGTCCCCTCCTCTTTTCCCTCACCACCCCCGCGGCCCCCACCATCACCTCGACCCCCTCCAACTCCACCAGCCCTCTTGTTTTCCCCCACCACCCCTGCGGCCCCACCCTCACCCCAACCCCCTCCAACCCCATTGTCCCCTCGCGGCCCCCACCATCACCTCGACCTCCTCCAACTCCACCAGCCCTCGTGTTTTCCCCCACCACCCCTGCGGCCCCATCCTCACCCCGACCCCCTCCAACCCCACTCTCCCCTCCTCTTTTCCCCCACCACCCTTGCGGCCCCCACCATCACCTCGACCCCCTCCAACTCCACCAGCCCTCCTCTTTTCCACCACCACCCCACAAGCCCTCCACCACTCATCCCACGGCCCTCCACCACCCCACCACCACCCCATAGCCCTCCACCACTCCACACCACCACCACCCCATAGCCCTCCACCACTCCACACCACCACCACCACCCCACAGCCCTCCACCACCACCCCACAGCCCTCCACCACTCCACACCTCCACCACTCACCCCACGGCCCTCCACCACTCCACACCACCACCCCACAGCCCTCCACCACTCCACACCACCACCACCCCACAGCCCTCCACCACTCCACACCACCACCACCCCACAGCCCTCCACCACTCCACACCACCACCACCCCATAGCCCTCCACCACTCCACACCACCACCACCCCACAGCCCTCCACCACTCCACACCACCCCACAGCCCTCCACCACTCCACACCACCACCCCACAGCCCTCCACCACTCCACACCACCACCACCCCACAGCCCTCCACCACTCCACACCACCACCACCCTACAGCCCTCAACCACTCCACACCACCACCACAGCCCTCCACCACACCACCACCACCCCACAGCCCTCCACCACACCACCACCACCCCACAGCCCTCCACCACTCCACACCACCCCAGAGCCCTCCACCACACCACCACCACCCCACGGCCCTCCACCACTCCACACCACCCCACAGCCCTCCACCACACCACCACCACCCCACGGCCCTCCACCACTCCACACCACCCCACAGCCCTCCACCACCACCCCACGGCCCTCCACCACTCCACACCACCCCACAGCCCTCCACTGTTACCGTTAGTGTCCATGTGAAAGGCCAAATGGCCACCGGACACTTCTTTGTATATGTTCTTTAATAAAACATATAGTGGCCTGGTCAGTCACAGACTGTAAGTTCGACCGCATTTGTAAGATCTAAGAAGTCTGTCTTCGTGCTCCCTGTGTACTGCGTTTTCTGCGTATTCTACAACATCTGTGCGGAGTACTGTGTGTGGCGACAGGAGCTCGGTTTTCTACTTTGAGCATATCGTCGTGGAGCTCTCGAGAAGGAGAGTCCAGTGTGGTGCACGCCATCGAAATACTTCACTGGTATCAGAGCAGTTCGAGGCAAGAAGCTTTGTTCCCCCCCCCAGGTTTTCTCCAAGGCTTACGACCAAGGCGGCGACCAAGGCATAGACCTTGGCATACCTTGTCATCCGAGTCACCGAAGTCACCGTTGGCGCCGTTGGCTGCGCGCGAGGGAGGACCTCAACGATCAAGGAATATAGAGGTTCCCGGTACTTCCCGGGAGGTCACCCATCCCAGTACTGTTCCCCCCAGAGCTCGCTTAACCGCGGCAATCTCTTGCCACTAAGCTACACTCTTGTGGTGTTTGAAGAAGGGGAAAGACTAAGGTTGGCATTAGCTTGAACAAGTTTTGGTCCCTCAAAGCTTCATTTTTGCTTTTAAAGCCTATTTCTGAAGCAATTTTGGGGTGTTTTTGGAGCCATTTTGGAGTACTTTCGCACGTAGTTCTCTTCACACAGGTCCAAGAACATCAAGAAGAGTGTTCCTTGTACTTCTCAGACAATAAATATCAACCTGTGGGGCTGTATTTTCAGCCACACTCGTAAAACTACAGGTTTCGCGAGGGGTTTTCAGTTTTGGTGGGAGCAGTCGCTGCAAATTTATGCAGGTTTTTAAAGCCTAAAACATCAGAGTTGACAGACACTTGCAGGTGTTATTGGCTAGTTTTTTGGGCTGTGTATTCAACCTTTCAGTGTCATTTTACTGCATATATTGAGCACATACACACCATGTACGCTTCTGTGGATACCGCTTATGTACGTCCATGTGGGCATTGATATAGCGGTTACGTTCTTTGCATAAAGCCTTTTACGTTTGATAAAGAGGGTCGTGGTGAGGTTTTCTTAACTGGGAGACACCCAGATGTCGGGGTCTCTTCGGTGATGCAGGTGGAAGACTTACCCAGCCTCGCCATAGGAGATGTATGATAGTTGTTCATAGGTGCTCGATAAGCCTAGTTGGCTTCTATTGGGTAACTGATTATATGTAGTGGAGTCAGTGATTCACTATGCAGGTAGACATGTTAGTACTTGCAGTTTTATGATACTTTGACACTGGTCATATGCTAATTTTGCAGAGGATACTCTGGCAAAATATTTCCAGATTTCTGGTTTAGTCAACTATATAGTGGTCGATTTACTCCTTGATACACTTATTTGTTGGTGTTTGGACTCTTCTAGCTCCATTATCATTCTATTCAGTTCTCTACGATCATGGCATCAGAGGTCTCAGGCACATCCGGTGGATCAGGGTCTAGTGCTAGCGTTCCGAGGAGGAGCTATAACTTGCAGGGCAAAGACCATTTTGAGATCCGAAAATTTGATGGCACAAACTTTGCTCTATGGAAGAATCAGATTAAAGATGTGCTGATTCAAAGAAGGCAATGGAAGCCAGTAAATGGGATTTCAAAGAAGCCTGCTGACATGGATGAAGATGATTGGGATGAGTTAGATGAAATGGACAGGTCTACCATTCGCTTGCACCTAGCAGATAATGTTTACTTTACAGTATTAGACTGTGAAAGTGCAGAGGAGCTTTGGAAGAAGTTATGCAATACATATGAAAAAGAGACGGCATCAAATAAAGTATATCTGATGAGAAAATTATACGACCTTCGTATGAAGGACACAGATAGTGTTGTTGCTCATCTAAATGAGTTTGATGCCATATTCTCCCAGTTACAGGCTCAGAAAATGGATATGGACAATGAAATGAAAGCAGTATTGCTGTTATGCACCCTGCCATCATCATGGGATACATTTTGCACAGCTATTAGCAATAGTGCACCAGGTGGTAAACTCGTCTATGATGACATATGTGGAGCACTCTTGAGTGAGGAGATTCGTAGAAAATCTATGGTTGGCACTCAGAGTGGAGATGCATATAATGTTCGTGATTCTTACCAAGGAAAGAATCAACAACGTGGCAGGAGCAAGAACAAGGAAAAGAATGGTCAACGGAATAAGAGCAGAAGTAAATCAAGGAAGAGGGATATTGAATGCCATTATTGTCATAAGAAAGGACACATGAAGAAAGATTGTTATGCATTAAAGAATGCTAAAGGTAAAGGACAGAATGTTGATGGGCATGTTAAACAGTTACCTGCACCATCTACTTCGACTGTGAAGATTGAAGAAATTAATGCTATTTCTGATGATGCTGATGTGTTGACACTTGATAGTACTGTGCCATCTGAGGCACTTATGGCTGATTCTCTTTCCCACACCTGGCTGCTAGATTCTGGTGCTTCTTTCCATGTGACACCACATAGAGAATGGTTCTCTAATTATGAAGCAAAGTCTCTTGGTACCGTGAGACTTGGTGACTCTTACCAGTGTGATGTTGTGGGGATTGGAGATGTGGTTGTGCAGTTCATTGACGGTTCAAAATTTACTATGCATAATGTACGCCATGTACCTCAGTTATCACGCAGTTTGATGTCAGTTGGTCAACTTGATGACCTTGGTTACAAGGTGGTCTTCTATGCTCAGTCCTTTCGTATATCAAAGGGCAATATGGTTATTGCAAAAGGAAGGAAAGTTGGCTCACTTTACCCTTTATTTGTATCACAGAAAGAACACTTGTTAGCTGTTACTGAACAGCCTATGGCTTGTATTTGGCATGGTCGTTTGGGCCATATATCTCGTAGTGGAATGGAAAATCTTTCTCGTTCTGGCTACTTACCTGTGTTATCTTTCTCTGATTTTTCATTTTGTGAGCATTGTCAATATGGAAAGCAAACCAGAAATGTGCATAAAACGCACATTGACTCTTCAATTCAGCCTTTAGATCTTGTTCATACAGATGTGTGTGGTCCTATGCCCACTAGGTCCTTAGGTGGTTCTCTTTACTTTGTTACTTTCATAGATGATGCTACTAGAAAAGTCTGGGTATATCCTATCAAATCGAAGGATGATGTATTCCCTACTTTCAGAAAATGGCTTGCTTCAGTTGAGACTGAAAAAGGAACTAAGCTTAAGGCTTTACGTTCAGATAATGGGGGTGAGTATACCTCACATGAATTCAGCCTTTTCTGTCAGTGTAGAGGGATTCGTAGAGAGTTTACAGATCCTTATACCCCAGTACAGAATGGTGTAGCTGAGAGGATGAATAGAACTATTCAAGATAGAGTAGTCTCTATGTTGCATCATGCAAACCTCTCACAAGGTTTTTGGGCAGAAGCAGTATTGACTGCAGTTCATGTGATTAACCTTTCACCTAGTACTTCCAAAGGTCTGAAAGTGGCACAAGAGTTATGGACAGGGAAACCACCATATTATGATCATCTTCGAGTTTTTGGGTGTGAAGCATATGTTCATATACCCAAGAATCTTAGACAGAAGTTGGACCATAAGTCAAAGAAATGCATTTTTCTTGGATATGGTCGAGAAGGACAATTTGGATATCGCTTATGGGATCCTGAAACACGGTCAGTGATCAGAAGTAGTGATGTCATTTTTAATGAGTCTAAGATGCATAAACAGCCGATTAAGGAGGTTGAAGTGAGAAGAGTGGTGTTTGAGGATACTAGTCCTCCGGTTAGCATGCATAAAAATGCTGCACATAGGGATGTTCAAGAGAATGTCCATTCAGATCAGTCTGCACATGTTCCTGTTCAGCAACCATTGAGACGTTCTGCACGTGTCTCATATCCACCTGATAGATATGTTCCAGGTTTAGATTTTGTTATGCTAACAGATGCCGGTGAGCCCTCTTGCTACAAAGAGGCTATGCAGACAGAGGATCATGTCAAGTGGGAGCGTGCCATGAAGAGTGAGTTGGATTCTATTCACAAGAATGGTACTTGGGACTTAGTACCTTTGCCAAAGGGAAGGAAAGCTTTACCATGTAAATGGGTATATAAGCTGAAATTCACATCAGATAGTGCTTCTCCAAAATATAAAGCACGACTTGTTGCAAAGGGTTTTAAGCAACAACATGGTGTTGATTTTGAGGAAATCTTCTCCCCAGTGGTCAAGATGACTACTTTGCGCATGTTGCTTGGATTCGTTGCAATGGAGGACTTAGAGCTAGTCCAAATGGATGTGAAAACAGCTTTCTTGCATGGAGATCTTACAGATGAGATCTATATGGAACAACCAGAGGGTTATGTAGTTCCTGGCAAGGAAAGTCTAGTTTGTAAGCTCAAGAAGAGCTTGTATGGACTTAAACAGTCTCCTAGACAATGGTACCAAAAGTTTGATGCTTTTATGAAGTCCCAAGGCTATTCTCGGAGCAATGAGGATCATTGTCTCTACACAAAGAGATGTTCTGATGGCAGCTTGATATGCTTGATACTTTACGTCGATGATATGTTGATTGCTGGGAAGTCCTCTTATGATTTGTCAATTCTCAAAAAGAAGTTGAGTCAGACATTTGATATGAAGGATTTGGGGGATGCCAAACATATTCTTGGCATGCGCATTACTCGTGATAGGAGTAAAAGATGCATATACTTGTCTCAAAGTGAGTACATATCCAAAGTACTTCATCGATTCAATATGCAGGGTGGAAAGGCATTGAGTACACCTTTACCCACATATGTGAAATTGAGCAAGGATGACTGCCCCAAATCAGATGAGGAAAAGGAATTCATGACCAAAATTCCCTATCAATCTGCTGTTGGTAGTCTCATGTATGCTATGGTAGCTACGAGACCAGACATTGCATTTGCAGTGGGAGTTGTGAGCAGATATATGTCTAATCCTGGCAAGAAACATTGGGAAGCGGTCAAAATGATTTTGAGATATCTGAGTGGCACTAAGGACAAGTGTCTATGCTTAGGTAGAGGGAAAGCATCCATTATTGGTTACACAGATTCTGACTATGCTGGTTGTGTAGACAATCGTAAGTCTACATCAGGGTACATTTTTCATTTTGCTGGAGGTGCTATCTCTTGGAGATCTCGTCTTCAAGAATGTACAGCTGTTTCCACCACAGAAGCAGAGTATGTTGCAGCAAGTGAGGCATGTAAGGAAGCATTGTGGCTTTCTCGTCTTGCTTGTGATATGGGTTTGCCTCAGCATGTACCTCACTTGCTCAGTGATAGTCAGAGTGCCATTGCTTTGGCTAAGAATCCGGTCTATCATGCAAAGACCAAGCACATTGAGGTGAGGTATCACTTCATTAGAGATTGCTTAGCCACTGAGAGCATTATTCTTGAGAAGGTTCACACTCGAGATAATGCTGCAGATGCTTTGACTAAAGCTCTACCACAGGATAGCTTTCGACACTGTTGTCACTTGATGGGGGTTACTTGATTCTTGATCTTACGCAGTCACTTGTATACTGTGTAACATGCCCATCAGGTGGGAGGTATAGTTTGTATACTTACACTCAGGTATTCTTTATCATTCTTTCTTTTTTCTCCCATAGTTACTCTGGCCATATTGGCCTTTAGTGGGAGATTGTTACCGTTAGTGTCCATGTGAAAGGCCAAATGGCCACCGGACACTTCTTTGTATATGTTCTTTAATAAAACATATAGTGGCCTGGTCAGTCACAGACTGTAAGTTCGACCGCATTTGTAAGACCTAAGAAGTCTGTCTTCGTGCTCCCTGTGTACTGCGTTTTCTGCGTATTCTACAACATCTGTGCGGAGTACTGTGTGTGGCGACAGGAGCTCGGTTTTCTACTTTGAGCATATCGTCGTGGAGCTCTCGAGAAGGAGAGTCCAGTGTGGTGCACGCCATCGAAATACTTCATCCACCACTCCACACCACCACCACAGCCCTCCACCACACCACCACCACCCCAGAGCCTCCACCACACCACCACCCCACAGCCCTCCATCGCTCCACAAACCCCCCACAAACCCCACAAATCCCACATTTTTCCACGACCTTACATAAGGCTCTTATACAGTTTGGATGGACATTTGGAGGATCATTTCTCAGCCAAACCCTATAGTGCTATATATCGTTGGAAAGCTCTCCGCGAGTACTTTGCAATGGCGCAATAATAACTTTGAAATATTGGATCAAGTTTTTACCACACCCCAAAAACCCCCACAACTCCCCATAACTCACCCCTATTCCCACCCAACCAACAAACCCCAGAAACCCCACACAACTCCACACAACTCCACACCCCTCCACAAACCCCATAATCTCTCTCAACTCCCCACAACTCACCTCCCATACCACCCACTTAATATGAAGGATCAAAAGCTACTACCAAAATTAGGTGAAGGATGTGCTTCTCAAGGTCATTCAAATATCACGGGCGGCACAAAATGAGGATCTCAGTTTGCATTCAAAAGTGACAATAAAGGTGTAAGTGGTAAAAGTGAAAGTGGAAAAATGACTATTGCTGCCAACCATTCATGACGACTGCCTATTTTTGAGGATCCAATTCAAATCAAGTGGAATATTTGATCTACCCCTCCAATCTTGGGTAATCAACCGGCGCATGATCAGTGGACGTGAGGAATCCGCAAGGCCCTCTTGGCCTATTGGAGCCTATAAAAGCAAGGGATTTGTTTTCATTTGGGATATACATTCAGATACACACATTTACATACGTACGTACATAGGTCCTCTCTTTGCACTTTGTGGCTTCAAGCCTACTGTAGGAAGTCACTCTGTGGTGTGGATACAGAGCGTGGGCTTCCCAATGGAGGGCTAATAGCACTATAGTGTGAAGAGAGTGGCTTGATTTTGTCATTCTGTGTGAGTTAGTGGTATTTTCGTGCTCTTTCCCTTAGAGCAAGTCTTCATACTTTGTATTGGTCAGTGCTAGTCTGCATCTAGTTGTGTCCATTGTACGGATTGGAAGAATCCCTTGTATTGATGTTGTTTAGTTCTGGAGTGGCATGTTAGCCCAGAGCATGAACTTTTGAGCATCTCCTTGCCTATGTTGTAATCATCTGATTCGAACTAAGGAGTGGATGGTCTTCCATTATCGTCATTTTGTCATTAATACTTTCTTGAGTATTCACAACTCTGTGCAATCATTGATATCTGCATGCTCAAAGAAGTGTTAAAGGGTATATTTCCCTAAGGAGAACCTCCCTTGAGTAGTTGAAGTACTGGAGTACTTGCTGCATGTTCTTGTTAAAAGTAGATACCCGAGTGCCTCCTCTATAGTTTGGCACGCCCGGTGGGACACTTGCATTTCTGTGAGAGGCCCTGAGGATAGTAAATAGTCCTCCTTTTCAATATTTTCACCCTATTGCATTTGCAAGTAGGTACATGACCCATACGCGAGCAGATAAGGAGCCTCTTCATATACGAAGGAGCCTTAAGAAGGTAGCTATATCTTCAACTAGTGAACCTACCTCCCCTCTACCATCTTTGAATTTATCTATTGATTTCGGTGCGACACCACTATCAACGGAGAAGCATAGGAGAACATTAGACTTCTCCTCAGATACGTCAGAAGAAACACCAGTGCAAATGGAGGATCTCTCTCATTTACTCTCCAGACTCAATATTAAGTTCCCTACCTTCAAGGGACAAGCTCATGAGGATGTTGATGATCATGTGAGGAGGTTCATCTCCTTATGTCGTGGACGAGGTCTGCAGAATAGAGAGGATGCAATGATGGTACTCTTCCCATCCACATTAGAAGGCCTTGCTGACAAATGGTACAGTCAATATGCAGATGGCCATTTTGCTACATGGGAGGCTCTGAAGATGGCATTCTCACAGACATTTCAACCTAGTGACTCCTCGGAAAGAGCTCTAGACCAGCTCGAGAATCTAAGGCTAAGATCAGGTGAATCCTTTCATGAACTTCACACTAGAACACAAGCACTTGTTGCACGTCTGCCACATGCTCTAGGTGAATTCTTGGTCAAAAACTGGATAGAAAAAGCTCTGCCTAGGTCATCTCAGCAGAAGCTATGTGAGTCTCTTAGATTGGATGCAACCCTCAATGATTTTGTTGTAGCATCATCACACATTGAAGAAGTTAGGCAACATTTTGAAGGGGATACACAATCGAATTATGCTGCAGAACTAGACCCTATTGGGCAACTGAGGAAGGAACTGAAGGCATTAAGAATGCAACAAAATCAACAGGAAGAGAAGGTCTTGCCACCACTGTGTCGCACTGATGATGAAGTAGCCCAACTTCGCCATGAGTTAGAAGATTTGCGGACCACTCAAGATGTAAGAAGGCAAATTTGGTGCACAATATGTAACAACAATGGGCATTCCAATGCTAATTGTCCTAACAAGGTAAGTTGTCAATTTTGTGGAAAGGATGGCCATGAAGCTAGAGACTGTTACTACCTCAAGGGTACACAGCAACGAGGTAACTCTCAAGCTTTGGATTCATATTATGCTAGTACCAAATGCACCTAATAGAGAGGAGAGAAAACCAACGAAGCCCAGATATAATAGGCCTTTGATGTGCTACCGTTGTGGTGAGTATGGCCATATGCAAAACAGGTGTTCCCTTCCAGAAGATGCACCTCCTTGTCAGCATTGTCCCAAGGCTAAGGATCACTACACTCAAAGATTTCCCAAGAAGCCGTCCTGCTCCAATCCACATGATTGCAGTCTCTCCACAAGAAGAAGGTAGGACCACTCAGTCTTATGCTGTTTCATCTTCTTCAATACCCATGATGACTAGAGCCAGACAAGCGACAATAACCCATAGAGAAGAACAAGAGGGAGTCCAGGATAAAGAAGAGGAAAAGAAGTCTGGATGGAAGGGCCAAGTAGAAATTGAAGGAGCTTATGAAAGGATGGCTACTTCTCTAAGGGACCAACCAACAACTCTGCAAGAAGACACTCATGAGGTAAACATTGAACAGATCTTGAAAGGTATTCATCACAAGGCTAGTCTATACGAACTTATAAGGATGGATTCAAAAATAAGAAGTGACTTATTGAAGATTATACACTCTGCTCACTTGGTCCAATCACCCAGTATAGATGGTTTCATGGTTGATTTTCCCCCTACACCCTTAGCAGACTACCAAAGCTCAAGATTATCTATTTGTATAAAGGATGAAGCTCTCACAGGTGTGATCATAGATGGAGGCTCTGGTATCAATTTGATGCCAGATTTCACAATGAAGAAACTGAATTTGAACCCCACCAAGATGGCACCATTCACAGTTACACTAGCAGATCAACATTGGGTTGCGCCTCTTGGCATTATTGAAAAGGTACTGATGATAGTACAGGGTTGCCACTTTGTTCTAGATTTTGTTGTTATTTCACTTCCACAGGAGACTTCTTACCCTTTACTCCTGGGGAGACCTTGGCTGAGGCAAGCAAAAGCTTTGCAAGATTGGGGGAAAAACAAACTATGGATTTCAACAAGCACCAATAGCCAACTGCAATTACATTTGGAAGAAGGATTCGACTCAAGGAAAACTACTGGGTATACTGTAGATACTCAAGTAATGCCCTCTCTACCCCAAGAAGAAGATACATTATTGACTTGGATGATAGAAAGTGCAGTGTTGCACAGTGGAAATCAGTGAAATAGAAGAAGAAGTTACAGATGAAGGAGTTGAAGGAAAAGGCCATGAAGATCACAAGGAGTTGGAAAATGAGAGTTTGCAAGAGAATACAAACTTTGAAGAGGCAAAAAATATAGAAGTACCCGGGATGGAAGGCTATGAGCCTGAGTGCAGAGAAGATCTTCCTTTTACGGATATACCTCAAGGATGGACCAGAGAACATATTGCAGAATATAAGTTAAAGTCCACTCCTGCATACAGTGGAGATGATTTCTCAAACAAGACTAGTCCTGAAACACTAGTTCAAGAAATAAATCTACGGGATGAAGAGAACCCTCAAGTAGTCCACTTGGCCTCTTGGCTATGGCATTATCCTCCTTTACTGCAGAAGGTAACTTCTTTACTTTTTGCCTACAAAAATGTCTTCGCATGGTCCAACAAAGATCTAACAGGGATACCAGAGGAGCTTGGATTACACAAAATACCCTTAGTTGAGGGAGCCGCGCCTGCAAGAAGTAGGCCGTATCGACTCAATCCAAAATATGCAGAGGCGGTAAAGTTGGAAGTTACAAAACTAGAAGAAGCAGGTATAATTGTTCCAGTAGAACATTCCAGGTGGCTTTCTTCTATGGTTATTGTACCCAAGAAAAATAGTGGAAAAATAAGAGTTTGCGTTGATTTTCGTGCCTTAAATAAACTGTTCAAGATGGATTTCCTCAGCCCTTTTCAGAACAAGTACTTGAGGAAGTAGCCGGTCACACTTTGTATAGCTTCTTGGATGGTTTTAGTGGCTACAATCAGATAGTGATCCATCCTGATGATAGGGACAAAACAGCCTTTGTTACTCCATGGGGCACTTATGTCTATACTCGCATGGCTTTTGGTTTGAAGAATGCACCAGCTTCATTTAATAGAACAATGTATCTAATATTGGGCAAGTGGTTAACAACCTTTCTCCGCATTTTCATGGATGACTTTTCAGTGTTTTCACACACAGATAGAAGAGCAGCAGTTCAAGATTTCCATGATCATTTGGAAAATCTAAAGGAAATCTTTGAGCAATGTCTCAAAACAGGTTTGAAATTAAATCCTGCTAAATGTCATTT
Organism: Ceratopteris richardii; assembly: GCA_020310875.1. NCBI lineage: Eukaryota > Viridiplantae > Streptophyta > Polypodiopsida > Polypodiales > Pteridaceae > Ceratopteris > Ceratopteris richardii. Next base: position 66,155,713 of record CM035415.1, read on the forward strand.
TTTGGTCACCAAGGGCACTATTCTTGGTCACATAGTATCTGCTGAAGGGATAACAGTTGACCCTGCAAAGGTTACTGCTATTCTATCCATGCCTATTCCACAAAGCCCAAAAGAAGTGCAAAGTTTTTTGGGCCATGCAGGATATCATAGAAGATTCATACGAATGTATTCAGAAATAGCTAAGCCCTTATGAAGGCTTACCACTAAAAAGGTCCCTTTCTCATGGAGTGCTGAAGCTGAGAAAGCATTTTGTGAACTAAAACTGAGGTTATGCACTGCTCCACTTTTAAGTGTTCCTAACTGGTCATTGGAGTTTCATGTGCATACAGATGCCAGCCTTCATGCTGTTGGTGCAGTTCTAGCTCAACCATCATCACACAAGGTTGATAGACCTATCTCCTATGCCAGCAAATTACTCACCCAAGCAGAAAGGAACTATATTACGACCGAAAGGGAAGGCTTGGCTATTGTATTTGCTCTTCAAAAGTTTCGGCATTACCTTGGTGTACATTTTATAGTCATTTCTGACCATCAGCCCTTAAAGTACTTGATAAACAAGCCTAGAGTGGCTGAAAGGGTTTGGAGATGGTTACTCCTGTTTCAAGAATTTAACTTTGATATTCATATTAAGCCAGGAAGAGAGCACTACATGGCAGATCAAGTGTCCAGGACTGCAATGAGCGAGAAGGCAACAGGTATTAATGATGAGCTGGTGGATAGTAATCTCTTCCTAGTGGCAATTCAGACTGATTGGTATGATGGAATTCTCCATTTTCTTACTACTGGAAAACTCCCAAAGCATTTGACACCTATAGAAAAAAGAAGATTACTCCTGAAAACTAAGGCGTACTCACTCATAAATGGGAATTTATATAGATATTGTCAAGATGATATCCTGAGAAAATGTGTTTATCCAGAGGAGGTAACCCCTTTGCTTGAGGCAGCACACAGTGAAGGGCATCTAAAGGGGGAAGAATTGGCTCACAGAATCATCCATAAGGGTCTATGGTGGCCTCATATTTACAAGGATGCGATCATGTTTGCTAAAGAATGCCACATCTGCTAGAGGTGTGCTCCTACGCCAACCAGATTGAATTTCCAACCATTAGTCATATCTACAGGATGGCTCCCATTTGAACGCTGGGGTCTTGATTTCATAGGACCAATTAGTCCAACTGGCCAACCTGGAGGTAATAAGTATATTTTGATGGCCACATGTTATGCAACTAAATGGATTGAGCCTAAAGCTACTGTGGACTGCATGGCATTAACGGTAGCTAAGTTCTTGTATAAACGTATTTTCTCAAGATTTGGTTGCCCACTGGAAATCACTAGTGATAGGGGAACACATTTTTTAAATCAGCTGCTCCAATTTGTATTTGACAGGTACAAGGTCTCCCATAAAAAATCTTGTGCCTACTATCCAAGGGCAAATGGGCAAGCAGAGAGCTCCAATAAGATTTTGATCGGGTTGCTGCGCAAATTATCTTTTGATCATCAAAGCTTTTGGCCACAAGCATTGATCGGTGCAATTTGGCCTTTCAGAACTACAAGAAGGGGAACCACTGGTGAGAGTCCATTTCGCTTAGTATATGGAAAAGAGGCATTGGCCCCATTTGAATTCATTATCAAAAAGGAACTGGGAACCAAAACCATTGGAATTGAACCTCCCATTGAGAGATTGGTGGCATTAGAAGAATACAGAGAAGGAGCAATGCAAAAACTTCAGGTAACACAAGAAGATCGCAAAAGACTGCATGACAGGTATCTGAGGTCTAATGAAGTTCAGGAAGGATCCATGGTTTTAGTGCATCAGGTCCCAACAATTCCAACCAAACTGGCACCCAAATGGATAGGACCTTACACGGTGGTAAAGGTATTACCTCATGGAGTAGTACATCTGGAGAATTTGCAGGGTAAGGGGATACCCCTGGTCAATATTTCCAGGGTGAAGAAGTACCTGAATTAAGGTAAATTGGAAGCATTTCATTCAGCATACCTACCCTATTTCATTCAGTAATTGCAGTTTATTATACAAAAAAAAGTGTGCAAAAAATAAATTAAAAAAAAAATTATTATTTTTATTATTTATTTATTTATTTCTCCAGGGTGAAGGATTATCTGAGTTAAGTCAAGGAGGAAGAACTTCCTTCACTATCTTGTTTTTAGCTTTCGGAATTGCACCGGGACGGTGCAAAGACTTGATGTGGGGGTCTGTATCGCGGCATTTCCCTCTCTCCCACCATCCCCTCGACCCCTCCAACCCCACCGTCCCCTCCTCTTTTCCCCCACCACCCCCGCGGCCCCCACCATCACCTCGACCCCCTCAAACTCCACCAGCCCTCCTGTTTTCCGCCACCACCCCTGCGGCCTCACCCTCACCCCGACCCCCTCCAACCCCACTGTCCCCTCGCGGCCCCCACCATCACCTCGACCCCTCCAACCCCACCGTCCCCTCCTCTTTTCCCCCACCACCCCCGCGGCCCCCACCATCACCTCGACCCCCTCCAACTCCACCAACCCTCCTTTTTTCCCCCACCACCCTTGCGGCCCCACCCTCACCCCGACCCCCTCCAGCCCCACTGTCCCCTCATGGCCCCCACCATCACCTCGACCCCCTCCAACTCCACCAGCCCTCCTGTTTTCCCCCACCACCCCTGCGGCCCCACCCTCACCCCGACCCCCTCCAACCCCACTGCCCCCTCCTCTTTTCCCCCACCACCCTCGCGGCCCCCACCATCACCTCGACCCCCTCCAGCTCCACCAGCCCTCCTCTTTTCCACCACCACCCCACAATCCCTTCACCACTCACCCCACGGCCCTCCACCACACCACCACCACCCCACAGCCCTCCACAACTCCACACCACCACCACCCCACATCCCTCCACCACTTTACACCACCACCCCACAACCCTCCACCACTCCACACCTCCACCACTCACCCCATGGCCCTCCACCACTCCACACCACCATGACCACCCCACAGCCCTCCACCACTCCACACCACCACCCCACAGCCCTCCACCACTCCACACCACCACCACCCCACAGCCCTCCACCACTCCACACCACCACCCCACAGCCCTCCACCAATCCACACCACCCCACAGCCCTCCACCACACCACCACCACCCCATGGCCCTCCACCACTGTTGCTCTAGCACAATGGTGAGAACCACGTTAAGAAGCTTCACCTCCTTAATTGTCAATCCGCGGAAGAGATAGGAGTGATATGAAGATCGTGAATGTGAGATGATGTGAGAGTGAAGGTGAGAAGCACCAAGATGCACACACACATACACACACACAATGAAGAGACAAGCAAGACAAATGGAAGGTGGGAAATTAACTCTATTACTCAAGAACACTATTACAAGCTCAAAATAGCTCTAAGCTCTTCTCTACTCAAACAAGCTACCCTCAAAAATGAGCTCTCTAGCTCTTTTTATAGTTTCTAGACTAGTTTTGACCGGTTTCACATCTAGTGACCGGCATAGTTAAAAATTAGGTCCTAGATGCTATTTGAAAGGGTAAACGGTGTCTAAAACTAATGAAAATTGATACGCTCATTCTACCTAAGCTCCTCAAGCTTGAGGACTGCTCGGCTTGCACAAAATGGAGCTATGGATTACAAAATGGGGTTTTCTATGTTACAATAGTGATAAAAATCACTATTGGAGGTTTTTGGAAAGTATTTGAAAACATAATTCTTTCAAAAAAGATTCGATTGGCTCCTTGCTCCGTCGTTACATGCTTTCGCGTCATCTATGCCTCTGGCTGCTTCCAACACCCCCCTCCCTCTCGCTTATGTCGTCCCTGACAGAACCTTGTTGTGAGGTCTGCCGGATATAGTTCTGTAGGAGGTCTTGAGCGAGGGTGTGCTCGGAGATACGAATGCCTCGGGCCAGGTTGGCCTTGAGTTTCTCCCAGTCGATTGGTTGCGGTTCTTCCGGTGGCGGGAGCTGATAGTGTGTGGAATAAACCATTCGTTCACAGGCAAATAAGTATAATAAATGTGTAGGCCTGCTTATGAATACCTCTGAATGGTATTCCCAGAAGCCGGTTGTGAACATCTCTTCGAATGTCTGCTTGTAGCACGCCGGTAGGTACTTTATTCTGCAATGCCAGGCATAACACACCCGTAGCGATGGCGTTGTACTCATATCATATACCATATCGAAATTGCCATGTTCAAAGCCCGGGGTGTTTACATGAGGTGCCTTGACGCGTCGGAAGACTTTAAAAATCATTTGCATCATGTCAAAGATTTTGACAGTCATATGCGCCGCTATATCGTCCATATGCTTTAGTCTAGGGAGCCAGTGGCGAATTGTAGCCATCATGTAGCCTACAGTTGGTAACTCGATGGGTGGCTTAAAATAGGGGTAATTCAACCAGTCCTGGCACTGCTTATTGTTTTGTACCTTAATAGCAAAGGCTGTCCAGGAGCGGCGTCGTGGTACTGGTCCCCAACATGGGTTGTACTTTAAGTGCAAAGGTGCCTTTACCCATGTACTCATCATTTCTGGATACTTCTGTAGTAAATCTTTCTGCCACTCTGGTTGATAGATCTCTCCTTGCTGCGCATCTAGTGGCAAATCGTCCTCCTCGAACTGAGTCGCATGCGATGGTTTCTTACCTGTTTCTTTCTCAATGGCTAACTGGTATTCGGCCATTAACATAAAATACGGTTTATACTGTAGCTCGTGCCCAGATATGTATCGTCGCGGGGCCAAATGAGCAAAGAATGGAGACTATAAAATTCTTTCTTCTATCATCGCCATGGCATGTAATTGTGCCTCTACTCTAGCTGAGTGTGTTGTCCCAAGTTCCTCAATTGTCTTCATCCACACGGGGGTCGGGAGTTCGTAAGTCATCTGGCCTTCGGCCGTGACGCGTCCGCCTGGGATGGGTTGTGGCTCGTACGCCTCTTCGAACGTTTCCTCCACCGGGATGGTGACAGTTTCTTCCTCAGCTGGTTGCTCAGGTGGGGAATCTGGCCTTGGTGGTGCTTCATATACTGCAATCCTTGATTCAAGGTTCGATACCTGGGCCCTTAATGCGTTGAGTTCCTCTAAGATGTCAGAAGAGGGGTCCACAGGTGCTGGTATGTCTTGGTGTGCCGGTGCTCGTAACTGGAGTAATTTGTGATCTTCTTTGAGTTTCTGTAACTCCTCATTCATGCGATCGGATTCATCTAGCAGTCTTACATGATCTTCTAGCAGCATCCTCATCGAGTCTGAGGGAATGGCTTTGAACCGACTAGGACTCAAAGGTTGGTCTGGGTGGTCGAGAGCTGCTTCTAAGTTTTCTCGGTTCTGATCCTGTAAGCGCTGGTTTTCTTCCTTTGCTGTTGCTAGATGTCTTTTGAGTAAGCCCATGTTTCGTGTTAGCATTGCATTGCGGACTGTCTGGGCTCTTAATAAGTTATCCAGGTCAGCAGTGGCTTCCTTGGTCTTTTCTTCGCTTTCTAGTTCTAATTTATGATAGGCCTCTCGTAATTCTTGGTAGCGGCTGTTCAGTGAGGCATTCTCAATAGACAATAAATTAAGCTGCAAGTGTAAGTCATTGGTTGTCTCTACAGCTGCTGGTAATTATCGCCAAGAGATGTGAACTCATCTCTTACTTGCGTCATACACATGAACATCTGTTGAAATACATTATCTACAGTGGGTGATCGTATTAATGGGGAGCTAAATGAAGATGTAGTGGGTGTAGATGCAAAGGGAATGGGGAATGGGGTTGGGAAGGTGGATGCTGTGGTGATTGTTGAAAATTGTGATGTGCTTAAATATGTTTGTGCTGTGAGTGAAGTGAGTGATGGTGCAGTGGGTGGTGAGATGTCCATGTCATTGGACGTGTCCAGTGCGGTGACCGTGAATATAGGTGTGACTGTGGGTGCTTGCGCTGGTGTAAATACGGGATTTACAAAGGTTGAGGAGTAATCTACAGGGGGACTTGCTGGTTCAGCTGGGTGGAAAGGGGAAAGAGGGGTTACAGTGGGTCGAGGAGGTGAGCGATCCTGAGCTGGGAAAGCAAAATGCTGCATGCATATCCGCAATGGCTTGGAGAACTCAGGGGTTATAGCTGAAATATCCTCCCACTTAGTGACATCACCATGTTTCATCGGCTCTGGAACTAGCCGTTCTCGCTCCGTCGGAGTATGCGTTCCATGTATTTTGAGAGCTGCGTGAATTAAATCTTTGGACAAATAAAACCTTCTGAATGGAGGGTCATTTACCAAGGATGGTAACATGAATGTGCCGGGTAGATCCTTGTTCTCTGAAGCTATCAAGGTGGTGATGAGGTAAAAGCATCTGTAAAAATCGGGTTTAGGCAGAGGGTCACTAAAATATTCTGTAAATCCCGCCCGTGCCCAAACGTGCGTTAAATCTTGTGTATTCTGCAGTCCTTCAAATTCTCTTGAAAAGAACTGATACTTGGCCCATGTGCGCAAATCAAATGCCAAATTGGCCTCAAATATGAAATCAGCGTCTGCTAATGGTCCTGCTAGGCCTTGAAACCAGTGAGAGTTACGATGAATCTTCTCAATATATCCTCTAGGAGGATCTTCGATTGGCATGGGTCCTGGAAAACCTTGAAACTCTGGTGGTTGCACCGTCGGATGAGATTCCGCGAGTAATTCTCCAATATTGGCCATTGGTGTGCTTGGGCCAGCTTTTGATGGTCCTTCTTCGGTTTGCATGATGACTGACGAGCTAATGGAAAAGATCTGCTACAAAAGATTAGCACATTAGTATGGAAATTAATTATGATCCCATTAAGGTGAGACCGCAATCCCTTTCCATAACCGATGTGTAACACGTTGTGGGCGCGATTTCTGACGACTGGCGGATCAATTCAGTCGTCTCGCTAACGGCGCACGCAGGGTGACTATGCAGGACAGGTACAAGTTTTAAGTTTTCCTAGGGTCCATAAGGTGAAGCGTTCCTATAAAGTTCAATTGCGTCAAAATAAGAAGGTGGGATAATCTTTTCACTAACTATTTGATCTTTTATAGTTTCGTTTGTTTCTTCTTGGATGTTTTCTTCGTTTCTATTTACAGTTGGAGGAAAAGGTTCTTCACTAACACTAGGAGGAACAGTAGAAAGTAAAGTTATAGTTGTCCTAGGATCATACAAAGATTCTTCTACTATTACTTCTTTTATTAATTCTTTATCTTCTATTGGTTTTGGAAACAACAATTCAAAAGTTGATGAAGGTAGAAAGGTGTTACTAGAAGAATTTTCTTTAGACATAAAAGATGATACTAAATTAATAACCAAAGTCCTATACAACCTCAAGGATGATGTTTATAAATGACAGTCTAAAAAAAAACAAAATAGCAACACACAAAAAAAAAAACAAAAATAGCAACACACACAAAAAAAAACAAAAAAGAAAGAAAATCTCTCTCTCTCTCTACTGTTCTCTCTTTCTCTCTCTCTCTCTCTCTCTCTCTCTCTCTCTCTCTCTCTCTCTCTCTCTCTCTCTCTCTCTCTCTCTCTCTCTCTCTCTCTCTCTCTCTCTCTCTCTCTCTCTCTCTCTCTCTCTCTCTCTCTCTCTGTGCTGCGCGTGCAGCAGAGCTGCGCCGCCAGCAGAGAAAGGGAGGGAGAGAGAGAGGGAAAAAATTTCTTTTAGATAAAAAAGGGAGAGGCAAGAAGAAGGGAAGAAGAAGAGGGGAAAGAAAGAAAAATCAGAAAATAAATCTCTGCACTTCCTAAAAAAATTTGCTTTTCATAAATGGAAGGACAAGAGAGATGGCCTTCTCTCTCCTCCTGTCAGAGGACTGACATAAAGCTAAGTACAAATATGACTATAGTCTAGAGAAGAATTAAGTACCTGAAAAAAAAACACATGAACTTGTGAGCACGTACTCCCTTCTTAAATAGATGTGAGTAGCCCACCATAGCCTACAATTCTCTTTAGATAACTCAACCAATTACCTAAATTGACTCCACATCACTCCAACAACACTCAACAAGAAAAAAGGCGTGGAATTTTCCTTTATGTGAATTTCATCCAACTATTTAAATATTCTATGGACCATATACTTTAGAATTTAAATAACCTTTCACTTCGCCTTTTTTATTTAATTGAATACTAAACTTTTAGAATAAATACTATAACTTAGACTAAAATTTAATTTAACCCATTTTAATTATTACCTTACGCTTAGTGGAAATAAATAAATAATATATTTATCTATTATTTTGCTAAGGTTCCAAATGATATAATTAACCTATTGAATAATTCATTTATGGACTACAACCCACTTATTTAATTATTTAACCTTAGGTTTACCCTACAACTAACTTTAAACCACATCAATTAGCTCCAACTAACCCATAAATCTATTTTCTAACCTTCCATAACCCACTAGGATGAATAATTAACCCATAATTAACCTTAAAGCTTAACTTGAACCCTATAATCCATGCTCAAAACATACATTTAACCCTTAATTACCCTTGTAATTTAGCTAGAGTATGATCAAAACCTATAATTAACCCTTAATTATCTTTATATTTTCATCCAAAACTTAGTTTACCCCTTAAGTAACCCTTAATTTAACATCTATAATACCCTTGAATAAACTTAAATGAATACTTCCCATCTTGATTTTGGTCAGCAAACTTCTTTTCCTGCAAAATTTAAGTCAAACATTAGTCAAAATTCCATAATTTAACCAAACTTATATCAATCAATTAATCTTTTAATTTTTGTAATATTTTAAGAGTAACAATTTCTCTCCAACATCCGCCCCCACTAAACCTGCACATCGTCTCGATGGGCCAACCTGCAGTTTCAAGTGGAACAAATCAAATTCTTTTGAAAATAATTTTAAATCCTTTCAAAATTTTATTACATCATGCATTCACACTTTATGCAATTAAAAAGATTTGTACAAATCATTTTTGTTAAAAAAAACAACATAGAAATAAGTTATAAAATATCATGTCATATTTTTGAATCCACATTTAAACAAATATTTATAAGAATAAATCATAAGTCTTATAGTCCTTCTGTTCATGTCACTTGCTAAGAATAAGTAACTTATCCTTCATAACAGCATATACAAAAAGAAAAATTTTCCCATCAGATAACAGAATTATATGCCTCCTACTTTTATTTCCTATGGTCTGACTCTCTTTTATTACTTAAATCATTTCATTTTTCTTACTTCATCCCAACTCAGCTTTTTCTTTAATTTTTAACAAATCGGCCTATACCGAAATTGGGTGCGACTCCTGGACTTGTCCACCCGGCCAAGTTTACCCCACTTGTCTGCCAACCCGGTATAGCGCACGACAAACTATGTCAGCCCTACATGAAATCGACGTCAGCTCATGGCTCTGATCGCCCGACCAGAGTAACTCCACCCGCCTACCGACCCATGCAGGCGCATGACAACATATAGGTTAGGCCTATGATGAAACTAGCTGCAGCCCGTGGCCTTGATCACCCGACCAAGGTTGTTCCACCCGCCTACTAGCCCAACATAGCACACTAACAACAGACACATACATATAAACTAGTTGGGTATGAAGTTTTTAATTAATTTTTATTTTATTTAGAGGTCAGATCTCATAAAAAATAAAAGCAAGATACAAAATCCCATTTACTAATGAATAAAATTTCTTTTAATCATATACATATATTCAAAATAAGACTACCTTTCCTTTTACAAGTTTCCAATTCCAAAATTTCTATTTAACTTCCTGATTCAGTTCATATAAATACGAGTTATTATGCTTCAATCATAAATATTTCAGATATTTCTATATCTTAATTCTACATGATTTTTTTTTTTTTAAATAAATTGAAACATATCCTTTTAATCCATGCAGTAATGCTTATGCATATACACAAAAAATTAAAGAATCTCTAATCAAAACTGTTTCACCTGATTTTTAAATAGATTTTTAATCGTCATCTTCATTTTCATCAGCATCATCTTCAGCATCATTTTCTTCAATTTCATATTCTTCATTATTTCTCTTTTTAAATAGCTTAACTCTTTTTCCTGCAATCAAATTTTTCAATAAAGAACCATCAAATTCTCTAAGCTTAAATGTACCATTTTCAAATACAGTCACAACTACATATGGTCCAAACCATCTCTTAATTAATTTTTTCCTAGCATCATACTGAGTATCAAAAGTGCTATCATAAACTAAAACCCAGTCATCTACTTCTATAGTACAAGGTCTAAGTCTATGTTTTTTATCAAAATAGATTTTATTTTTAAGACGTGAATTTTTAATTTTCTGAACAGCTTCTTCAATCATTTTATTACCTATATTTAACTGCATAATCCTAACCGAAATTAGATCTTCACGAGTCATCTCATTATTCCACGGAAGTGTCGTCCATGAAATAATCTGGGACTGGATAGGAAAAATTGGCTTTTGACAGTACATTAGTTCTGCAGGCATAAATCCTGTAGACCTAGTATACGTCATCTTGTCTGCCCATAGTGCAAAAGGAAGGAATCTAGGCCACTGTCGCGTATCACCATTGCAGGCCTTAGAAATTGCCTTCACAATAGAGGGATGACCCCGCTCAATCTTACCATTAGACTCCGGATTATAAGCAGTAGTGAGAGACAGACGAATCCCATGCAGATCAAAAAATTCTCTAGCCTCTCTAGCATCTAGCTCTCCCCTATCTGCCACTATCTTCTCTACATAGCCAAATCTACTAATAACTTCTTCTAGCAAAAATTTACATACGTTAAAAGTAGTTTTCGTACGAAGCGCTCTACCTTCTACATGATTAGTCAGGTCTTCTCTAGCTAAAACTATATATCTCATCTTATCTAATCCTTTAGGCATGGTCACTAAATCAACTACCCACTTGTAATGAATACAAGGAGGATAGGTAGGGTGCAAAGGTTCTCTATGCCTAACTGACGAATGTACCTGACATGTAGTACAAGTACTAACAAAGTCACGTATATTCACATACATACCCGGCCACCAGTAGGCTTCTCTAATTTTATCATAAGTTGCATAAAAGCCTTTATGACCTGCCCAAAGAGTCTCATGCATATCTATCATAACTTTATTTTGCAGTTTTTTATTTCCTAAAACTCGCTGAGGATATCTAATTTTTCCTTTAGCATGTCGCCAAATAAAACCATCTTTTAGGAAAAAATTAAACGCACGTTTTCTAATATCTCTAAATCTATTAGCTGACCAAATAGGTAATTGCTTCAGAGTACTAAGATAATAACCTATATCAGACCAAATCCCTTTATACTCATTTTCATTAAATTTTTCATATACATATATATCAGAAATATAATTAATTACATTTAAATCAGTTTTAGACAATTCATCATCTTCAAATTTAGCCCTAGAAAGCATATCTGCTACGGAATTAGTTTTACCAGAAATATGATTTAAAATAGGATTAATAAACTTAATATATGATATCCATCTTAACATAGCTATATCAAGAGAAGAACAGTTAATAATCATTCCTATTAAAGGTAAACAATCTGTTTCTATGATGACATTAGCTCCTATAAAATACTCTTTATCAGTTTTTAATGCAGTAACTAAACCCCATAATTCTCGTTTTATTTGTGGATAATTTCTTTGAGTTTCATGCAAAATTTTAGCTCCAAATCTAATAGCATATCTATTTCCCTCACTATCATCTTGACCTATTACCCAGCCTATTCCTATAGGGCTAGTATCTACAGTTAAAATAATTGGTTTATTGTTTGAATAATCTACACGTTTCAAAACTGGTGCATTAGAAAGCAAATTTTTTAATTTTTTCATCGTTTTAACATGAGTTTCAGTCCATTTAAATTTTTTGTTTTTCCTAAGTAAATCGTACAATGGATTAGCTACATGGGCATAATGCGGAATCCAAATTGCATAAAATACACATGCTCCTAAGAAACGTCTAACTTCACTAATGTTTTTACAGGTTTCAGATAGTTTATTAATAGCATCTACTTTTTGAGGATAAGGCCTACGACCGTAATAACCACATAAATGTCCTACAATTAAAACTTCATTAACTCCAAAAACTGATTTTTCTATAGAAAAAGTTAATCCTACTTCTTCAAATCTTTTTAGAATTTTTTCACAATCTAAAATATGATTAGCTACAAATTTCCTACATCCTAATGCATCTAATGTCTCATCTTTTTCTTTTTCTTCACATCCTTTAATTGGGATATCATCTATAAACGGCATGGTCACATTAGGAATAAAGTCATGAAGAACCCTATTCATCGCGTTCATCATATGTGCTACCGAATTTGTAGCTCCTTGGGGAAGAGTACACATACGAACTAATCATAAAGGAGTCTTCATCGTGGTAATATCTCTACTTTCAGTAGCAAGCTGAAACTGGTCATATCCTGAATATAAGTCACCCATAGAGTAGATAGAATGCCCAGCAAAAGCTTCGGCAAATTCTCCTACAATAGGGCCGGTTCCCACGTTCCTAATAGTAACTTTATTTACGGGTTGTAAGTCTTGAATAAATCTAAGTTTACCATTCTTTTTAGGAACAGTAAACCATCTATTAGAATAAGGTGCAGAAGAAGGTTCTAATATTTTCATTTTCATCTTCTCCTTAAGCAGTTTCATTAGCTCGGGTAAATGAGCCTTTGGAACTGGTATAGGGCGAAGATTCCAAGGTATGTGGGCTACAGTAAATATGATCATAGGAGAAACTAATCTAGGGTCAACACATCCTATTTCCTGAGGATAAAGAGAAAAAGCTCTACCATGTTTTTTAATCATTTCACGAAATAATTCTTGTTCAGTTGGTAATAAAAAAGAATTTTCATTTCCAATTTTTATTAATTTAATAGTTTCTTCAGTAAATTTATGACCTATTTTAGACATGTCACGTAAGATAGGATCGTTAGCTACTTGTTTAATTTTTAAATCACTTCCTTCAGGTAAAGCTTGAGCTACAGGTTTTACTTTTTTATCTACTGTTTTATATTTTGTATTAATTTGAACTTCATGAAAGTCAGAAACAAATTTTGAAATTAAATCATATTCATTTAATGAGTTTAAAAGAATAACATGTAATAATTTTTCATCATGTAAAGTTTCGTCAATTTCATCAAATAAAGTAGAGGAAAAAGAAGTTTCAATTATGTTTTCAATATTTTCAGTTTTAGACATATATCCTTTATCTTCTAAATATTTTTCATATTTTTTTATTGTTTTTCTAGGAATATCTTTATTATTTAGAATTTGTAATTTTGAAGATGAAAAATAAACAGATACATTTTCTATTTTATTTACACATTTATGCGAGATATCAAACCAATTACCATTGTTGTCTCGCTCAACAATGGTCTCTAGTAAAAATTTTGATCAAAGTATGTTCCAGAATCACTAAGAGGTAAATGACTCTCGTGCATTTTTTCTTGTGATCTGATAGGTGTTTTCCTAATTTGTTCCCTATTTCGTACATGGTTTGGGCTAACTATCATAACTTGGAGCGATTGTAGATCATCTTTAGATCTAATTCTTGCGTATGTTGAGCCGTCATCTATTACTTTAGTCTCCATTCTGGCTTCACATATGAATGGTTGACCTAAGATAATTTCATAAGAGCAGTTGTCCTGAATGAAAAAGTGGAATCTCTCAGAGATTCCACCTATCATTAGAGGTATGTTGGCACATGCTCCTAGGAGTGATCCACAACCAATGTCCGCGGTTCGCATTATCCAGCCGTGATTTTTATCAATAGGCCATTTAAACTTATCATATAATCCTTTCGAAATCACATTGATTTCAGACCCAGAGTCAATTAGGGCTAAAGCAGAATATGATCTCTTTTGATCTCCTAAGTTAACTTTAATCTCCGGTGTGCCTCTCGCCCAAAAACTTTTTCTAAAATCACTTTCTGAGTTTTTTGTTTCGTCATCTGGTACAATCGGCCCTAAGAAATTCTTGTTCACATTACAGGTATTATCTTCTTCATCCTCTGAGTCTAAAGAAAGAGATTCATGAATCAAGTGAGTTACATCGGCAACATCTTGCATCTCTACCTCTTATGACAGAGGGAATCTCTTCCTTTTAATTAGTTTAATAAAATTTTCCTTAAATTCAATTTTTGCTATTGAGAAGATTTGTTCTAAAGTCATTGTTACTGCACTTTTTAATAAGATTTCATACAATATTTCTTTCGAATCAACTTTTTGTTCAAGTTCAGAAATAAGAATAGCTTTCGGTACTCGTTTTGGTTTCTTTTCTGGTTTCTCTTCAGGTTTTGTTTCAGTTCTAGGAATTTGCTCTACTTTGTCTGATGTTTGAGTTAGCTCACTAAACACAGGTTTCGCTCCTCATTTGTTTTAGAACTTTCGCCTTGTTCAAACTGAACTTTCTTAGGCTTCGGCTCATCTCTCATCTTACTTCTAGTCATTCGTCTACCTGAATCATTTGTATCTTGCTCATCATCCCTCTTTCTTTTCTCTTCAACATTCGCAATATGCGAATATATCGAGAATTGATCGACAGGAGAGTTCCACGCAGTTTTCTGCATAATATCATCTCTCGCCTTTATCAAAGCTTCAATTGAGTAGTTCCTCGTTTCCCTTGTTTGTTCGGAATCAGAGTCACTATCAACATATTCTAGTTTAACAGCAGAAGCAGATTTCGAAGACTTAGAAAGGTTTTCATACAGCTTCTGCATCCCTCCCTTTCCCCAATTGGCAGCTAAGGGTAAATGTGTTCTATAGTCGCACAATTGCTTGTCAATATCAATTACAAGTCTTTTCTCTTTCGCATCTTTCAATGCTTCACATGTGTAAGTCAAATGATCTGTGGCATCGCACCAGATACATCTCCTCACATTGGCATTTCTCCTTTCATTGAAATTTCTTTGGTTAAATGCTTGAGGAATCGGTTGAGGAATTGGTTGGGGTACAACTGGAGGATTAGGAGGTATAAAAGGTGGATTAGGAGGTACTAATGGATGATTCGGAGCTACTAATGGTGGATTTGGAGCATTTATTGGTTGAGGATAAATAGTCGGATGAGCTTGCATTGCAGGTTTATCTTGTAGGTTTAAAGCATACACCACATTCTGCAAAGCCGCTACCTCTTTAGACATATTCTCGTGCATATGCATCATATTGTCCAACTTGTTAAACAAAATCTCAAATTGTAACTCGGTTGGTACTCTAGATGTGGATGTTGTAGGCTCAACTTTTGAATCTATATGTGTATCCCTAGTTGCCTGAATCGGAGGAAAATTGGAAGATGGTTGAGACATCAATTCATAAAGGAGTGTTTTACGTTGGATCATGTGAGCAACCGCCTCAACTACAGTTTTCACTACACCCCAGTCATCTGTAAGCCCATATTTCTTTCCCGGTTCTTCAAGCCTACGCTCAACCTCTACCCTTATATCTGGAGTCAAGATTTTAAGGAAATATAAAATGATACCTGGGGTAAGGGCAACTCTATCCTGTTCAGGTAATTGAGAGAATCTTTTCATAAATTCACTATGGAGTTGAGTTAACAAAATGTGAGGCTTAGGTGAACTAATCCATTTCATAAATCCTTCTCGACTATGTTGACTGTAGTCTTCTAAGTAGAATTCCTTATGCAGCTCTTTTCTAAACTCATCCCATTCCTTATTGTCATGTATATCCATAATAGCTTTTACAGTACCTATGGCCAGACGTCCAAGATAGGATTTCCACTTTGTTTCAGATAAACCGTGTAACTTAGCTAATTCCTCAAACATGTCTAAATAATTTGTAACATTCATACCAGTAAATTTCCCTTTATCCTTTAATAACGTTTCAACTACCTTTTGTCCTTGCGTCTCGTGCATCATAATTTGAAATAGCTCGTCCATTTTTGAAGTTTGTTTTGACCTAGCTTGAACAATTCTAACTATATCCTGAACTTCTTTTGTTACTCTTTCCTTATGTTCAGCTACTAATTCTGAAACTCCGTTAGAGTCCAGTTTGATAAGTTTTTACTATGCAAAAATGTTGCAAGTAAAGCTATGATTAACGCTTAACCTATGTTTAACAACCAGTTGCCTTTAAACTATACTAGCAATTTAACCTTAAATAAACTTTTTCACCCAAGAATGTAAGGGTAAAGAAATTATACCAACTGCTCGAAGATGAGGCTCAAAATAGTGCTTTCTATGAAATTCAATACATTTATTGATTTGAATCAAAACCTAAATACATAGTTTGCTAAAATGGGTGCAAACGTTTTGTGCTTCAATTGTTGACGAAAGGGGTGGCGTGACGAGGTTCTCCTACTTGCCAATCTTCGTGGAGGCGCTCAGGTCACAAGACCAGCCCTCGACACCAAGAAGATTGCAAGCTCACGTAAATGCCACAGCTTCCAAGGATGAAGACGCAGCTGCACTGATGTAAAATCGTATGAATGTATATGCAATGCAAAATTTAAAATTTATACCTAAGCTGCAAGGCCGTTTGTTTCACGTCAGGTTCAAAGTGTGGGCGCGATTTCTGACGACTGGCGGATCAATTCAGTCGTCTCGCTAACGGCGCACGCAAGGTGACTATGCAGGACAGGTACAAGTTTTAAGTTTTCCTAGGGTCTGTAAGGTGAAGCGTTCCTATAAAGTTCAATTGCGTCAAAATAAGAAGGTGGGATAATCTTTTCACTAACTATTTGATCTTTTATAGTTTCGTTTGTTTCTTCTTGGATGTTTTCTTCGTTTCTATCTACAGTTGGAGGAAAAGGTTCTTCACTAACACTAGGAGGAACAGTAGAAAGTAAAGTTATAGTTGTCCTAGGATCATACAAAGATTCTTCTACTATTACTTCTTTTATTAATTCTTTATCTTCTATTGGTTTTGGAAACAACAATTCAAAAGTTGATGAAGGTAGAAAGGTGTTACTAGAAGAATTTTCTTTAGACATAAAAGATGATACTAAATTAATAACCAAAGTCCTATACAACCTCAAGGATGATGTTTATAAATGATAGTCTAAAAGATAGCCTATACAAGCTAATAAAAGTTTCAAACTAAGGACAATCTCTGCTTTTCAAACTTCAGGTCACATGTGTATCTCCAGTTCGCCAATAGCTGAAAAAAAAACACATGACAGAATTTAGTATATCTTTTATATAAAAAATAACACTCATTTAGCTTTTTCTTTTTTAATAACGTTAAAGTAATTATCTTTCTAAAAACACATATATAATAAGTACATTCTTTTATTAAAATATATACTTTACAATAAAAAATTCATTTACATAATTATTTAATATACATTAACATACATTGCTTAATCATAATCATACATTTAACTAACATACATACATGCATAAATATTCATACATAAACATACATGCACATACAGACATATGCATAAACATACACTAACACACACATGCATGCACTAACACATACATGCATAAACATACACTAACATACACATGCATGCACTGACACATACTAACATTTACATGCATGAACATACACTAACATACACATGCATGCACTAACACATACATGCATAAACATACATGGATTTAAACACTAACTATCATGGGTTCAAATACTAAACTAACATGGGTTTAAATACTAAACTAACATGGGTTTAAATACTAATATCTAACATGCACTATCTTGGTACTTGGGTAAAAGAACTTAGGTGTCTATCAAGTTGAAGAAGCTTAGGTTATGGGTAGGGTAAAGAAATGAATAGGCTAAGAATGGTTAGGTTAAGTGAATGGATAGGAAAGGATAAAATAAGAATGTATAGGGTTGGTGAATGGAAAAAGCAAAGGTAAATTCATATAGGACTAAAGGTAAGACTAAAGGTTCAATGGACCCTCCTTCAGAAAACCTGAAACTCATAAAAGGAAAGTTAGAAATGCAAAACACATATATATAAAATCAAGTTAAATAAATAAACATACATGCATACCCTTTCATACCCTACATGTCATACATAATAAACCATTCATTCCAACAGGCATACTTAATGACTATGCATAAAACATTAAGATATAATGAACCTAAGCTAAAATACTTTCACACACACATACACATATATAGAAAACATAAACATATACTAAAACATATACATAAATAAATACATATATATATAAATAAATACATATATATATAAATAAATACATATATATGCACACACATACATAAATACTTAAATTTAAATAAATACATATATTCTTAAATATTCATGCATACACATACTTAAATATATACATACATAAATACATAAACATATACCTTTATTAAAACACTCTATATTTTTATTTTTTAGTATTTATTTAATAAATAATAAATATAACATTAAACATTTGAATATAATATAAACATAAATTATTTAATATATTTAAACTAGGAAAAAATAACTAAATATCTAATAAATTTGAAATAAAAAGATTACTCTCTTTCTCTCTCTCTCTCTTTCTCTCTCTCTCTCTTTCTCTCTCTCTCTACTGCGCGCGCGGCGCTGCTGCGCCGTCGGCAGCAGAGAAAGAGAGGGAGAGGGAAAAATAATAAAAAAAAGAAAAAAAGAAAAAAACAAAATAGCAACACACACAAAAAAAAACAAAAAAGAAAGAAAATCTCTCTCTCTCTACTGTTCTCTCTTTCTCTCTCTCTCTCTCTCTCTCTCTCTCTCTCTCTCTCTCTCTCTCTCTCTCTCTCTCTCTCTCTCTCTCTCTCTCTCTCTCTCTCTCTCTCTCTCTCTCTCTCTGCGCGCGCAGCACTGCTGCGCGCGCAGCAGAGCTGCACCACCGGCAGAGAAAGGGAGGGAGAGAGAGAGGGAAAAAATTTCTTTTAGATAAAAAAGGGAGAGGCAAGAAGAAGGGAAAAAGAAGAGGGGAAAGAAAGAAAAATCAAAAAATAAATCTCTGCACTTCCTAAAAAAATTTGCTTTTCATAAATTGAAGGACAAGAGAGATGGCCTTCTCTCTCCTCCTGTCAGAGGACTGACATAAAGCTAAGTACAAATATGACTATAGTCTAGAGAAGAATTAAGTACCTGAAAAAAAAACACATGAACTTGTGAGCATGTACTCCCTTCTTAAATAGATGTGAGTAGCCCACCATAGCCTACAATTCTCTTTAGATAACTCAACCAATTACCTAAATTGACTCCACATCACTCCAACAACACTCAACAAGAAAAAAGGCGTGGAATTTTCCTTTATGTGAATTTCATCCAACTATTTAAATATTCTATGGACCATATACTTTAGAATTTAAATAACCTTTCACTTCTCCTTTTTTATTTAATTGAATACTAAACTTTTAGAATAAATACTATAACTTAGACTAAAATTTAATTTAACCCATTTTAATTATTACCTTACGCTTAGTGGAAATAAATAAATAATATATTTATCTATTATTTTGCTAAGGTTCCAAATGATATAATTAACCTATTGAATAATTTATTTATGGACTACAACCCACTTATTTAATTATTTAACCTTAGGTTTACCCTACAACTAACTTTAAACCACATCAATTAGCTCCAACTAACCCATAAATCTATTTTCTAACCTTCCATAACCCACTAGGATGAATAATTAACCCATAATTAACCTTAAAGCTTAACTTGAACCCTATAATCCATGCTCAAAACATACATTTAACCCTTAATTACCCTTGTAATTTAGCTAGAGTATGATCAAAACCTATAATTAACCCTTAATTATCTTTATATTTTCATCCAAAACTTAGTTTACCCCTTAAGTAACCCTTAATTTAACATCTATAATACCCTTGAATAAACTTAAATGAATACTTCCCATCTTGATTTTGGTCAGCAAACTTCTTTTCTTGCAAAATTAAAGTCAAACATTAGTCAAAATTCCATAATTTAACCAAACTTATATCAATCAATTAATCTTTTAATTTTTGTAATATTTTAAGAGTAACAATTTCTCTCCGACAACGTGTAGCCAAGTGTCGTGAAGTGATTGATGCTATGATTTTTTTTTTGCAGAGCTAATGCATGTCTCTAGACGCCTACATGGTCAGATTATACATACATTTCTTGATGAGCTTTTATCATGTGGGACGTGGGGTTATGGTGTGTGAATTCATACAAGGTTTAGTTGAAGTGAATTATTACAAGGGTGGTGTTTAAATGAGGTGGGAGAATTGTTAGATAAGGGGGTACAAGAAGACGTCTGGATACGTTTCGGTATCCATTTCCTAAGAGTCTTTGAGTGGGTGGTGTGTTTCTGCTGAGGGACAAAAAGTGGTATCGGGTTTGGTGGTATTGAAGGATGAAAAGATTTCTGAGGGGTATATATTACATGGCTTGAGGGTTGGGCTATAATACATTGTTTGGGTACCCAAATCTGTGTGGGTGTGGGTCGATTGATAAGATACTTCTTGGCGATCCAAATCTGTCGAGTATTTGTACTTGGGGAAGAAGATCGAGGGGACTTTGGATGCTGACTTTGCTTTTTTGAAACTTTGTCCTGTTCTTGTCTGTAGTGTTGCCAATAGGCTATGGTTGCTGTCCTTTTGGCACCCATATTTGTCTCGTGCCACTTGTTCCATGATGTTGATACTGCTGCTTTCTTTGCCTTGTCTGGTTGTATCGTCGGTCTGGGTTCCTCTTTTGTGGTTGACTCCTTCGTGGTTGGGTTTGAGAGGTCCATTGGACGCTCTGCTTTGGAAAAGAAGGGAGATCCAACACTTGCGTGACCTGCCCATTAGGAAGTGAGTCGTTATTTATCTTTAATCTAGGCCAGTCCGCAGCAAGTTTGGAAGGATGAGCACCGCAGAGTATTGTGCTCATTTGGCCGCTGATGCAACCCACCTGACCGCTGATTGTGTCCATCTGCCCTAGCGGTTGGGTAGCTCCCCCTTCTAGTTTGCAGGAAGCCCCAGGGAAGATCTCCTGTCATCCTTCTGATTGACAACTGTCCATAGCCAAGCCCGAGTGGGTTGGTGTAGACGTAACGTGACTGATCTAACCCAAGATCTTCCGGTCTTCCGTCGCATGCATTTCATAGGGTCTAGGGTTACAAACCTTAGTCAGAATGCAATTAGGGAAGTCAAGCGGTATCACTCGCTTCTGATCTAAGGTTCCAATCTGTAAGGAGCCTTGTCTAAGATTTAGGTCCACTGAGTGATCGTATAGCCAATCTTGGCCAAGGATTAGGGGTTCTATCAGGTCGTCATCATGGCACACTAGTAGCTTCGCTGTCATAGTCACATCCTTAATGAGGATAGGAAGGTCCACCTCACCCATGCAAGGGGTTTCCATTCCTCCTAGCCCTATGAGGTATGCCTCAATTGGCCGCATTTCTATTCCTGAATCCTTATAGTGGGACCATCTAATCACGCTAGTCGCAGCACCTGAGTCAATTAAAGCCCTGAGCTCTTGGCAAGGGTTGCCGTGATCTAGCCTGACTGTAATGAATGGTCTCCTATCCACTATGCTAGGATGAGTGGTTGACTTTACTTGACACATGGCCATGGGATATCTTGGTGATGTTTCCAGAGGGTTATAATGTTCTCTCCCTAGTCATTGTCTTCTTAGCTTCATGCGCTTAATGCGTTCTATTGCTTCTACCTGAGCTTCCGCTCGTATTCTATTTTCTTCCTCCTTACGCTCTTTGCCAATGTGAGTCGTCTAAGCATATCCTCAGTAAGAGGTTCCTGATATAGCCTGACTCTACAACCACTAATATAATTAGGCATTATGTCTCCTTCTAAGGTGGCTAACTGTACTGCTCCACTTGTCGAGAGTCTGTTAATGATCATAGGTCCATAACCTCGCTTTTCTAACTTACGTGTGTGTTGTTTCAGCGTATACACGAGAACTAAATCTCCTTCTTTTAAGCCTTTATCTTTCACATGTGCATCAAAATATGCTTTCTGTTGCTTCTTCGCTGCATATATTCCTGCTGCTGCCTTTAGCCTGGTTTCTCCTAATCGTTCCAAGTCCATTATTCTTGCTGATAATTCATGGCCGGTCCACTGATGTTCTTGTGCAACCTTAAGGGTCGGTATCAAGAAGTCCAAAGGAAGCACAGCATTCTGACCAAAAACCATCTGAAAGGGAGTTGCATTGAGTACGGTCTTGTAGGCCACTCGATATGCCCAAACAGCGTGGTGTAACTGTTTGTCCCAATCTGAACGTTTGTTGTTCACGAGTTTCGTCAGTACGTTACAAAGCATCTTATTTGTGCTTTCAGCCTTACCATTGGCCTGAGGATGATATGGTGCGGATTTCTTGTGAATCACCATAAAATTTGTAACAAAT
The DNA here is from genome assembly GCA_020310875.1 of Ceratopteris richardii. Classification (NCBI taxonomy): domain Eukaryota; kingdom Viridiplantae; phylum Streptophyta; class Polypodiopsida; order Polypodiales; family Pteridaceae; genus Ceratopteris; species Ceratopteris richardii. The sequence continues at coordinate 66,177,974 of CM035415.1, forward strand.
ATTCAATGACTTGGTTTAGAAAGTGAGTTCTGCGATCGCTCACTAATACTATAGGCAATCCATATCTTGTAAAGACATTCTCAAATAAGAATTTTGCAGTTGTGTGTGCATCATTCTTTTTTGTGGCTTTTGCCTCTACCCATTTGGTAAGATAATCCGTCGCGAAAATGATGTATTCAGCATGTGTACCTTTTGCAGGGGGGTTAATGGGTCCTACAAAGTCTATACCCCACTTAGAAAATGCACGTCCGCCCATCATGGGTTTCAATGGCATTTCATCTCTGCGAGTAGGAAATTGAGTTCTTTGGCACACATCACATCTCTTAACATAGGTATGAGCATCCATGTGAAGAGTGGGCCACCATAATCCTGCAAAGAGGATGGCTTTGATTATCCTATCTGGTCCAAAATGACCTCCTGCAACACCTTGGTGTGCAGTCTCTAGTATGCTCAGATAATCGCTTTCATGAACACATTGTCTTAGATATCCATCTCGTCCTCTTTTGTATAGATTATCGCCAATAAGTGAATAGTCTTGAGCTTCCTGCTCTAGACTGCGTTGTCGAGCTAAGGTCATTTCTTGAGGGAATGTCTTCGTCCTCAAGTATGTCACTAAAGGTTCACTCCAGTATGGTGTGAGAGACACGTTATATAATGTAGCATGCTCTACTGGTGGTCTTTCACAACAAACATGGCATTCTTTACACAACTTGTAGACATCTGCCTCCATCGAAGGCCAATATACTCCTAGTCTATGCAGAGTCTGTAATGTTCGATGTTTTGAATGATGTTTCTTTAATGCACCTATGTGTGCTAATTGCAACCAATTCGCATGTTCTGATTCATCTACACAACAAGCAAGAATCTTTTGATTATCCTGTTTATATATGCTTCCTGCTATGATTTGGTATCTCTGAGATTTGGTAATCTCTCCTTCTTTGATCTATATCCTAGGATTCTTGGGTCCATACGTGAGAATAGGGACTATTGGTTTAGCCCATTCTAGTGCTATCTCAAGATTAAACAAATATGCATCTGGTAGATCATCCGCTACTCCTTCAGGAGCTTCTCCTGAGGTTAATCTCAAAAGGTGGTCAGCTCTGAGATGTGTCTTTCCTTTCCTAACTACGACTTCAAAATCATACTACATGAGTAATAGAAACCAACGTATTAGTCGTCTTGTGTTACAGGGTTTGTTGACTAAGTACAATAGGGCTTGATGATCTGTAAAGAACTTGAATTTGTTTGCCAACAAATAGTGCCTAAACTTCTTTACCGCGTAGATCATCCCTAATCCTTCTCGTTCCGTCGTGGTGTAATTTCTTTCTGCTGCGTTCAATTGTCTGCTCGCATAAGCTATGGGGAGATCTATGTTACCTTCACTCGTGGGTTGTGCTAACACACATCCTATGGCATAGTTGGATGCATCCACATGTACATGGAATGGCTTACTCGAATCTGGGGTAGTCAATATAGGTGCTGAGCACAAGCGTCGTTTAAGTTCATTGAATGAATTTTCACATTCATCTGTCCATTCAAAGTTGGTTAAAAGAGAGTACAAAGGCTTGGCTATGATTGCATACATGTGTATGAATATCCTATAATAACCGCAATGGCCCATAAATGCCTGTACCTCTTTCACATTAGTTGGTCTAGGTAATTCTGCAATTACCTTCACCTTTTCTTCATCCGTAGAGATTCCATTTTTTGACACAATGTGTCCTAGAATCTTGCCTTGTCTGACCATGAAAACACATTTTTCTGGGTTCAAACAAACCTGATATTCTCGACATTTGTCAAATATTTGTCTTAACTCAGGGATATGTGTCTGGCTTACATTTGAATGAGCACATATGTCATCGACATATACTTCCAAACTCTTGCGTAAGAATTCCTTAAAAACATGACACATGAGTCGCTGGAAAGTGGCGGGTGCATTTGTTAAGCCAAATGGCATCACACGAAATGCAAATATGCCCCATTCAGTGGCAAAAGCCGTCTTGTGTTGGTCCTCTGGAGCAATGGCTACTTGATTATAGCCTGAAAAACCATCAAGGAAGCTGTAAACTTCCTTGCCCGCAACTCTTTCCAATAAATGTTCTGTGATAGGAAGAGGATAGCTATCTCTAATCGTTGCGGCATTAACTTTTTTAAGGTCAATACACACACGCAATTTTCCATTCTTCTTGGGCACTACCACAATGGGGGATACCCATTCGATATGCTCAATTTCGTAAATGAATCCTGCTTCTATCAAGCGATCTATCTCCTCTTTAATTTTTGCAGCGTACTTATCATTGTACGTGTACGGTTTCTGTTTCATAGGTTTTGCATCTGGAGTCATAGGGATTCTATGAGAACATATATCTGGATCTACTCCTTTCAAATCTTTGTAACTCCATGCGAACACATCTCTATATTCGCGCAATAGGGCAACTAGCTCTTCTTCTTCTTCCTTCGTCAAATCATACCCTATGTATGTACATTTTTCTTCTTCTCCTTCTATGGCTACTATTATTTTCTTGGTTTTCTCTCGGTTATCATATACTTGTCCGTCATTCGCCCTTCTATTAGGCATTCGTACCATGATTCTTCTATCTTCGATTTCATATTTCTTGAATTTCTCGGGTACTTCAAACAAAGATTCTTCTTTTTCTGACATGGTTTCTTTCTTCTTTCTTTTCTTGCCTTCACTCTTGTTAGTCATTTCAGTGGCTATTCTCACATCGTTCATAACTTCTTCCTGTTTCTGAGGGTGAGTTTCTACTTCGTAAAAATATTCTTCTTCTGATGCAAAGGGTGAGTCCATGATAATTGATTCTAAATCAAAATCATTTGCATCCTCAAATGCATCAGTGTTAGGTTCACATTCCTCTAAAATTGCATCGCACATGATTGGCTCTATCGTGAAAACTGAGATATCATAGCCATCCTCGTCACAGTGGGGTGTCCATTGTTCCTCATTGATGGCTACGTCCATGGTTGCTAGGATTTCTGCCCAACCATGGGGTTCAAACTCTTCATCTGGAAATACTACAGGTGCATAAGCTGGATCTTGAAGGGTTCGTGGATGTTGTTCTGCACCTAAGGTCCTTGCTTCTAACCTTTCTTCCTCTTGTTTTGCTACTTTACACATCCATAAATGGGTATCCTCATGCAACCATGAAGGATCTGACTCTAAAGAGTGCACGGATTCCGTCTCTACCTGTGTCTTATGGATGGTATTCCATTGTATTGGGGGTACGTCTCTATGTGAATAGTCTTTAAGATTGACTTTGGTAGTCACTCCTAAATGTTGCAAGTACAAAGAATTAGTTCCCCAATCTTGTACAATTCGCAACTGACGCATGAATGGTCGTCCCAATATCATCTCATAAGCATGATTTTTACTAAAATCACAAATGGCAAAGGTATGCTCAAATTCTACACCACAAGTGGTGAGAGATATGCCTTCTAGTAAGCCTAATGGTTTTTCTATATGTCCGTCAGCCATTTGTAGCTTCATCCTGGTGGGTCTTAATGCTCGCTTACCCCAACGTTTCCATAAAGCGGTGGTAGCTATGGCTACTCCAGCTCCTGAATCTAAGATGGCTTTCGTGGTGTAGCCCTGATGGGGTTATCGAAAGATAAGTGTTACCTTCCTCTCCTTCACTTACATCTCCAATCTTTTCTACGGGTATCTCTGGTACCTTATTTTGTGATCCTATTTGTGAGGGAGTAGTAGCAAGCTCGGGGAATTGATTTGCTACGTGTTTCCACAATTCTGGTTTTACCTTTAACAACTCCTCTAGAGTGAAATTACACTGTACTTTAGTGTTCTTGATCACTTCAGTGTTTCTAGGGATTACTAATTCTTCATTCCTCACTATTATTGTGGGTGCTCTCATATTAATAGACTTTGCTTCCCAAGGTCCTGTGAACTGAGGTAATTCTTGTAAAGAATTAGATTCAAAAGTTGTGTGTTCACTCAGTTGTTCCTCCTCTACCTCATTGTAAATAGAGGGGATGTCTTGGGGAAATTGCTCCTGCAAGTCATCTATTTCTTGAATAGGAGGATGAGTTCCTTGTTCTTTTCTCCATTTCTCTTCTTGGATTTCTCTCAAAAATTCATGTGAGTACCTATGTATGGAAGATAGGTTGTCTTGACTTTCTGTATTGGGTACTTGAGATAGGGATGGTGCATTCCTTTCCTGTGTCTCTGGGACACTAAGATTCCTGTGCTGATCCTTTTTCTCTTTGCTTTCTATCAAGTATTCTAGCCTCTCCATTAGTCCTTGGAAGTGTAATTCCGGTTTTGCCATGTTATTCCAATTAAGATATCTAGAGGCTTCGAACAAAGCTTGTGCTAATTCTACCATCTTCATGCAAAGTTTAGTTCTCTCAATCTCTAGATCAGCTCGAGGGTAGTTTTTACTCATTTCAGCTACTTGAGGTCCCTCTTTTAATCTAGCCTGATATGCAGGAAACATCATGTCTAGATTCTCTCGTATGGGTTCAGCTAAAACTGATCCTGATTTCTGAGCTGGATTCTCTTGATTCAATTCCTGTGAAGTCAACTCTAGGATTTTGGCTCTAGATTCTTTTAAACTTCCTTCCAACTCACTTATCTTTTTACTCCATTTTCTCTTAATTCTTTCTCTAGAATCTTTCCAAGATCTTGTCTTTTTACTGCTAGATTCTGCAACTTCACTGGTTCCGGCTACTTTCTCCTGATTAAGCTATTGGTTCTGTAAGAGCACCTGGGCTCTTGTTATAGCTTGGATAAGCACGTATGTAGGGTTGGATCCATCTACGTTATTTACAATACCTATCACGTTGATCGGTGTCACATTTGAAGCATTAACAGGGTTCTTAGGACAGTCTTTTATGATGTGCTCTTTGCCCCAATCGGCACAAAAGCCTTGGATGTTATAGTACTGTGATTGTCCTGCTATCGGAGGATGTGGACAATCCTTTATGAAATGGTCTCCTTGGCACCTAAAGCATGGTCCTCTAGGGCCCTGTGGTCTTTGTTGTCTTAATTGGGGCCGTGGATTAGGGTTGGTGTACATCACATGAGCGTAGTCTGGCTCCCAACTAGGTTCCACTGGTGGACTATCGTAATGATATGTCTCCACATGTTCTGGTGACTCCGTGTAATATGTGGGTGGACTATCTACATGCGTAGAGTCAAAACTGTTTGAGTTCGGGTCACTCTCTGTGATCAAAGGTGAAGAAGGCACTAAGGCCCTACTTAGGTTCTCTTCTGCAGCAGCGTATTTGACTGAGATGACATTCGCTGGTGGGGGTGGCTGCTGAGCTAAGACAGGTTGAGGTCTCTGTTGAGCCTGGTATGGGTAGTTCTGAGGAGGCCTATAGTAATAAGGTTGAGCATTGTATTGGCCTTGATACCTACCTGGCTGTGCGTATGCTTGCGGGTAGTTCTGTCTCACGGTCTATTTGTTGTATGGGCAGTCCTGAGCCGTATGATTCGTGTATCTTCTCTCAATTGTACAGTATTGGCCACTAGGGTTGACTTGTGGTTGTGGTGCATTGGGACACACATTTGCCAAATGATTTCCACCACAAGTGTAACAATGCTTGTTTGTTAGTACCCTAGGTTTACTAGAAACTCCTAGTCTCTGGGCCACTTTTTGTGCTAGGTCCTCTATCGAGTTAGACAATTTTGTGGATGCTAGAGATGAACAGTCTGAGCCCTTATAGACCTTTGAGAGTCCCAACTCGTCTCCTAAGTTGTCCTCAATGTCTATACAAATTCTTACACACTGCTCTAGCGTTCTGGGTTCCTTTAGGTACACATAGGAGCGTAGTTTAGAGCTCAACAAGCCATCTAGGAACAATGACACTTGCTTGGCCTGTGAAGGTAGCTCTTGCATTGGACATCGTTCAACATATTGTCTAAACCTACGTCCTGCCAGTCTAACTGTTTTCTGCGGGGTTTATTTGAAGCTATGAATCAGCGAAGACGTGTCATGTCTAATCCCACTTTTAGAGAATTCAGTGATGAATGACTCTAAAAAATGATGGATGTCTCTAAATTGCCTTTGTTGCAAGGGTTGGAACCAAGTTAAAGCGGTATTTTCTAACGTTAGTCCAAATGCGTTGTATTGCGTGAACATGTCTTCGACTTGTTGTGCTCTTAGTACTTGCTTGAATTCTGCAACATGGTCATAGGGATCTCCTGTCCCATCAAAATAATTTTTCATGGATTTCACTAACTGAGTGGGTCTCAATATTCTTGCGTGTTCACGTGGTCTAGGTAGAGGAAAATCATCTGTACCACCTGGTATTCCATGATCTCTTTGTCTATCCGCTCTATTAGTGTCCGTGGTTGTTCTATCTCTCCCCATGGGATGGGTGAAGCTTACTTCGGGTCTTTCTTTATTCTTTTCTCTTTGATTTCCATGGGCTGAGGATGTTCCTGCCCCTTGTTGACTTGTATTCATGTTCGTTCTAGATGGAGGGAATACCAATTCACCTCTCCATGTGTATGTGTTTTTAGTGTGGTCAGGCACCACAAAGACTCTTTCTGAAGTCTCATCCAGGTATACAACCTTTCCAGGTGTATCCGGGTCCTTGAACTCGTATATCGTGATGATACCTACCTCACTAAGTAGTTCTGTCTTGTATCTCCAAAAGGCTTCATCAGTTTCGTTATTTACAAACAACTCTATGCTTCTGTTGTCCTGAGGGATCCATTCTGGGATTAGTACTCGTGTCAGTACAGATTTTCCTCTAGGTGTTCTAGGCTCTTCTAATGGTTCTTTTCCTTGAGATTTAGTTTTTGTATCTGGCTGAATCACGCCAAACTCATTCGTAGTGTTTGGCTGCGTACTTAAGATATACATCGTTCCTTCCTTGTCTATGTACGCATCTCTCTCGAATTTCACCACTGGATGTTCCAATCCAATGGGTTGATCGGGGTTGTGCATTTGCACCACTTGCCTTCGCAAACCATCCTCATAGATGCGAGCACCTAAGCGGTTGGTTCGGAGAAACTCTAGTTGCGTTCTATAAGGTCCTTCTGGTCTTTCTGTGCTAAATGCCATTTCTGATTCGCTGGTGTCTGAGCTCTCGTAGGGATAACTAGTGTTCAATTGTTGAGCCCACGATCGTGCAGTAGTTCTTACACTTGCCTCTGATGATATAAGGCTTCGTCGGTCTGACTTACCTATATGTTTGCCCGATCTAAGGTTCATTAATTTTCTTCCTTGCGCACTCAGTACACGCTCAGATCGTCAACGGTTCTTTGTTATTACTTTCTTGATTCTTTTTAAATTTCTCTAGATTCTTGTCTTAATGTATGCGTCAGGAATTCGACTTTCTGTGGTACTTTGAGTTCTCGTTCCGTCAGACTTATGTTCTTTCCTTTAGGTTCTCGTATCACACACCTTTACTTTAGTCTTGAACTTGGTAAATTTAATTCTCTTGAACTTGACGCGTTCCTATCGTCTTTACTCCACAATGCTAACATTTATCCTAAGCTAAGAATTGACTGAGGGGGTTGAGTAATTTTCCAACCTCGAGTCAGCTTTTCTGGTTGCTCTAATGCCCAAGAAGCCGCGCTTCCCAAGCTTTATGCCCTTCATTGCCTTGCCTTGGTTGCCTTTGATTGCCCTTGCTTGACCTGGAAAAATTCAATATTAGACCAATTCACAGTTGGATGATCAAGCATTTGAGTATATACACCCTTTAAGTCCCTTCCCTTTTGCCCAACTTTTTAATGCTTGCCCCCTGGCTTTCTAGTCCCAAACTAGGTCAACCTCAAAATAGCTTATCTAAAAAGAGATGTATTCCTTAAGAAAAAACAGTTGAGGTCACGTAGTACTCGTCAAGAGCTTTCTAACGAGCTATTAAGCTCAAAAAACGGACTTCGGATGAAAAAGTTATGACCGTTCAGGCCCTGGGGGGTAAAAACTGACAAACAGGTTTTTCTCCAAATATGAGCTAAGGGGTCTCCTATGAGTATAATCACCCAAAAATTTCTCAAAAATAGCCCCAAAATTGGCCAAAAAATGAAACCCTAAAATTTGCGATGGGGGTGCACAATCGCAATGGCGTGAGACAATCGCGATGGTCTGGGACCGTCGCGATGGCGTGAAGGTGAGCAATCGTGATGGTCTGAAGTGCACGGTCGCGATGGTCCAAAAGTGAGCAATCGCGATGGCTCGATGAGGCGGACAATCGCGATGGCATGATCAGGCGGACAATCGCGATGGCATGATCAGGTGGACAATCGCGATGGCAACAGTCAACGGTCAACGTGAACAATCGCGATGGTCTGAAGTGAACCGTCGTGATGGTCACAGATGCGATGGCTTGAGCCAATCGCGATGGTCAGGGTGCGATGGCGTGAGCCAATCGCGATGGTCCAAAATTCGAGTTGTCGCGATGGTGTAAGGGTGTCGTCGCGATGGCGTGGTGTGCGAACCGTCGCGATGGTCTAGCTTGCCACGTGGCAACGTCGGCGCGATGGCGTGAGCCAATCGCGATGGTGTGGGGTCAACCGAACAGTCGCGATGGTCCACGAACCGTCGCGATGGTCCAAATGAGACGTCGCGATGGTGTGAGACCGTCGCGATGGTCCGGTCGAGCCGTCGCGATGGCGTGAGCCTATCGCGATGGTGTGACACAATCGCGATGGTCTGAGACCGTCGCGATGGTCCACCAAAATGTGATTTTTGCAGATGCGTCTGTGGATTCGTGTGTGCGCTTGTGTCGCCTATCCCGTGGTGTGGTCGCTTATCGAAAATTCCGCACTTGGCAGACCATCGCGATGGTCTGACACAGACGGAAATCTCTAACAGAAAGTGAAGTTTTTACCTTTTCCGAGCTTTCCTGATGCTCTGGAGCACTGTACCTGCAAGAAAACTCAAGAAAACAAAAGTACATGCAAGCACAAAAGCTCTCTCTCACTCTCTCGCATGCACAAATGAGGGGAAATGAGGAGAATGGGTGGATATGGTGAATTTTCTGATTTTTTTGGAGATGAAGATGATGATGCGGTGATGAAGATGGAGTGTGGGGGAGGTGAAAAACACTAAAATCTAACTAAAAACAACAACAAAAACTGAAATTTTTACCTTCCAACGCTACTTCTTGCTATACTCTTACCATCACACATTCGTTCTAGACTCGATCCCCGGCAACGGCGCCAAATTTGGTGTTGCTCTAGCACAATGGTGAGAACCACGTTAAGAAGCTTCACCTCCTTAATTGTCAATCCGCGGAAGAGATAGGAGTGATATGAAGATCGTGAATGTGAGATGATGTGAGAGTGAAGGTGAGAAGCACCAAGATGCACACACACATACACACACACAATGAAGAGACAAGCAAGACACAATGGAAGGTGGGAAATTAGCTCTATTACTCAAGAACACTATTACAAGCTCAAAATAGCTCTAAGCTCTTCTCTACTCAAACAAGCTACCCTCAAAAATGAGCTCTCTAGCTCTTTTTATAGTTTCTAGACTAGTTTTGACCGGTTTCACATCTAGTGACCGGCATAGTTAAAAATTAGGTCCTAGATGCTATTTGAAAGGGTAAACGCTGTCTAAAAATAACGAAAATTGATACGCTCATTCTACCTAAGCTCCTCAAGCTCGAGGACTCCTCGACTTGCACAAAATGGAGCTATGGATTACAAAATGGGGTTTTCTATGTTACAATAGTGATAAAAATCATTGTTGGAGGTTTTTGGAAAGTATTTGAAAACATAATTCTTTGAAAAAAGATTCGATTGGCTCCCTGCTCCGTCGTTACATGCTTTCGCGTCTTCTATGCCTCTGGCTGCTTCCAACAACCACTCCACACCACCCCACAGCCCTCCACCACTCCACACCACCACCACAGCCCTCCACCACACCACCACCCCACAGCCCTCCACCACACCACCACCACCCCACAGCCCTCCACCACACCACCACCACCCCACAACCCTCCACCACTCCACAACCCCCCCACAAACCCCACAAATCCCACATTTTTCCACGACCTTACATAAGGCTCTTATACTGTTTGGATGGACATTTGGAGGATCATTTCTCAACCAAACCCTATAATGTTATATATCGTTGGAAAGCTCTTGACGAGTACTTTCCAATGGTGAAATATTAACTTTGATATCTTGGATCAATTTTTGACCACACCCCAAAAACCCCCACAACTCCCCATAACTCACCCCTATTCCCACCCAACCAACAAACCCCACAAACCCCACAAACCCCACACAAGTCCACACAACTCCACACCCCTCCACAACCCTCCACAAACCCCATAATGTCTCTCAACTCCCCACAACTCACCTCCCATACCGCCCACTTAATATGAAGGATCAAAAGCTACTACCAAAATTAGGTGAAGGATGTGCTTCTCAAGGTCATTCAAATATCACGGGCGGCACAAAATGAGGATCTCAACTTGCATTCAAAAGTGACAGTAAAGGTGTAAGTGGTAAAAGTGAAAGTGGAAAAATGACTATTGCCGCCAACCATTTATGACGACTGCCTATTTTTGAGGATCCAATTCAAATCAAGTGGAATATTTGATCTACCCCTCCAATCTTGGGTAATCAACCAGCGCATGATCAGTGGACGTGAGGAATCCGCAAGGCCCTCTTGGCCTATTGGAGCCTATGAAAGCAAGGGATTTGTGTTCTTTTGGGATATACATTCAGATACACACATTTACATACGTACATACATAGGTCCTCTCTTTGCACTTTGTGGCTTCAAGCCTACTGTAGGAAGTCACTCTGTGGTGTGGATACAGAGCGTGGGCTTCCCAGTGGAGGGCTAATAGCACTATAGTGTGAAGAGAGTGGCTTGATTTTGTCATTCCGTGTGAGTTAGTGGTATTTTCGTGCTCTTTCCCTTAGAGCAAGTCTTCATACTTTGTATTGGTCACTGCTAGTCTGCATATAGTTGTGTCCATTATACGGATTGGAAGAATCCCTTATATTGATGTTGTTTAGTTCTAGAGTGGCATGTTAGCCCAGAGCATGAACTTTTGAGCATCTCCTTGCCTATGTTGTAATCATCTGATTCGAACTAAGGAGTGGATGGTCTTCCATTATTGTCATTTTGTCATTAATACTTTCTTGATTATTCACAACTCTGTGCAATCATTGATATCTGGCTGCTCACAGAAGTGTTAAAGGGTATATTTCCCTAAGGAGAACCTACTTTGAGTAGTTGAAGTACTAGAGTACTTGCTGCATGTTCTTGTTAAAAGTAGATACCCCAGTACCTCCTCTACAAACAGGGCCCGACTTCTTATGTATCACCAAGAATTCTTGAAGAAGGTTTTCAATAACTTCATTCAATAAGTGCATACCTCGATCACTTACTTACTCTATTGGTAGCCTGTATCTAGTGAACACGTTCTTGAATAAGAACTTAGCTGTTGTTTGAGCATCATTCTTTATTATAGCTTTTACTTCTACCCACTTTGTAAGGTAATCTGCGGCTACAATGATGTATTCTGCATGGGAGTTTCTAGCTGGGGGGTTGATAGGACCTACAAAGTCTATACCCCACTTTGAGAAATCACGTCCTCCCATCATTGGTCTCAAGGGCATCTCATCTTTTCTGATTGGGTTTTTCGCATGTTGGCATGTGTCAAATTTCTTCACATAGGTATGTGTGTCCATATGAAGAGTTGGCCACCAAAGTCCTGCGAATAGAATGGTCTTAATTACTGTGTCAAGACCAAAGTGTCCATCGACAGCTCCACTGTGTGCAGATTCTAAGATTTTCAAATAATCTGATTCATGAACGCACAATCTTAAGTAACCATCTTTTCCTATTCGGTATAGGTTTGCTCCAACTAAGGCATAGTCCTGAGCCTCTTGCTGCATGTTTTGTCTTCTTGCTAGACTAGCCTCGTTCGGTAGATTTCCTGATTTCATAAATTCTACCAATGGAGCACTCCAATCTGGAATTAATGACATGTGATAAATGGTAGCATGCTCCATTGGGGATCTCTCCTTGCGCACTGGAAAATGTTGAATCCATTCATGTATTTCTTTGTCCATACTAGGCCAATACACTCCTAAACGTTTTAGATTTTGCAATGTTCATTGTTTAGAATAGTGATTTCCTAGCAATCCTTCATGGGCTTGTTGTAACCAACTACTATGTTCATCGTCCTCAACACAAAAAGCTAATACACCCTCTGTATCTTGTTTGTACATACTTCCAACCATGGGCTTGTTGTAACCAACTACTATGTTCATCTTCCTCAAAACAACAAGCTAATACACCCTCTCTATCTTGTTTGTACATACTTCCAGCTAGTATTTGATATTTTTGTGATTTTATAGTTTCTTCTTTGTTTGTTTTCACATTCTTATTTGCAGGTCTGAAGGTTAGGATAGGTACCAACTTATTTTCCCATGTAGGAACAACTTCTAAATTGAATAGATAAGCATCGGGCAATTCATCAGACACTCCTTGCGGTGACTCACCTAAAGTGATGCAAGAAAGGTGATCAGCCCTAAGGTGGGTTTTACCTTTCCTGACGACAACTTCAAAGTCATATTCCATTAGTAAGAGGAACCATCTTACTAAGCATCACGTATTGCAAGGTTTATTGACCAAATATAATAAAGCTTGATGATCAGTGAAAAACTTGAACTTGTTGGCCAATAGATAGTGCCTAAACGTCTTCACTGCATAAACCATGCCTATGCCTTCTCTTTCAATTGTTGTATAATTTCGTTCTACTGCGTTTAGTTGTCTGATTGCATACGGTATAGGCAAATCTAGATTGCCTTCATCTGTGGGTTGTGCTAGCACACATCCTATTGCATGATTGGATGCATCTACATGGACATGGAATGGTTTAGTCCAATCACGAGTGGTCAATATTGGTGTTGTGCACAAACGTCTCTTCAGCTCATTGAAGGAATTTTTGCATTTGTCATTCCACTCGAAATTTGTCAACAAGGCATAAAGAGGCTTAGCTATAATTGCATACATGTAAATAAACCTACAGTAATATCCACAATGGCCCATAAAGGCTTGTACCTCTTTAACATTCCTTAGCCTTGGTAGCTCTGTTATGGCTCTTACTTTATCCTCATCTCTAGATATTCCGTTCTTAGTAACAATATGACCTAAGATTTTACCTTGTCATACCATGAACACACACTTTTTTGGGTTTAGAAACACTTGATATTCTCTACACTTGTTGAAGATATGTCTGAGCTCAAGGATGTGGTATTTTCTTTGTTGGGAATGATCACATAAACCATCCACATATACTTCTAAGTTCTTTCGCAAGAACTCTTTGAAGACATGACACATGAGCCTTTGGAATGTTGCAGGTGCATTGGTGAGTCCAAATGGCATCACACAAAATGCAAAAATTCCCCACTCTATGAAAAATGCCATTTTGTGTTGATCTTCAGGGGCAATGGCTACTTGATTGTAACCTTAAAGTCCATCTAGAAATCTTTAAACTTCCTTGCCTGCAGCACGCTCCAATAAATGTTCAGTGATTGGAAGTGGATAACTATCTTTGATCGTAGTGGCATTAACTTTTCTAAGGTTAATACACACTCGCAATTTTCCGTTCTTTTTGGGCACCAGTACAATGGGGACACCCATTCAGTATTCTCAATCTCATAGATAAATCCAGCTTCAATCAACCTATCAATTTCTTCATTTATTTAGATGCATAAGTGTCATTATATGTGTAGGGCTTCTGTTTGGTGGGCTTGGCATCTGCTATCATGGGGATGGTATGAGAAAAAAATTTTGGATCTACTCCCTTCAAGTCTCTATAGTGCCATGCAAACACGTCCCTATATTCCCTTAATTTGCTAGCAACTCTACTCCCTCTTCTTTACTTAGGTCACCTCCTATGTACATACATCTCTCTTCGTTCTCTTCAATGGTGACTACAATTGAATTCTATGGTACTTCGAACAAGGGTTCCTCCTCTTCTTGTTTCCTTACTTTTCTTTTCTTTTTCTTTTGACCACCTTCACTCCCATCCTTTGAATTTACCGTTTTGATGCCTGTGAGAGGTTCTTCTTCTTTTTGGGTAAATACTCCTACATCTTCTAGATAGTGCTTTTCGAAGTTAAAGCAATTATCAATCACAATGGACTCTAGATCATCATCATTCTCTTCTTCTTCTATGAAGTCACTAGGGTCACATTCTTCTAGCAAGGGTTGACACATGAACATTGCAATATCATAACCCTCCTCATCACAATGAGGTGTCCATTGTTCTTCATTGATAGCAATGCCCATGGTGGGTAAGATTCTCGCCTAATGATGAGGCTCAAATTCCTCATCTAGAAAGATCATAGGTGTATAGACTGGGTCTTTAACTGGTCTATTTCCTTGAGAAGTTCCTTCTTCTCTTGTTTTTAGGCATTTTTCCTCTTCCTTTGCGACCTTGCACATCTACAAATGAGTATCTTCATGCATCCAGGATGTATCAGATGAAGTTTTAGAATGCAAAGAGATTGAGTCTTCTTTATCCTTGTGGATAGGATTCCACTGTAGGGTTGGTACATCTCTGAGGGTGTAATCCTTCAAATTGACCTTGGTTGTGACCCGTAAGTGTTACAAGTATAAGGATTTGGTTCCCCTATCATGTACTATTTGCAACTGTCGTAGGAAGGGTCTTCCTAGGATCCTTTCATAGGCATTAGTTTTACCAAAGTCACATATAGCAAAGGTGTGTTCAAACTCTAGACCACAAGTGGTTAGAGTTATCCCTTCTAGCTATCCTAGAGGTCTTTCAATATGGCCATCAACCATCTGAAGCTTCATTCTAGTTGGTCTTCATGCGGGTTTACCCCATTGCTTCCATAAGGAGGTGGTCGCAATAGCAACACCAACACCTTAATCTATGATCGCTTTGGTTGTGTAACCTTGGTAGGTGATCGAAAGATAAGTATTACCTTCTTCTCCTTCGCTCATTTCCCCTATTTTGTCTAGAGGTACCTCTGGAACTTTTTGCTTAGAGCTTGTTTTTGAGATCTTGGAATCAGGTTCTAGAACTTGATTTGCCACATGATTCCATAACTCAGGTTTTACTTTGAGCAACTCTTCTAATGTGAGATGACACTGAACCTTAGTGTTCTTTAGGACTTGAGTGTTTCTTGGAACCACCTAGTTTTCGTTTCTGATCAAGATTGTGGGAGCTCTGATTTGGAGAGATTCAAATTCCCATGGACCTGTGAACTGTGGCAACTCTTGTAAAGAATTGAATTCAAATTTTCACCTTTCTTATTCTTGTTGCTCTACTTGGTCTCCATAAATAGATGGAATGTCTTGTGGAAATTGATCACGAAGGTCATCAATCTCAAGAATAGGAGCGGGATTATCCTTTTCCTTGGCCCATTTCGGCGGTGAGTTTTCTCTTTCAATGATTGGTTGAGCCTGTGGAGGTAAAGAAACTTGCGGTTTATTTACCAACTACTCTAATCTATCTAGTAAGCCCTGGAAGTGCAAACCCGGTGTAATAGAATTTGTTTGATTGAACAATTGATTGGCCTTGAACATAGCTTGAGCTAGTTCCACCATTTTTATGCACATTTTTGTTCGTTCAATCTCTAAATCTGCTCTAGGGTAGCTCTTATCTAGGTTTGTAGGTGTTGGTCCTTCTTGAAGCCGAGTCTGGTATGCCTTGAACATCATGTCCAAGTCTTCTAGGGTTGGATGTGCAAGAATAGACCCTGGTTGTGGTCTATTTACAATGGTTGGTGGGGTGGGATGAGGTGGTGTGGATGGAGTTTTGGCATGCAAGGGGTTTTGAGAGACAATATCTTCTATTTTTGTTTTTGCATCTTTTAGGCTTTCTTCTAGTTCGAATAACTTTTTGGTCCACTTACGATTGGCCTTCTCCCAGGTCCATGGGAGAAGGCCATGTTCTCTTTTTTGTTTTTGGTACTAGGGCTTTTTCTAGGTTCTCTTCCAGTTGGGTGTACCTTACTGGAACTACATTCTGTGGGTGGGGTGGTTGCTATCCTAGTACAGGTTGAGGTTGGCCATATCCTCCATGTTCATATGTTCTAATTGCTCCTCATGGTCTTGGACATGGGTTATACCTAGGAACTTCTCTACCTTGTTCTCTAGGAGGGTACCAATATGGTCTACATTGGGGTGGTCCAAACATTCATGGTTGTCTATTCATGGATAGTTTCCACTGTTGTGGTTGGTGTACTTCTGCTCACTATAAGAGTACATGTTAGGCTCTTGAGTTGGTTGTGTATCGTAAGGGTAAGGTTGTGATAACCCTAATCCTTCTCTGGTGCAGACATGAGATGGGTGATCTCCATCGCAGAGTGTGCAACTTCCTAACATTAGAACTCTCAAGGAGGAGTTTTGGTAGTTCCTTTGTCCTTGTCTTCTTAATTTCATGGCCACTAACTCTGCCACTTCCTCCACATTACTCGAACTAGAAGTCTCATTGCTCCTTGTATCCTCTGATTTGGTAGGATCTTGTGTGGTTTTGAGATCCTCAGCTAAGTTATCTTCCAAATCTATGCACTCTTCAAGACACTCACTCAGAGTTTACAACCATTTTACGTATACCAAGATTCTCAATGTTCCGTTGGTTAGACCTTCTAAAAATAGGGATATCATTTTCTGCTGAGAAGGTCTCTCTATCACACGGCATGAGGCTACGTATTGATTAAATCTTCGTCCTGCATTTTTTATTGTCTCATTAGAAGCTTGTTTGAAACTATGTATTAAGGATGATGAATTGTGCTTAATCCCTTGCTTAGTGAATTCTAAATTCTTGGAAGAATTGTTCGATATGGCCAAAGAGATTTGGATCCAAGGATTGAAACCAAGTTAAGGATATTCCCATGAGGGTTAGCCCAAAGGATTCATATTGCACGAAAAAGTCAACCACTTGCTCCACTCCCAACACTTGCTTGAATTCTGCAATGTGGTCATAGGACTCTCCTGTGCCATCATAACGATTTTGCATAAATTTGGACAATTGGATTGGTCTCAATCTTCTATTGGGCTCTGGGTATCGAATTATGATGGGAAAAGTAGGTTTTACTGGGTGTATTCCAGCTTGTACACCTTGGGGTGGTTCTTCCCTAAAGGTGGTTCTATTCATACTTCCCATTCGTTGGCTAGTTTGGTTGTGGGAGTTAATTCCTGACATGGTGAATTGCACCTGAGGTCTGTTGGGCATACTACCTTGGCTAGTTTGTCCTAACATCGCATTTTCCATTCATTGTTGGGTGTGGAATGGGTTTTGTGAGGTAGTTACCTGATCTCGAGGAGGGAATATATGTAGACCCATGTACTTTAATCGAGACCTATCCAATTTATCTATAGGCCAATATCTCCTTTGATTTTGGTCTAGGTATGTAACTCTTGATGGATTTTCTAGATCCCTTAACTCGTATATAGTTGTTGGGCTGATACCTTCTCCTTGTGTCAATGAATCAGTTTGTAGGAGTAGGTCTAATCCATGTACCAAGTATACATCCATCAAACAGTCCTCTTGGGTATCATGTCCCCTTGCAATACTTGAGACATTAGTGACTTTCCCCTAGGGGTAGTCACCATATCTCCATGGTTGGTTCTCCCAGAAGTTCCTTGTCCCACTAACTCTCCTTTGTCGTTAATCTGACCAAGGTTTTCAGTTACTGCATAGATGTGGCCCATCTTGTCCATGTAAACTCCACCTTCGTACTTGACAGTCGATCTTGGGACTATTACTAATTTTGTAGTGTTTATCATTCTTGCTACTGACCTATGTAGACCGTCGAGGTAGATGGGTATCCCTTGCAAGTTAGTGGATACATATTGAAGAGACATCCGATATTCCCCTTCCATTGTAGACATAAAACCTTCCCTAGGTACTGAGCTATTCATGTCTTCCAAAACCATGAGTCTCTCCATGTTAAAAGACATTTCTGACTCACTTGTCTATGAACTCAGCAAGTAGTGATTACCACTAAGTTGTGAGCCCACGACTTGGTTGTATGTTTGACACTAGCCTCAGATGATTTGATACTTTATCTATCTTTCCCTAGGTGACTATTTGATCTCAAGTTTATAAGCTTTGTCTACAAGTCCAAAATTTTCCTTTCTATTGCACGAAATCCTTTGGAACCCCTTGCTTCCTAGTCCCACCTAAGGGTCAACTTCAAAATACTATCTCTAATAATCCAAGAGCTTTCCAACGAACCCAAAATCACAAGAAATGGATTTTGTATGAGAAATTTATGCCAGTCCAGGTTTCTGCGGGTTAAAACAAGGAAACAAGACCTCTCTGGGATTGCTTTAGAATAGGCAATACACGATACCTAGGAAGTATCGGTGATACTTGGGACCAAAGGATACACGATACTTGCCTTCCCATGATACACGATATCTAAAGTAAACGATACACGATATTGGGAATTCCACTATACACAATACTTCTCTTTGGATGATACATGATGCTGGTGTAGTATCGGGATACACGATATACCTCTCCACAATATGCAATACTTGAGTGTGCAACGATACACGATACTAGGCAAGTATCGTGACACATGATCAGATGATACAGGATACACGATACTTGGGCCTGCAATATGATACCTGGATTGGTCACGATACACGATACTTATGAAGTATCGCGATACACAACCCGGAGATACATGATACGAAATGGTCGCGATACACGATACTTGAAGTTGGTGATACTTGGACTTCTTGATACATGATACTTGAGCTACCATGATACACGATACCGACCTTCGTGATACACGATACTTGGGAAGTATCACGATACACACTTAGATGATACTCGATACTCGATAAGTATCGTGATACACGAGAGCTCTCGTATCGCGATACCTGAACTCAATGTGACATGATACTTAGAGTTTTTGAAGTCCAAATTTAAAAGTTTTTGCACATATGTGTACATTAGGTTCTCCTTGTCATTCCTATGTGCCTGTAGATGCAAATTCTATCTCCAAACCCGCGATACCACACTCACGATACTTGGCATAGATCCTAAGGTTGTGAGTTAATTTTTTATGTTTTTTAGAGTGCAAAGCTCCTCTTCAACACTATTTAAGCACTGAAAACTCTCTAAATGCCTTAATCGTAGCCACAAATGAAAACCGAGGTGAATGTATAGTCGAAAGTGAAAAAAATATGAGAAGCTGAAGATGGGGAAAGATGGTGGTGATGATGAAGATGAAGGAGAAGAAAAACTCAAAATTTGAACTAAAAATGGTGATTTTTTACCTTCCAACATCGCTACTCTACATCTTACTGTCACACGCTCATCCTCCAAGCTCTCTCCTCGGCAACGGCACCAAATTTGGTGTCACTCTAGCACAGTGGTAAGTACCAACGTGAGGAGATTCACCTCATAAATATCAATCCGTGGAGACGTGAGGACCGATATTTAGACCGTGAACAAGTGATGGGACAAGTGCGTGAGTGAAAGTACACTAGCATGCACATACATACACACACACGCACAAGGTAAGAACAAAGAGTGGAACAATGGAAGGACTTTGATTACAAAAGAACTCTCCTACAAAGCTCAAATCTGCAACAAGCTAACCCCCTAAAATGAGCTCTCTAGCTCTTTATATATTTTTTTGAGTAGTTTTGGCCCTGTCGAGACCTAGTGTCCGGCCTAGTTAAAAATTTGGTTCCAAGGCTTCTTTGGGGGCTCAAACGGAGTCTAAAAATTATGAAAATTGGTAGGATGATACTTCTAATACTCCTCAAGCTTGAGAACTCCTCCGCTTGAATAAAATGGAGTTGCAAAAATTGAGAATGATATTTACAATGGTTTTTAGTGATAAAAATCACTATTTTTATAGGGAATTCTTTTGAAATTTTGGCATTTGCTTCTTGGAACTCCCTACATGCTCCTTTTTCTTGTGTGTCCACTTCCTTGATGTGCTTCCGTGCTTTGTCCTTGACTTTGAGTGTCAACGATACTTGACATTCTGCTAGAGCGACACCAAATTTGGCACCGTTGCCAAGGATCAAGCTTTGAGGACGAGAGTGTGATGGTAAGATGTAGAGACATGACATTGTAATCATATGTAAGTAGGTAATTTTCTATTTTCTTTACTTCCTTCACCATCATCATCATCTCCATCATCACTAATCTCCATCTTCTTCCATCATCATGTTTACCATTTGGTCCTACCTCCACCTTCCATATCCATTCCCTAATCCCATTTGTGAGTGTGAGAGAGGTTGATTTGGTGTGCTTGAGAGTTTTGTTTTGTAGGAACAATACTTAGCATGTCCACAAGCAGCAAAACACTTAAAATTTTTATTTTTCATCATCCCTGCCAAAAGCTAAGACCATCGCGATGATCGGCCAAGCCCCCAAACAAATACTTCAAGAAGTCATGTTTGCTTGTTTGGCTATTTTAACCCTCAGAACCCTAAATTGACCTAACTTCTTCATACGAAATCCGTTTTTTTCACTCTAGAGCTTGTTGGAAAGCTTTTTTTGAATAATCCATTGATTTTTAGATAGATTGTGTCAAGACAATGAAAAACTACTTTGATGGGTCAGGAGATCCTTATGATCATGTGGTCGAGTTCAAACAAGTGCTAAGAGTTGAACAAGTCAAGGACTTAATCACCCAGTTCGAGGCCTTTGGTTTGACCTTCAAGGGTACTACCTTAGCTTGGTTTCAATTCCTAAATAGTCGCAACTACCAAAATATAGGTCAACTGATAGAAGCATTCATTGTAGAATTTTCCAAGAGGGGCATCACGCATAACACATCATCCTTGATCCACAACTTCAAGCAGACACCCAAAGAAACAATTTGGCTAGCTGGATGTGGATTTAAACAATACATGGAAAGATGTCCCACACCTAAATTACCTACACAAGTGAAACAAGTTTCCTTTTTTTTAGATGGACTTCTAAGCTAGAAACTTAGATATTATGTATATCTCAAGGAGCCAATCACATATATCAATGCTAGATAATGTGTATTGACATAGAAGACAACTTGGGTGAGGAGTGAGAATTGTCCAAACTCTATAAGGATTTTGAGTGTTCTACTAGTCATACTTCTAGTCCCTCCACTACGATAGATAAGCTAGCTGAGTAGGTTGTCAAGAAGCTACGAGTTCAAAATAGACAAACACCAAGGGTCATCTCATTGAATTGTCCAAACTCTATAAGGATTTTGAGTGTTCTACTAGTCATACTTCTAGTCCCTCCACTACGATAGATAAGCTAGATGAGTAGGTTGCCAAGAAGCTACGAGTTCAAAATAGACAAACACCAAGGGTCACCTCATTGAAGTAATGTTATACTTGAGGAGGGGACCACATGGCCAATATATGTCCAATGCAAAACTATAACATGAGAGAATTGAATGCTCTATATTGTAGTATTGAGAGAAAATACACAAACCATACTACTCAAGATTGGCAGTACAATAGGCAAGCCATCAGACAACCTTATAGGCAACCTTACCAACAGGGTAGGTATCAAAACCAATACCAATAACCGTATTATAGGCCTCAATAGCAATATCAAAAATACCAATAGCAACACCATGCAATATATAGGCCACACCTAGACCCAGGAAACCAAATGCCACCTCATACCAATGTGATTCCAATAAAATATGTAGTGGTAGAGGAGAACCCCAATAGAGCATTTGTGTCGATGACCCCTTTGGTCTTAAAAAATGACCCTCATGATCAAAGTTCTAACTACACCCATGAAGATAGTCCATGAGCTTATTACACAAAGTAACCCAAGCATAGTGAGACTTATCTGTATCAATATGAAGCACTACCTATGGAACCATATCGAGAGCCAAAATACTCCAATTTCATGTACATGAATCCAAACCCCAGGCCCCAACCTAGACAATTAAGAAGCCCAACACCTAGAGGACCATGCTATTGATGCCAAGGAGATCACTTCATTTGTGATTGCCCTATACCTACACCGATGGAACCCCAACTAGTGACAATTCAAAGTTTTTGTCCAGATTGTGGAAAGGAGCGCCTCTTATGGGATTGTCCCAAGGACCCAAAAATGTGCCAAAGATCACTCCTATTAATGCCATCGGGTCAGTAATAGATTCTAATGGAAGTGTGACTTCCATTACCCTAGTGCACGTAGTCACTAGAGCTCAGGCATTAAAGCAAAACCAAGGCTTAGGTCAAGAAAAGAGTTTGAAGGTTATAAAGACTAAGATTCTAGCTAAGAAAAGGACAAGAACTTGGAACGATAGTCATGAACAAATGAAAAGACAATGGACAAAGAAGATGAGCAAACTTGAAGAAAGCTTAAGAGAGGCCAAAGCTAAAATTACAAACATCGCATCTCAAACAGACTCTGACGCATCACCACCACCACCACCATCATCGTCACCATCTAATCAACCTCATGTAACCCCATCACCACCGATAGCAGGATGAGTCTTGTCAGATCATACTCCTGAAGGCTTGGACATGATGTTCAAGGCCTACCAGACTCAACTTCAAGAAGGGTGAATAGCTATAAACCTAGACACGATTTTGTTGGTGCAGGGCAATCAACAATTGAAGTTTTGATCATTTCAAGAATCTTTTTGTAGACATCTAAGTCCATAGTTAATGAGTCTATGGTTAAAGTTTGAGAGCCTAATTGTAAACAGACTGTGAGAATTATGAGTAGGAACATTCATATGTGAAGAAGTGTTCACTGTTTCTTGAAACAGGCACAAAATTTGATGCTAATGTTTTGATCAGTTCTCCTTCCATAGTGTAAAGTTTTGAGCAAGCAAGCACTCAATCTTTAAGTTAGAAGGTAATCTTCTTGTGGCTAAAATGATTTGCATAAACGGGTTCTAGATTGAGAGAACCAAGTGTTAGAAGTTATAGGTGTCTGGATTGACTTCTCAAAAGAATAGTTTTAGACATAGGTGACTTGTTAAATTCATTTCTCAAGATCTACTGAGTCTTTTGAAGTATTTTAACTTGGAGGAGGTGCACAAACTATAGATGACACCTTCTGCAAAGTTTTATAAAAAACTTTACACATTTGATAATTCAATGAGAGAGATATGTGCAGAAGACTTTCTATAGAATCATCTTCTTCACAGTTTATCCAAGATCTTTATAATTGATAATTAATCCTCCAAATTGGGAAAGGGTTTGAGTTACTCTTGATATAGAGGTGCTCTAATTTCAAGAGTAGCTTATTCTTTTGGAGATTAACACTCTCCATCAGTGGTATCAGAGCAGGAAACATCAAAATTGAAGAAAGGAGCATTCCGACTGCTGCAGTCATAAAGAATTCAACATCTGAAGATTCAAAAGGTGAAAGCTTGAGAGCAAAGCTTGAGAAGGAGGCCAAACAACATCAAGGAAGACAAAGGGAGTATCATTCAAAGTAAAGGTACATTTGTTACTCATAAAGTTTGAAGAATTCAATACACAGGTGAAGAAGGGATGGGAGATTCTCTTCAAATAGAGAAGTTGGATAGAGAGAACTATCCAGCATGGTCAATGAGGATGGAAGCTCATCTTATGAGCAAAGACTTGATAAGTTATATCACAGGTGAAGAAGAAAAGCCTCAATCCAGAGATCCTAGTGTTCCAACTAGGGAAGAATTATCAGATTTGAAGACTTGGCTGAAGAAAGATGCTCAAGCTAGGAGCATTATTTACATGGCAGTTAATGACTACTTGCTACCTCACATTAGAGGTATTGAAAGTACAAGTGATATATGGAATGCTTTGGAGGAGCATTTTCAAAACACCACAAAGTCTAGGAAGGCATCCTTGTGGGCAGAATTCACCACATTCAAGAAGAAGGCTTCTCAATCCATCTCAAGTTATGTAACAAGGATGAAGGACATTGCAGATGCATTAGGAGCAGTTGATGAAGATATTGAGGAGGATAAATTGGTAAGGCAAATACTTACAGGTTTGAGAGGTGATGACAAATGGAAGCCATTCATTTTGTCTACTGAATTATCACTTGATCATTTCACTCCTGATTTAAATCAGTTGCTAGGACATATGCTAACATTTGAGCAGGATATCAAAGGTGAAAGTGATAAGAGTACAGGTCATGCAATGTATTCAAAGGATAAGAAGAAGAATATCAAAGGAAAGCAACAAGCAAATGAAGATGAAGTTACAACTAGCCAAGCCAACTTCCTAAGAGGAAGAGGAGGTGGCAAAGGTAGAGGAAGAGGCAGGAGTAATAAAGATGGAGTCAAAGCTTGCTGGATTTGTGGTAAGACAAATCACTTAGCTAATGATTGTTGGCATAATACTCAAAATAATGGTGGATATAATCAGAATTTTAATTCAAGAGGAAGAGGTGGCAGGAATCAAAGAGGTAATTTCAGAGGTAGAGGTAGTAGAGGTTACTTTGGAAGAAATGCAGGTAGAGGATTCCAAAGTCAACAATACAACAATACCTATATCAGAAGGAGGATTCAACATTGATAATGAATGCAACTTGTGAAAGGCAAAGTGAAGGCAATGAAAGTGCTATGGTGTGGTTGGTAAGGCCACAGATGTTGCAAGGTGGAGTGTTGTAGGATCTCCCCCTACCTTGCTTTCCTCCTCTGCTCCTTCCTCTAGTACCTCTTCCTCTACCTGTGAAGTTAACTTGAGAGGTACTAGCCTCTTCTTCATTCTTTTTGCTTTTACTCTTATCCTTTCTTTTATTATTATTTGTATGAAGGGTAGAAGATTAGATATCTCTAGAATTTTCACCATTCTTGTTGAGCTTTTTCTCATGGGTGAAGAGTTGTCCCGTCAAGGTGTTGAGATCAGGTATCTACATATCCATGTAAAGGTCCATTATTGTGGTGAAGGACTCCCACTTATCATTAGCTTTGATGCCATTGATGATTCTTACTATATGTTCTTCTATCTCCTCTCCAATGCTTGCAAGCTGTTCAGCCACATCCTTCATCTTGGTCACATAGTCAGCCACACTTTGTTTTGGTTGCTTCTTTAGGGTTGTAAACTCCATCCATAGCTGGTTCTTCCTAGCTCTTGTATTTGATGACAAATATGAAGAAAGTACTTCCCAAGTCTCTTGGGAGGTCTTGCAATTTCTAGCGTGAGGTAATAAGAAATCAGATATTGTTTTTAGTAGATAAGACCTCGCAAGAGCATCCTTTGCACACCAAGTGGTCAACTTTTCTTTCTCTTCCCTTGTGGGTTGATGTTTGCTTTTGAATGTTGGAATTTCTTCATCTCTTGAGATGTATATAGACTTCTCCCTTGAAGTTAGGCTTGCATCCTTAGTGACCATGTTAAGTAGTGGCTTATATCCAGTTTGTCAATGAATGATAGAAATCCATCTCCCATCTTGCTTGTTGTTGCTCTGATACCACTCTTGGAGGAGATGGTGGATATTCTTCAGAGATGAAGTGGTGTTGCTTAAATCTGCTTCATACCAGTCAAGAGAAATTTGTGGAGAGTGTAGTGGGCCTCTTCAGCTTGCTAATGATCATAAATAATCAGCTATGTTGTTTGGGACATGATCCGCTAATCAATGGATCAAAACAGATAGGTAAGAAATTGATCCAAGGTCATAGACTTGTTAGTTTTGTCTCTACACCTATTCAGTATAATGAATAGTGCTCTAAGCATAGTAGCAATTAGCCTAATTCCTTTTGGTGATGTATAATTAACTTAGACAACAACCAATCATGAGTGATTTCAATAAAAATGATGAACTACATGCTGAGTATGATGTTTAGCAAACCATAAGAGTGTCCCAATATTTTCGAGATGCATCAACGTACACCCCAGAGAGTGAAGAAATGATAATATATCATGATTTAGATAACCAACGGTTATGAGATTTTTTAGTTATATAATAGACAGTATACTGAACCCATGATGCTTTAAATCATGACAAATGATCAATCATACACTGAGAACAAGCTCCAAGAACATCACTGTATTGAATTAGTCATGACAGAGAAGTGAAATGAAGATGTAATGAAAATGTAGGTATTAGATCATATACAAATACAATGTCATTGGCAATAATCTATTGCTCAATGTGAGAAAGGTGATTGAGCTATGGAGTGAGCTCTCAAATCACAATGTATCTCCTTCCAAATGATCTCTTCAAGTCGAGATATCATGTGGGTCATTTGATCCTCTTTGTATAGTTGAGTTTGGAGCCAATCTTTTGAATTTAAATTTAAAATTATACCTTAAAGTAAATCCTAAACTATAGGATATATTCTCTCATCAATCAACTACCAAATGAATCAAGATTTGATGCTTCCTAGCTACTCATGGAAGTAAGGATCTTTTACAAAGGTAAATGTAATTGTTTTTACAAGGGATTGATCATATAAGGCTCCATAAGAAATATGCTAATCATCCAAGTATGTGGGCTAGGATTCTCTTGCACCAACACTAAGCTAGGGTTTTTATTTGGGTTTCTTATGTCTAGAGTTAGACACATCAATTAATGATTAAACATGTACATCATGGGTAAAAACCTGCGGGTTTCTAAGGGTTTAAAGCTCTAATGTACACATAAAATATTCCTTCGAACAGTACAATCAATTGGTTCCATCAAAAACTTGAACCATTTATATTTCTTGCAATCAAAACATCATAGCATAGCCAAAAAAATAAAGAAATAAATTTGAAACTTTTTCTTGATGCACACTCCTTGAGGGATTTCATGTCGACAACAAGTGTGTATTAACCTGAAAAAAGTTAATGCCACTATGATAAGAGATAGCTATCCTCTTCCAATCATCGAGCATTTACTGGAGTGTGTTGCAAGCAAGGAAATTTATAACGTCCTTGATGGATTTTTAGGTTACAACCAAGTAGCCATTGCCCTAGAGGATGGACATAAAATGGCCTTTGCCAAAGAGTGGGGAATCTTTGCATTTTGTATGATTCCATTTGGGCTCATGAATGCACCAACAACATTCCAAAGGCTCATGTGTCATGTCTTCAAAGAGATCTTCTGAAAGAGTTTAGAAGTATATGTGGATGATTTATGTGCTCATTCCCAAGAAAGAGGACACCACATCCCTGAGCTTAGACAAATCTGTTGGAGCAGAACAATCAACAATTAGTGATTACATAAAGGTTAGAAGTAAAGGAATGAAGAGAAGATTCAGATAACAAAGTTCTTTAAATCATATGTACATTAGTTCTGTATATACTTCAATGTACTTGAAGTAATGACGAATTAGGACTTGTATGTATATATAAGTACATGCTTATAGTCGTAATATAAGCATAAGAGAGCATGAGATGAAATATAGATGAGTCGATGATGAACATTGTATGTATCATCCATCAGATGTATGAAGAGTTAAGATAAGAGAAAGTTTTCAGAGAATTGCGCGTCGATTTTTTCTCCAATTCTCCTTCTGTGCTTAATCTTATGAGAAATCCTTTTGTACACATCTAAGTCCATAGTTAATCCATCTATGGCTAAATTTTGAGAGTCCAATTGCAAACAGGCTGAGAGAATTTTGAATACGAACATCCATATGTGAAAAGTTCTAAATGTCTTCTGAAATAGGTGCAGATTTCGTGGTTAAAGAAATGGTCAGTACTCAGCACACAGTGTAAAGTTTTATAGAAATGAGGATTCAAAATTTAAGTTGAGAAGTAAGCCATCTATGGCTAAAAAGAATTTGATTAAACGGGCTATAGTTTGGGAGAACCATAGCTTAGAAGTTACAGGTGTCAAAGTCGTCATTACAGAGAGGCAGTTTCAGACATAGGTAAAGTGTTTGAGTTATTTCTCACATTCTACTCAAACATTTGAAGTGATTTAACTTGGAGAAGGTGCGCAACCTCTAGACGACACATTCTACAAAGTTTTATCAAAAACTTTACACAAATGATTAGTCAATGTGTGATTAATCTGCAGCAAACTTTTTCTGAGAAGTAATTTTTCCACAGTTGATCAATTTCTTGATAGTTTGATAATTGTTTTTCAAAATTAAGTGGAGTCTGAAGTTATTCTTGATATAGAGGTTGTCTAACATCAAGGATAGCTTGTTCTTTTGGAGATTAACATTCTCCATCAGTGGTATCAGAGCAGGTTGTATCAAAATTGAGGAAAGGAAGACTTCGACTGCTGTAGACATACAAACTTTACATCTCGAAGGATCAAAAGGATAAAGTGTGAAGAAAGATTGAAGGAAGACACATTAAGGTTGTCAAAAGGATCGGAAGGAGTAACATTCAAAGCCAAGGTACATTCATTTCTTATAAGGATTAAAGATTTGATAGTACAGGTGAAGAAAGGATGGGAGATAGTCTCCAAATTGAGAAGTTGGATAGAGAGAACTATCCAGCTTGATCAATGAGAATGGAAGCTCATCTTTTGAGCAAAGATCTGATGGGATACATCATAGGAGAGGAAGAAAAGCCAGAATTCAGAGATCCTAGTGTTCCAACTAGGGAGGAGCTTGCAGATATAAAGATTTGGATGAAGAAGGATGCTCAAGCAAGGAGCATAATCTACATGGCAGTGAATGATTATTTGCTTCCTCATATTAGAGGACTTGAAAGTGCAAGTGAAATTTGGAATGCTTTGGAAGAGCATTTTCAGAACACAACCAAATCAAGGAAAGCTTCATTATGGGCAAAGTTTACTACTTTCAAGAAGAAGGCTTCACAATCAATATCTGATTATGTGACAAAGATGAAGGACATTGCAGATTCTTTAGGTGCAGCGGATGAGGATATTGAAGAAGACAAATTGGTAAGACAAATTCTCACATGATTGTTGGCATAATAATCAAAGCAATGGTAATTTTAGTCAGAACTTTAATCAAAGAGCAAGAGGTGGTAGATTTCAGAGAGGAAACTTTAGAGGTAGAGGTGGTAGGAATTCTTTTGGAAGAGGTGGAGGAAGAAACTTCCAAAGTCAATCCTATAATAACACCTACTACAATTATGCATCAGATCAGAAAGAAGATTCGACTCTTATTATGAATGCAACCTGTGAAGCCTCACATGAAGACATGAGAGTATTGTACAATGACTTAGGATGTAGATTATAATGCAATTAATCATACAGTCCAAACAGGTGATAATACAAAGCACAAGGTAAAGTCAGTTGGTTTAGTCAAAGCCAAAGATGGAAGCACTCTCTTGAGTAAGGTTCTGTATGTTCCTACAATTCCAAAGAATTTGATCAGTGTAGGTCAAATTGTGGAAAAAGGATATGAGGTAAGGTTCACTAATGATGGAGTTTATGTTGAAGACCCTAGTCAAGGGTATAAACAGATTGTTACAGGAAAGAAGGAAGGAAGACTCTTCACATTAAAGGTACAAGGAAATATTGGACATGCTATGTTTACCTATGGAGAGCAGAAGGTATCTGAATTGGATCTTTGGCACAAAAGACTTGGACATTTTAATGAGAGAGGTATCAAAGAAATGATAAACAATGGTTCTGTACTTGGATTGCCTAACATTGCAGGTCAACACATGACATACAGATGTGAAGCATGTCAGTTAGGTAAGGCTCATAAGCAATCATACAATAAGCATGGTTTTATGTATTCAGAAAGACTTGAATTGGTACATACAGATGTGTGGGGTCCTTCAAAGGACTTTAGTATAAATGGTTCAAGATATTCTGTTATATATGTTGATGATGCTACCAGGTGGATCACAATCTATGTGATCAAAGACAAATCAGAAGTGTTTAATACATTTAAACACTATCATGCATATGCAGAGAGAATTACAGGTCAAAAATTGAAGAGGTTAAGGTCAGATGGAGGGGGAGAGTATTTGTCTAAAGTTCAATGATTACTTGTGGAATGCAGGTATAAAGAGAGAAGTTACTTGCAGGTACTCTCCTCAACAAAATGGGGTAGCAGAAAGAAGAAACAGGACACTTGTTGAATTTGCAAGATCCATGATGAAAGAGAAGAATTGCCCAAATTATTTGTGGGCTGAGGCTGTAAACACAGCCACATATTTGGTTAATAGATTGCCTTGTAAAGCTCTGCAGGGTATGACACAATATGAAGCTTGGTGGGGTAAGAGACCTAGCTTGGATCATTGTAAAATATTTGGATGCCTGGCATATGCATATGTGCCATCTCAATTGAGGCATAAATTGGAGCCTAAAGCAGAGAAGTATGTATTCATTGGTTATGATGACAAGCAGATGGGTTATAGGTTGTGGAGTCCATCTACAAAACAATTCCTTGTGTCCAAGGATGTTACATTTGATGAGCAAAGTACTTGGTATGCAGGTACATCTAATGTGTATGCAAAAGTTGAAGAAATTATGAATCAGAAGAAAGGTAAAACAAAGGTTCAGATATTTGATGAAGAAGAGAAAAATGAAATACAGGTTGAAGGTGAAGAAGTGCCAAGGTTTGATCCAGAGTGTGATGAACCAGAAACCTCAAGGAGTGGAGAACTCAAGAGGTCTACAAGGCACAAATGGCAACCTACAAGGTATAGCTATGATACTTCATTCTTGACTACTAAGGATTATGCTTACATGATAAAAGCAGATGAAGATCCATTTACATATGATGAAGCCAAAGGGAAGAAGAATTGGGAAGAAGCTATGCAAGAGGAGTATGATGCATTGATGGAAAATCAGACATGGGATCTGGTTCCTAAACCTAATAGCCAGAAAATCATTGGTTGTAAGTGGGTTTACAAAACAAAAAGGTTTGCAGATGGAAGTGTGTCTAGGTACAAAGCCAGACTTGTTGTGAAGGGATATGCACAGACATATGGAGTGGACTATGATGAGACTTATAGTCCTGTGGCAAAAATGACAACCATCAGAACACTCATAGCAATTGCTGCTTGCAAAGGTTGGAAATTATCTCAATTAGATGTTAAAAATGCTTTTTTGAATGATTATATTTCAGATGAAGTCTACATGGAACAATCAGATGGTTTCAAAGATCAAGTGTATCCAAATTATGTATGTAAGCTCAAGAGAGCTTTGTATGGATTGAAGCAGGCCCCAAGGGCATGGAATTATAGGCTTGTAAAGTTCTTGAAGGAACTTGGATTTCAAGCATCAAAGGCAGATAGTAGCTTGCTAATCAAAGCAAGTGAAGATGGATTTATTTATGTTTGTATTTATGTTGATGACATAATACTTACAGGAACAGATGATAAAGGCATACAAATGATTAAGAAACAGATGGAGAAAGAGTTCAAAATCAGTGACTTGGGAAATTTGTCATTCTTCTTGGGAATGGAGATTTCATATACTCAACATGGAGTATATGTAACTCAAGAAAGGTATCTGAAAAATTTGCTAACCAAATTTAAAATGGAAGATTGCAGGATAGCACCAACTCCAATGGAAGTGAATCATAGATTGACTAAATATGGAGGAGAAGAATTCAAAGATATGAAGCTCTATCAGAGTTTGGTGGGTAGCTTGATTTATGCTACATTAACAAGACCTGATTTGTCATATGCAGTTGGATTTCTATCTCAATTCATGCTTTGTCCTAGAAAGGAACATTGGATTGCAGGACAAAGAGTACTTAGATACATCAAGGGTACACTCAAAGAAGGGTTGTACTATGGGTTTACTTCAGATACAAGAGTCAAAATATATAGTGATGCAGATTGGGCAGGTAATATGGATGATAGAAGATCAACACATGGATATTTGTGTTATATGGGAGACAAGCTAATCTCATGGTGTTCTAAGAAGCAACATACAATTGCTTTATCATCTACAGAAGCAGAATACAAAGGCTTGGTGGAAGTTGCAAAGGAAGTAATATGGTTAAAGACACTTATGAAGAGTTTTGATGTTGTTCAGAGTATTCCTATCATTTGTGGAGACAATATGAGTTCTTTATACTTGGTAGCAAATCCTGTGTTTCATGCTAGAACTAAACATATTGAAATTCAGTATCATTTTTTGAGAGAGAAGGTTATTGATAAAGAAATTGAAGTCATGCATACTCCTACAAAAGATCAAATTGCAGATATGATGACAAAAAGTTTGGATGGACCAAAGTTGCAGAGGTTTAAAGATATGGCAGGAATAAAGAAGATGTAGGTAATCACAATTGATGATTGAGGGGGAGCTGTTTGGAGTAGAACAATCAACAATTAGTGATTACATAAAGGTTAGAAGTAAAGGAATGAAGAGAAGATTCAGATAACAAAGTTCTTTAAATCATATGTACATTAGTTCTGTATATACTTCAATGTACTTGAAGTAATGACGAATTAAGACTTGTATGTATATATAAGTACATGCTTATAGTCGTAATATAAGCATAAGAGAGCATGAGATGAAATATAGATGAGTAGATGATGAACATTGTATGTATCATCCATCAGATGTATGAAGAGTTAAGATAAGAGAAAGTTTTTCAGAGAATTGCGTGTCGATCTTTTCTCCAATTCTCCTTCTGTGCTTAATCTTATGAGAAATCCTTTTGTACACATCTAAGTTCATAGTTAATCCATCTATGGCTAAAGTTTGAGAGTCCAATTGCAAACATGCTGAGAGAATTTTGAATAGGAACTTTCATATGTGAAAAGTTCTGAATGTCTTCTGAAACATGCACAGATTTCATGGTTAAAGAAATGGTCAGTACTCAGCACACAGTGTAAAGTTTTACACAACTGAGGATTCAAAATTTAAGTTGAGAAGTAAGCCATCTATGGCTAAAAGCATTTGATTAAACGGGCTATAGTTTGGGAGAACCATAGCTTAGAAGTTACAGGTGTCAAAGTCGTCATTACAGAGAGGCAGTTTCAGACATAGGTAAAGTGTTTGAGTTATTTCTCACATTCTACTCAAGCATTTGAAGTGATTTAACTTGGAGAAGGTGCACAACCTCTAGATGACACATTCTACAAAGTTTTATAAAAAACTTTACACAAATGATTAGTCAATGAGTGATTAATCTACAGCAGACTTTTTTTGAGAAGTAATTTTTCCATAGTTGATCAATTTCTTGATAGTTTGATAATTGTTTTTCAAAATTAAGTGGAGTCTGAAGTTATTCTTGATATAGAGGTTGTCTAACATCAAGGATAGCTTGTTCTTTTGGAGCTTAACATTCTCCATCAAAATCTTCAACAAGTGTAGAGAATATCAGTGTGTCTGAACCCAAAAAAGTGTGTGTTCATGGTACATCAAGGTAAGATCTTAGGTCATATTGTTTCTAAGAACAAAATATCAATAGATGAGGACAAAGTAAAAGCCATAGAAGAGTTGCAGAGGCCAAGGAATTTTAAAGAGGTACAAGCCTTTATGGGCCATTTTGGATATAACCACAGGTTTATCCAAATGTATGCGATCATATCTATTAACAAATTTTCAGTGGAATGATGAATGAGAAAATTCCTTCAATGAGCTGAAGAGATATTTGTGCACAACACCAATACTGACCACTCCCAATTGGAATAAACCATTCCATGTCCACGTAGATGCATCCAATTATGCAGTAGAATGTGTGCTAGTACAACCCACATGTGAAGGAAATGTAGATTTTCCTATAGCATATGCTAGCAAAAAACTAAAGGAAGTTATATGAAACTATACAACAATCAAAAGAGAAGGCTTAGGCATGGTACATGTAGTGAAGAATTTTAGACACTATCTATTGGCCAACAAGTTCAAGTTTTTCACTAATCATCAAGCTTTATTATATTTCTTCAATAAACCTTGCAATACAAGACATTTAATAAGATAGTTCCCCTTACTAATGGAATACAGTTTGAAATGGTTGTTAGGAAAGGTAGGACCCACCTCACGATGGATCAGCTTTCTCGCATCACTTCAGGGGAGTCACCAGAAGGAGTGTCTGATGAACTAACCGATGCTGATCTATTCAATTTACAAGTTGTCTTAAATGGGCAAATAAGTTGGTACATGTCCTAACCTTCGGACCCGCAAATAAGACAGTGAAAACAAACAAAGAGGAAATTCTAAAATCACAAAAATACCAAATATTTGCAGGAAGTATGTACAAACAAGATAAAGAGGGTGTACTAGCTTGTTGTGTCGAGGAGGATGAACATAGTAGTTGGGATCAAGAAGCCCATGAAGGATTGCTAGGAAGTCACTATTCTAAACAATTAACATTGTAGAATATGAAATGTTTAGGAGTGTATTGGCCTAGTAAGGATAGAGAAATACATGAGAGGATTAAGAATTGTCCTATGTGCCAAAAGAGACCCCCAATGGATTATGCTACCCTTTATCACGTGTCACTAATTCTGGAATGGAGTTCTCCATTGGTAGAATTCATGAGATCCCAGACATTACCCAACAAGGCTAATGTAGCAAGAAAAAAAAAAGCATGAAACAAGAGGCTCTAGACTATGCCTTAGTGAGACAAGCTATACCCAAGAGGCAAAGATGGTTACTTAAGACTGTGCATTCATGAATCAAACTATTTGAAAATCTTAGAAACTACGCATAGTGGTGTTGTAGGTGGACACTTTGGGCCTAATGGAGTAATTAAGACCATTCTATTTTCAAGAATTTGGTGACCCACTCTTCATATGGATGCACATACCTATGTGAAAAGATGTGACACATGCCAACATGCATAATATCCGATCAGAAAAGACGAGATGCCTTTGAGGCCAATGATGGGAGGACACACATTCTTGAAGCAGGGTATAGACTTTGTAGGTCTTATTAACCCCCCAGCTAGAAACTCCCATGCAGAGTACATTATTGTAGCCACATATTACCTTACAAAGTGGGTAGAAGTCAAAGCCATGACAAAGAATGATCCTCAAATGATGGCTAAGTTCTTATTCGAGAATGTGTTCACCAAATGCATGTTACCAATAGAGTTAGTAAGTGATCGAGGTATGCACTTCTTGAATGAAGTCATTGAAAACCTTCTCCAAGAATTCTTCCTGATACATAAGAAGTCTGACCCCTATCATCCATAAGCTAATGGACAAGAAGAGAGCACAAATAAGATCTTATGTAATGTATTGACAAAATTGGTAAATAGTAAACGCTCTGATTGCAATAAACAACTTCATCATGCTATTTGGGCTTATCAAGTTGTCTACAAAATGGCACCCAATGCTACCCTATTTCAGATAGTCTTCGGACAGAATGCAGTGTTACCATTAGAATTCTTGATCCCGACTTTAAAAGTAGTACAAGAGCATGAGTGGAATGGACATGAGTTTTCCTCAAGGATATTTGATATGGAACGATTAGGTGAGACAAGCCTACAAGTGGTAGCAGGCATCTATGCTGCAAAGAAAAGACAAAAGGCATACGTTGATGCACACATCAAGGATAAAGGATTGAAAGAGGGAGACCTAATGCTAGTTTATACACTAAAGCAACATACCCATAAATTAGAAAACCGAGGATATGGACCAGCAATGCGATTCAATTGGCCACTCTAGAAGGTGACATCTTGCCAAGCTATATTAGTGGATGTCGAGTCAACCTATATCAAGAAACTCTTATAGAGGATATGCTAATGAGACTCAATACTGCTAAGACGCAAAAAGAAGAAGAATTAAGGGTTAGATAAGAAGCACAAGCAAAGGCTAGAGAGCGCATCAGATAAAATAAGTTAGGCAAGAAGGCCTAGATTTCAATCCCAATGCCCCATGATATCACATGGACATGTGCCAAACATCAGGTGCAATTGTTCCTCAAATAATCGACTAAAGTCCCTTTGTGGACATAGAGGTACCACGAGGAAAGAGTGTAAGGACTGTGAGAGCCTTGATCGATTCATGTGCAACAACTAGTGCAATTAGACTCTCGTACTGCCAAGACCTCCAATTGAACATCAATTCCATAGAAGCCTATCTCATAGGATTGGGAGGTGTGGAAACCCCTTGTTTGGGCAAGGTAGAGCTTTCCATCTACCTTCAAGATGTCCCAATGACAGTCAAAATGCTAGTGTGCCAAGATGAAGATGAAACCACTTGTCTTGGGTCAAGATTGGATCTATGACCATGCAGTCAACTTAAACCTAAGAAGTCCACTTCTTCAAGTGTGGATACATGAACAATGCATTACATTAGAACTAGAGAATGGCGTGATCACAGATCCAGGTATCATAGAGCCTCTTAGTTCATCTAAGACTAAACTTAGAGAAGAAGATGTTGTATGTGTCAAAAGCTCTATGATGCAAAAGGAGTCATTCATGAAAGAACAGGCTCAAAGGCGAGTGGATCTCTCTGCTTTTTCAAAGACTAAAGCATCCACAACCGTTCAACCACAGAGGCAAGCGAAACAATATAAGAAAATTGCTATATCAAATAGACAAACAGAATTGAAAAAGAAAGTAGTTCTGGGCATGAAGCAGATCTGGGTACAAAAGGGGGAGCAGTCAATCACACCATTGCGATCTAATGCCTTACCAAAGAAGGAGTGGAGAAATCTAAGGCAACTAGTAGCAGAACAACATTGATATCTATCTCAAAGATTACTCCAAATTTGGATATCGAAGTGATCAATGAAGGCCGACCACAATAACGTACAAATTTGGGTGCCTAAGAAATTAGTTGGAGCTCAACAAGGGTGATTCCATATATGGGTACCCAAGGAACTCTTACATGCCCAAAACCCTATGTTCTCCCACACAAGTAAAGTCTCAACAAAGAAGTCAAGGAAAGGCAACGGTTAGAATCAAGCACCGAGATCAAAAGAAGATCAACTCCCCTCGTCGACAGTATTATGACGACAAGCAACAAGGGTATGGGTTTGTAAGCCAAAAGCACTAGTAGCCCCCATAGAACCAAAGAGCCAACCAGGGTTGATACAAAAGTTAAGAAACCATCCAAAGATGCAGAAATCAAAAGTGATATGTATGCAGCCGAAGACTATTCTACAATGGATCCCTATAAGGAGGGATGATCCAAATCATTTCAAGATCCAATGGATACCTACAAACAAAGATTGCATCAACATCTGCAAGTAACATCGGAAACCTTGAGGAGTGACAACCATGTGCCCTTGGCATAACCTTGTCTTTTGCACCATTCAGGTCATGCATTTCCATAGTATGCATTAATATAGGGCTGCATTACAAGGCCATGCATAGACACAGTTGAGAATCCCAAGCGCATGACACATACACATTTGACATATGTATACTATTTTATTTATATTAACCTCATTCTTCTTGGCTTGTGAAATTGTTCCAAAAAAAAAGAGAAAAGAAGGAAAGAAAAGAAAAAAGAAAAAGAAAAAGAGAGAAGAGACATGACCATGTGCGCGAAGAATCTCATCACTGAACCATCAACAACGACATCCATCAACAATGAAAGGCATGCCAATGGTCAATCGCCATGACGACAGCACAACACAAAGAGATGAACATTGACCGACCCTTCATCATGGTAAGAATCCCCTACTCTGGGAAAGTTTTAATGATGATAGATTAGGAAACCTCTTCATCAGCATACCCTTGAGCACTTAGCTCATGACCCAATTTTTTGCACCATACTTCTTGCAATGAATTCCCCAAGTATGCATGCATAGGGCCACAGTACAAGGCCATGCACAAGGCACATATTTTCTTTAAACCATGCACTAACACACTTACCCATCATTCATTATGGGTCACAAGTACTTGGCATGAAAACTAACCCATGCTAGAAAATATCGAAAGGACATCAAGGCTACCACATCAATACCTATGAAGTAATTCACAGCTGATAGCTGCTCAAAATCAACATTGACAACCTCTTTGGAGCAGCTAGGCATTTTTAGAAGCTCACAACTACAATATCATGTGGGAATCCAAGGAACAAGTACATAAAAAGGGATAAAAACTTGCAAAATCTAGCAATGATAGAATGAAGAAGAGGACAACTGACTTGGATACATTTGGAAAATAGACCACTCTTGTGGATTCATGCTCAACACTACCTCTCAAGGTACTACATCGAATACCCACTACCATAAGAGTCTGTCAGGGATGACAAACTCAAGAGGGGGGAATGTTGGCACTCAAGGTCAAGCACAAAATGCGGGAACATGTCAAGGTAGTGAACACATAAGAAGATGGATCATATAAGGAGCTCCAAGAAGTTTATGTCAAATTTTCAGAAGAAATCCCTATAAAAAAAATAGTGATTTTGATCACTAAAACCATTGTAAATATCATTTCACATTTTTGCAACTCCATTTTGGTCATATCAAGAAGTCCCCAAGCTTAAGGAGTATTAAAAGTACCTACGTATGCATTTTCATAATGTTTAGACTCCATTTGAGCCCTCAAATAAGCCTTGGAACCTAATTTTTAACTAGGCTCAACACTAGGTTTGGACAGAGCCAAAACTAGTCAAAAACTATAAAAAGAGCTACAGAGCTCATTTTTGGGGTTAGATAATTGGATAATGAATTGATTCTAGAATAGGATATGCTTTATTTGAGGTTGCTAATAGAGGATTCCATTGTTCTACTCTTTGTCTTGCCGTGTGTGCATGTGTGTGCATGCTTGTGTGCTTCTCACTCACACACTTGTACTCTCACTTGATCATGGTCATCATACCTTCCTCACGTCTTCCCGGATTGACAATTATGAGGTGGATCTCCTCACGTTGGTACTTGACATTGTGCTAGAGCAACACAGTATCATGGAACGTATGAGACTATTTTTATGCCATAAACCTAGTAAAAATCATTATATATATATAATTATGAATAAAAATGTGTTTACATATATAAAATAGGAGACTTTATTTGATTTACAACAATGAAAATGGGGAGATCGTGACATATATAAAATAGGAGACTTTTTTTTATTTACAACAATGAAAATGGGGAGATCATGACTTTGATAAAAAATCAACACAACGAACATCACTGTAGCTTTTGAACCAATACTAAAATTAGCATCATAGTGAATAAATCTTAAATTTTTATATCCTTTAATAAACATTACATTTTTCTAGAAATATTCAATCTTTATGCTAGCATGTTCCATAGTTACAATAGAATACTCATGTTAAAAGGTGTGATGTATGTGAGAGGGCAAATAATCCTTTCAAATGTGATGGAATGCCTTTAAGACCCATGATGGGAAGTAGAGCTTCTTCCAAATGGGGTATAGACTTCATAGGACCTATCCACCCACCTAAAAAAGGCTCGCCTGCAAAATATATCATAGTGGCTACTAACTATCTCACAAAATGCATTGAAGCAAAAGCTACAACTAAAAATGTTGCTCAAATCATAGCTAAATTCATATCTTGAGGAAAAAAAATTGTAAATAATACTCAGGTTTTTGCAAAAAAAAAGGAACCTTAGATCACATAAATTATAAGCATTAACAAACATGGTCTTATAGTTTATTATGATCGTAAAAATATTTTGGACTATGCATAGATATTGTGAGTAAAAAGGGGAATCAATTCATCAATGAAGTGATCAAAGATTTACTAAGTACATTTCTTATTACGCATATCAACGCCCTAGCACCCATAGGCAAATGGATAATCCGAGAGCTCAAACACAGTCTTCTGCATAGTATTTACCAAACTGGTAAACAATCAAAAATGGGATTGGATCCCTAGTAGAGGTAAATGTACAAGCATCAGCATGCATGAGAGATTGATCTCTCAGACCTAGACACATGGATTTGACAGGTCGTTCTTCTAGCAAGCTGAATACCTCGTGATGTCCTATCTTGGTTGATATATAGTCAAAGGCTAATTGGATCATTACCTCATATTCATATATCCAGGCCCACTCCTAAGCTCAAATAGGGTTGCCTCACTTGATGTCCTGGGTTAGCTGAGGCCCTAAAATTAGCCATTGGGATGAGTTCTTCTCCTAGCCAATTGTTGGAACTGAAGGACTCACAAGGCAAGGAAGCTTATGAAGGGAGTCAGAGAGAAGATAAAGTACAAGCAGACAGAGCAGTCAACGACGATCTGGCAAGAAGGCCAATATTTTTTCAGGACACTAACGCATATAAAAGAGGTGGACACACAAGGAGAAGGAGCGAGTAGGGAGCTCCAGAAAATGTATGTCAAAATGTTATTAGAAACCCCTACAAAAATAGTGATTTTCATCACTAAAAACCATTGTAAATACCATTTCATATTTTTGTAGCTCCATTTTGTGCAAGCCGAGGAGTCCTTGAGCTTGAGGAGCTTTAGAAGTACCTACCTGTCAGTTTTCACATTTTTTAGACTTCGTTTGAACCTCCAAATAGGGTAGAGAACCTAATTTTTAACTAGGCCGGACACTAGGTCTGGACACGGCCAAAACCTAGTCAAAAACTATAAATAGAGCTAGAGAGCTCATTTTTGGGGTAGATTGTAATTGATCTAAACTTGTATGAGCTTTTTGAAAGTAATCTAAAGAACTCCATTGCTTCTCACTCTTTGTCTTGCCTTGTGTGCGCGTGTGTGTATGTGTGTGCATGTTAGTGTGCTTCGCACTCACGCACTTGTGCCTTCTCTTGCTCGAGGTCATCATACCATCCTCACGTCTTCCCAGATTGACATTAAAGGAGGTGCTACTCATCACTGAGCTACACCAAATTTTGGCGCCGTTGCCGGGGATCGAGCTTTGAGGACGAGCGTGTGATGGTAAGACGTAGATTTGAGACGTTGGCGTTGTAGGTAATTTCTTCACTCTTCTTATTTTTCTCTTTCTTACCTCACCACCATCATCATCACCATCTCCCACCTCCATCTCCATCATTGCGAAAATTTTCAGTTTTGATCTTATCACCTTCTCCATTCCATTTCCCTCATTCCACTTGTGAGAGAGAGCGAGAGAGCAATATTGTGTGCATTGTTTTTGCATGTTTGTTGAGTTTTCTTGCAGGATCTAGCTGTATCATCCCCTCCAGCACGCTACGCAGATACGTAAAAAACTCAGAAACTGTCTCTGTGTCGCCGACCTCTGTCGATCGCGATCGATAGAAAATTCGACCAATTGGTAAAACTAAGTGCACCACTAGGACCAGCACAAAGAGCACATTCCAAATCACTAAACAAAATTGAAAAATTCCGTGTTTCTCTGTCAATCGCGACCGATAGACCCTGTCAATCGCGACCGACAGACCTGTCGATCGCGACCGACAGACCCCACGACCGACTGACTGCCACGTAGGACCCTGTCAATCGCGATTGACACCGTCGATCGCGACCGACTGAATTTTGACGATTGACTGAATTTCTCGCGTTGCCACGTGTCCATCGCGACGGACACAGCCCCGATCGACTGAATTTACGGTGGAAATCCCGGAAAACGTGTCGATCGCGATTGACACCATCGATCGCGATTGACACCATCGATCGCGATTGACACCATCGATCGCAATTGACAGGACCCACGATCGACTCTGTTGATTGCGATTGACACTGTCAATCGTGATTGACGTCGCGACCGACAGGCCCCGACGGACACCTCTGTCAATCACGATTGACAGACCTATCGATCGCGATTGACAGGCTTTTTCGGCCAAATTCTAGGGTTTTCTCTTGCATGTTTTTGGGGTAATTTTTGGCATACTTATCAAGCTATTAGTGATTTGTGAGGTCCCTACACGTGTATTTTTGAGAAAAAAATCCTGTGATCTGTTAGCCTGTTTGAACCCCGTTTTAGCACCAGAACCCTCAACTGACATAACTTTCTCATACGAAATCCGTTTGCTGTGATTCTTGTCTTGTTGGAAAGCTCGTGGGGAGTACAACCAAAACTTCCACTGGTTACGGTAAAATTAATATCAGGATTATTAGGTAGGGTATTTTGAAGTTGACCATAACCCGGGGTAGGAAAACTGAAGGATCCTTGGGATTGTTTTCCATAAAGGCAAAGGGAAATTTCGTCTGTGAACTACATGCATGTAAGTGACCTATCTGTCATTTGAATTGAAGTCTTGAACTAACTGTGGGACTTTTACAGGTCCACTGAGAGCACTTGAGGGCATCCAAAGCAAGGGTGATTTGCAAGCTTGAGAACCGGGTTCTTGAGCACCAAAGGGCAAGGGATCAGCAATGGAGGTTGGAATACTCTCAACTCCCTCTCTCAATTCCTAGCTTAGGCTAAGTACGAATAGTGTTAGAAGTAAGCCAGAGCGGCGATAGGCATTTATCAAGTTGAAGACTACCTAAATACTCAAGTTCAAGCTAGCGACATAATCTTTGTACGGTCGAGAACTTTAAAGGAAAAGAACTTAACGTGGAACGATCAACTTCAAGTGCGGAAATACACTCAGGTATACCTGACGACGTGATATCAGACAAGACCATAAACACGGTAATCAACTAAAAAAGAATCAAGTAACTGATACAAAAGAACTCAGCAACAAGGTTGTACTTGGGCAAATTTGGGCTATTCAATTATGCTTATGAACCTTAGATCAGGGCGACATCTAGGGAGAGATAGACAGAGTCTTAGGTCTTCAGAGGCTAGCGTTAATCATACTGCTAGGTCTTGGGCCCAGCAGTTGAGCCACCACTCGCATTACCCTAGCTCTGAGACTAGTGAATCAGAGATGTCTCAAGGGATGGATAGACCTACAGAAAGTTCAGGTGTGCCATATCTGTATAGGGTGGAAGGCCCCTACAAGACGCAGCTGGAATACCTTAGGACCAACCGACTAGGTGCTAGCATCTATGAGGACGGCCTAGGAAGATCTGTGGTCCAGATTAAAAACCCTGACCAATCCATTGGACTAGAGGACCCAGCTGTCAAGTTTGAAAACGGAGCATACCTAGACAAGGAAGGGACAATATATGTAGTCACCAGTCACCCAGATAGGACAGATGAATTTGGGAATGTGATCTCAGAAGCGGATTTAGGTGACCTGGAGCAAGGAAACATGGGTGTAGAACCTAGAACCCCCCTGAGGCAAATCTGTTCTCACTAGGATTATCACACCAGAGTGGATTCCCCAAGACAATAAGAGCATAGATCTACTCCTGAACCGAGAGACTGACGAAGCCTTTTGGAGGTATAAATTGGATAGGCCAAGTGATGTAGGGTCAATCCTAATCTATGAGTTCAAAGATCCTGATAGCCCAGGCAGAGTGACCTACTTAGATCACGCTTCAGAGAGGATCTTTGTGGTTACAGAGCATGACAGGCATGCTTACACTTGGAAGGGTGAATTCTTTTTCCCCCAATCAAGATCGAACGTGTCCTATGGTCACCCTGGAGCTGGAACATCCCAAGCTCATGGAACTCAAAGAGACAGAAGTAGAGATAGGCCAGAAGTAAGCTTTGCCAACCCAGGGGGCAGAGAAAGAACAAGGACGAACACAAATAGAGTAGAACCTGAGGTACTTAGAGCTCCCAGGAATCAAAGAAATGCGGATGAGTTCCCTCTACCACGACCTAGAGAGCACACAAGGACTTTGAGACCAACTCAGCTAGTTAAGTCCATGAAGAACTACTTCGATGGCACTGGAGATCCATACGATCATGTGGCTGAGTTTAGGCAAGTCTTGAGAGCTGAACAAGTGGAGGATCTATTCACGCAGTACAATGCC
Organism: Ceratopteris richardii; assembly: GCA_020310875.1. Classification (NCBI taxonomy): domain Eukaryota; kingdom Viridiplantae; phylum Streptophyta; class Polypodiopsida; order Polypodiales; family Pteridaceae; genus Ceratopteris; species Ceratopteris richardii. Next base: position 66,221,407 of record CM035415.1, read on the forward strand.
TTTGGTCTAACCCTTAGGAACACAGCCCTTACGTGGTTTCAACCATTGAATGAGAGACAGTTCAGGAGCATAGACCAACTCCTAGAGGCTTTCATTATTGAATTCTCTAAGAGTGGCATAAGGCATAATACCTCCTCATTGATTCACAGCTTCAAACAAACCCTTCAGGAGATCGTGAGACTTGCAGGAAGAAGATTTAGGCAATATCTTGAAAGATGCCCTCTTTCGGAGCTACCCACACCAGCTAAGCAAGTGGCTTTATTCTTGGATGGATTGCTAAGTACCAAATTGAGATCTTATGCGTACTTGAAGGACCCTAGGACCATAGAAGAGTGTGTACGCATGTGCATTGACATCGAGGATAACCTAGGGGAGGAGTTAGAGCTTTCCAAGATATACAAAAATTCAGATAGTGCCTCTAGCCTCTCTTCCACGCAATCCACATCAATTGAGGAACTCGCTGAGAAAGTGGCACAAAAACTAGGTGTCTCTAGCAAACAAATCCCAAGGTTCGCCCCAGTAAAGAGGTGATATACTTGCGGTGGTGACCATATGGCAAATGTATGTCCCATTATGGCTCAACCCCAAGTAAATCCTAGTAGCCAGTACTGCACCATAGAACGAAGATACACAAATCACTCAGCACAAGACTGCCCATACAATAAGCAAGCGGTTAGGCAAACTTACCCTCAGCCATAACAACAAGGCAGATATCAGAACCAATATCCACCACAGCAGTATGCTAGGCCCCAACAAACCTACCAACCACAATATCAGGCCCAGCAAAGGCCTCAGCCTCTGTTAGCCCAACAACCTCCAGCTCCATCCAATGTGATTGCTGTAAAGTATGCAGCTGCAAAAGAAAACCTGAATAGGGCCATAGTGCTAGTAACCCCATTGCTATGAGAAAGTGACCTCAGTGACCATAGTTTCGATTCTACACATGTTGATAGCCCTCAGGCCTACTACGTGCAGTCTCCTGAACATGGTGAGTCCTACTATAGTGAAGAGCCAAATGAACCTAGTTGGGAGTCAGATTACACAAACGTCATGTATGCAAACCCCAACCCTAGACCTCAGCCTAGGCAAGTAAGACCCCCATTCCCTAGAGGACCATGCTACATATGTTAGGGAGAGCATCTCATTCTTGATTGTCCCTTGCCTCCACCTACACAACCCCAATCAGTGACGATCCAGGGCTTTTGCCAAGAATGTGGAAAGGAGCATCTCTTACGAGATTGTCCAAAGAATCCCAGCAATATGCCAAAAATCACTCCCATTAACGTTATTGGGTTAGTGGTAGATTCCACAGGAAGTGTCACTTCCACTGCACCGATACAAGTGGTCACTAGAGCCCAAGCCTTACAGCAGAACCCAGGTGTAGGCCAGGAAAAGAGCCTAGATGTTAGTGAAACAGAGAGCATGACAAAGAAAAGGACTAGAGCTTGGAGAGATAGTCGTGAAAGAATGAAAAGGCAATGGGCAAAAAAGATGAGTGAACTCGAGGAAAGCCTCAGAGAAACAAAGGCCAGGATAACTGAACTCACATCTCAAACTCCCTCTCACACTACCCCACCACCACCATTCCCATCTCCATCCAACCTGCCACCTTCCAACCCACCTCACACAATTCCACCACCTCCAAGACTAGGATCAGTCCTAGCAGATCCCACTCCCGAGGACCTTAATATGATGCTTAAAGCATATCAGGACAGAATCCAAGAAGGGCCAAACGTAACTGATCATGAAAAGTGTTACCCTAGAGCAGAACTAGAGCTAGAATGAACCAAAATTTGTGCTAAGATGGTGGAGTTGGCTCAAACCATGTTTGAAGCCAGTCGCCTATTTAACATCTCTAGTTCAGCGAAGACACAGTTGCACTTTGATGGACTGTTAGAAAGAATACAGAAGCTAATTGCACAATCAGAAAAGGAACCCGCCTCTCAACACAAGGACAAGGCAAGTGAAAGGGCAGGTCTTCCTGCCCAGGAAGCCTATGTGCCTAACTCTACGGAGCCAGACACATCATCTTCTATGAATCGGTTCACACCAGAATTCCTACGAGAGATTCAGGAAGACAAATGGGCTAAAGAAAGTGAAGTCCCTCCTCCCATTGAACTTGTGGATGATGCACATGACCAATTCCCACAAGACATCCCATCCATTGATGAGGAGCAGGAGAGCACCCAATCTCAGGAAAGATTAGACTTTGAGTCTAACTCTCTACAAGAATTACCCCACTTCACAGGCCCATGGGAAGCTAAGTCCACGTGCATGAGAGCACCCATAGTCATGGTAAGAAACGAAGACTCAATCATACCTAGGAATACGGAGGTAGTAAAGAATACTAAAGTGCAGTGCAACCTCACCTTAGAAGAGCTACTCAAAGTTAGGCCAGAGCTATGGAAGCATGTCGCCAAACAAGTACCAAAGATAGCAAAACCTCATTCCCAGGTAGGATCCCAGAGAACAGTGCCAGAAATACCATTGGACAAGATAGGAGACATGAGTGAGGGCGAAGAGGGAAACACATATCTTCCTATCACCCATCAAGGATACACCACCAAGGCCATTCTAGACTCAGGCGCAGGAGTTGTAATTGCTACTACTTCCCTATGGAAGCGTTGGGGCAAGCCAGCACTCAGGCCCACGAGGATGAAATTGCAAATGGCCGATGGTCACATAGAGAGACCCTTAGGGCTGTTAGAAGGAATAACTCTCACCACTTGTGGTGTAGAGTTTGAGCACACCTTTGCTATATGTGATTTTAGCAAAAATCATGCCTATGAAATGATCTTGGGACGACCCTTTATGCGACAGTTGCAAGTGGTACAAGACTGGGGAACCAATTCCTTGTACCTGCAACACTTAGGTGTTACGACCAAAGTGAATCTCAAAGATTACTCTCATAGAGATGTCCCTCCTATCCAATGGAATCCCCTCCATAGAGCCAAAGATGATACTGAATCGGTGCATTCCATAGGATCAGGATCCTCATGGATGCATGAAGACACCCACTTATGGATGTGCAAAGTAGTAGTAGAAGAAGAGAAGAGAGAAGAAGCCAGAGAGATAGGTGCAAAAGAAACACATAGATCAATTCAAGCCCCAGCCTATGCACCTGTAGTCTTTCCTAACGAAGAATTTGAACCCCACGGTTGGGCAGAAATCCTAGCAACAATGGATGTAGCCATCAATGAAGAACAATGGACACCTCACTGTGATGAAGATGGCTATGACATTTCAGTCTTCTCCATAGAGCCAATCATGGGAGAGGCAGTGTTAGAAGAGTGCGAACCTAGCCCTGATGCATTTGAGGATGCAAGTGACTCCGATCTAGAGTCAATCATTATGGAACCACCTTTTGCATCAGATGAAGAATACTTCTATGAAGTAGAATTTCAACCCCAGAGGCATGGAGAGTTTACAAATGATGTAAGGCTAGCCACACATGTGACCCCGAAGGAAGAAGGAAAGAAAAGAAAGAAGAGAGAAGTCACACCAGAAGAAGAAGAATCCATGTTTAAGGTCCTTGAAAACTTTAAAAAGTATGAGATAGATGACAGGAGAGTCATGATAAGAATGCCTAAACGAGAGGCACAATCAGGGGAAGCCTATGATAACAAAGAAACCACCAAGAAAATAGTAGTGGCCCTAGAAGATGGAGAGGAGAGATGCACGTACATAGGCCATGACCTAACAGAGGAAGAAGAGCATGCGTTAATAGCCTTGCTAAGAGAATACAGAGATGTATTCGCTTGGAGTTACAAGGATTTGAAGGGTGTTGACACAGACATATGCTCACACACAATTCCCATGACCTCAGACGCAAAACCCTCTAAGCAAAAGCCATACACATATAATGATAATTATGCGGCCAAGATAAAAGAAGAGATAGATCGTTTGGTAGAAGCTGGATTCATCTATGAAATTGAGCACACTGAATGGGTATCTCCCATTGTAGTGGTGCCCAAGAAGAATGGCAAACTACGTGTGTGCATTAACTTGAAGAAGGTCAATGCAGCCACAATTCGAGATAACTATCCGCTTCCTATCACAGAACATCTCTTAGAAAGAGTAGCAGGCAAGGAAGTGTACAACTTCCTTGATGGATTTTCGGGCTACAATCAAGTAGCCATAGCTCCAAAAGATCAACATAAGACGGATTTTGCCACTAAATGGGGCATTTTTGCCTTTAGAGTAATGCCGTTTGGGCTTACCAATGCACCCGCTACATTCCAGAGACTAATGTGCCATGTATTTAAAGAGTTCCTGAGGAAGAACTTGGAAGTCTACGTTGATGATCTTTGTGCTCATTCCAACATTAGACAAACCCATATTCCTGAACTCAGACAAATCTTTGACAAATGTAGAGAATATCAAGTCTGCCTGAACCTAGAAAAGTGCGTTTTTATGGTCAGGCAAGGCAAGATTCTAGGACACATAGTGTCAAAGAATGGCATATCCACTGATGAAGAGAAAGTGAGAGCTATAGCCGAGTTACCTAGGCCAAAGAATGTCAAGGAAGTACAAGCTTTCATGGGGCATTGTGGTTATTACCGACGGTTTATACACATGTATGCCATCATAGCAAAGCCTCTGTATGGACTTTTGACCAACTTTGAGTGGACGGATGAATGTGAGAATTCCTTCAATGAGCTTAAACGGCGATTATGTTTAGCACCAATCTTGACCACACCAGATTGGAATAAGCCTTTCCATGTTCATGTTGATGCATCTAATTATGCTATCGGGTGTGTACTCGCGCAGCCTACCGGTGAAGGTAATATGGATCTTCCAATTGCCTATGCTAGTAGACAATTGAATGTAGCTGAACGAAATTATACCACTACGGAGAGAGAAGGGTTAGGCATGGTATATGCAGTTAAAAAGTTTAGACATTATTTGCTTGCAAATAAGTTTAAATTTTTTACTGACCATCAGGCACTGCTATATCTCGTAAACAAGCCATGCAATACAGGAAGATTAGTAAGATGGTTTCTCTTGCTAATGGAATATGATTTCGAGGTTGTGGTAAGGAAAGGGAAGACTCATTTGAGGGAAGATCATCTCTCTAGGCTCACATCAGGAGAAGCCCCACAAGGAGTGTCAGATGACCTTCCTGATGCTTACTTGTTCAATTTGGAAGTGGTGCCACAGTGGGCTAAGCCATTAGTGCCAGTATTGACATACGGGCCTAACCACCCAGTAATAAACACACAGGATAGAGAGGTAGTGAAAGCCCAAAAGTATCACATCATGGCAGGAAGTATGTACAAGCACACAGATCAAGGGATCTTGGCTTGTTGTGTGGAAGAGGATGATTACGCTAAATGGTTGCAATTAGCACATGTAGGTGCATTAGAGCAACACTACTCAAACGAACGAACCATACAGACACTAAGGAGACTCGGAGTGCATTGGCCGACTATGGAAGCTGATGTCCAAAAGTTATGCAAAGAAGGCCCCATCTGCTGCACTAAACCACCTGTGGAACATGCCACTCTTTATCAAGTGTCCATAGTGCCAGATTGGAGTGAACCACTAGTATCCTTCCTGAGGACGAAAACATTCCCTCCAGACATGACTCTGGCTAGGAAAAGGAGTTTAGAACAAGAAGCCCTGGATTACTCACTCATTGGTGATAATCTATACAAGCGTGGTAAAGATGGTTACCAGCGACTATGTGTCCATGAGAGTGAATATCTCAAGATCTTGGAAACTAGATGTAGCAGGAGGACACTTTGGACCAGATCGGGTGATCAAGGCAATACTATTTGCGGGCTTCTGGTGGCCGACCCTTCACATGGATGCACATACCTATGTGAAACGGTGTGATGTTTGTCAGAGAACTCAGTATCTTATATGCAAAGATGAGATGCCACTAAAACCTATGATGGGTGGACGTGCATTCTCTAAGTGGGGAATAGACTTCGTAGGTCCTATCAATCCCCCAGCTAAGGGTTCCCATGCAGAATATATCATTGTTGCCACAGACTATCTAACCAAGTGGGTAGAGGTAAAAGCCACAACAAAGAACGATGCTCAAACAACAGCCAAGTTCTTATTCGAGAATGTGTTCACCAGATATGGGTTACCTATAGAGCTAGTCAGTGACAGAGGCACTCACTTCTTGAATGAAGTTATTGAAAATCTGCTCCAAGAGTTCTTGGTAGTACATAAGAAGTCTGCCCCCTATCACCCTCAAGCTAATGGCCAGGCTGAGAGCACCAATAAGATCCTATGCAATGTACTAATGAAATTAGTGAACAATAAACGCTCTGATTGGGACAAACAGCTATACCACGCTGTTTGGGCATACCGAGTCGCCTACAAAATGGTACTCCAAGCCACCCCCTTTCAGATGGTATTTGGCCAAAATGCAGTGCTACCGTTGGACTTCTTAATACCTACATTGAAAGTAGCACAAGAGCATGAATGGACGGGTCATGAACTCTCCTCTAGACTTTTTGACCTTGAACGATTAGGAGAAACAAGACTAAGGGCGGCTGCAGGGATATATGCAGCTAAGAAACGATAGAAGGCATACTTTGATGCCCACGTGAAGGATAAAGGTTTGAAGGCAGGCGACCTAGTACTAGTCTACACTTTGAAACAACATCCGAGGAAACTAGAGAAGAGAGGCTACGGACCCATGATCATTAATAGAATCTCAACAAGTGGAGCAGTGCAACTAGCCACATTAGAAGGCGATATTCTCCCGAGCTACATAAGTGGATGCAGAGTCAAGTTATATCAGGAACCTCTCACAGAGGAAATGCTAAGTCGACTCAATACTGCTAAGAAACGCAAAGAAGAAGAAAAGCGAATTCGAGAAGAAGCTCAAGTAGAAGCTTTAGAGCGCATACAGAGAATGAAATTAAGAAGACAAGGCAGAGAGCAACCTAGGCCAGATGCATATGCAGATCAAGGATATCACGTGGCTATGTGTGAAGTTTCAGATATCAGCTCCCATAAGATAATTGATCGATGTCCTTTTATAACCTTAGATATAGGACAAGGAAAGGGTGCAAGGACTGTAAGAGCCTTGATTGACTCAGGTGCAGCCACTACTGCTGTTAAATTGTCTTACTGTCAAGAGTTGAAATTAACTGTCAATCCTATAGAAGCATATCTCATAGGATTGGGAGGTGTGGAAACCCCTTGCATGGGCGAGGTGGAACTTCCCCTCTACATTCAAGACGAAGTAATGATAGTCAAAGTACTAGTGTGTCAAGATGAGGACCTCACTGCACCTCTTGTCTTGGGTCAGGACTGGATCTATGATCATGCAGTCAACCTAAACCTAAGGAGTGGACTTCTTCAGGTATGGGTAAATCATAGTCGAATTACAGTTGAATTGGAAAATGAGGCACTCAAGGAATTAGGTAAGGCACGAAGTCCTGGTCCTTCCAGGGGTGCACATGAAGTTGACAATGCTATTCTTGTCCAAAATTGTATGATGCAGAAAGAGGATTGTTTCAACAACGAAGTCAAGGATAAGACGGCACTCCCTTCTTTTCCAAAGGCCAGAAGGATGCAGCAACCAACGGCAGATCAAATATAGAGGAAGCAGAGCACTACCTATACTGGAGGCCAAAAAAAGGAGCAAAACAGATTGTTTCAGCTGTTGAAACAAGTATGGATGCAGAAAGGCGAACACCCTATTGCGACCTGACCAATCCCACGGCCAAAACCTCTTATTAGGAGTCAACAACACGACACTAATAAGAAGTCTTTCATAAATTCTTCTGTGAAAGTAAAGTCTATTTGGATACCCAAGAAGTCGATGAAGGCCAGCCCACAATCACGACAAATCTGGGTGCCTAAGGCTTGCTTGCGAGCTCAAATAGCTACACCAAGGCCACACCCTCTACAACATGTTTCACTCACTCGAACATCTGATGCCCAGTCTTACACATCACACACGGACACATATTCTTCCATGCGCACAAGTAGAATCACTCATAAATGGGTCCCTAAAAAGCCTCATTTTCAAGCACATACTCCTATCAAACCTTCCAGAGTCTCCATAAAATCAAGATCAAAACCCATCCACTGTGTTTGGCAACCTAAAACTTGTAATAAACTCCCAGACCCCAATTGTAAATCCATGCCCACCTACTAACTACATCACTCTCTCACTACATCATTCCACTTAGCTTCTAGGTCTACCCAATTCCTAACTACACGCACAAGCACCGAGCACTTAATAGCCTACTAATCTCTCCCGAACCTCATGTTAATGTTGTAATGGGGACAAAAATGGTTCTATCTCGTCCTTTACAATGTTAACACCTGTTTCTATATTCTCACAGAATCAAGAGGCAAGAAGTAACATGGCAGATACGGCAAGAACTAGCTCCCAGGCAGGCACCAGCCCCCAAGTCGTGGACATTGAAAGTCTTCCCATTGAGGAGGAATTGAAGGAACGACCAGTGGCATTGAGGGCATTACATGCCATACCGGTTCAGAATCCTCCACAGGGACACACAATGCCGGTCAACAAAAACTCACATTGGTTCAGTGATCTGGCAGGACCCCTAGGTGAAGGCACTTACATGTGGGAGGCCGAGATAGAATTCAATGGGCGCTGTGGTAGATATCACTTTTTCACCAGGGAATTTGAGAGACTACAGAATAATGAGGAACTCAAACCTATATGGAAGAAGGCGGGACTCTACGATTACTTCAAATTCCAATTGCCAAAGCCCGATTTTGTAAGGTGCTCTTATTTGATTAGCACCCTCACTCCAAGCAAAGACAAAAAGGGATACAGCTCCTTTGTCCTCCCATCTCTCACAAGGGGCAATGAACTGAAGCGTTTCAAGTTGACTATCAATTTGGTAAGGGAAGCTCTAGACATCAAATGTATGCACATTCCTACGGAGAAAGAGACAATGATCCCCGACAATATGAAGAATAGGAATCTGACGAAATTAAAGGACATGGTGGCAATGACACCTACAATTGCCATTCACTTGCGAATGGTCATGCAGCATTTTGCATTTCCCGCTCAAGAGAGGTTCACAATGCCACCTAAGAAGATATGGTTTAGTCTATACTTGGCTGATGCCTTTGATTTGACAATCAACATGCCCCACTGGATTATCGACCAAATCCACTTGGCTCATCAAAGGTGGTATAAGAAACAAAAGTATGTACTGTATGGATGTTGTGCCCTCACCAGGATTGTGTATAGATGTTTGGCTTATGATGTGCCAGTGCAGAGGGCATTAAATTGGACCAGGGTACAAGAATTCCAACGTAGACTATCAACCGCAGGACCGCCATCTAAGAAAATGAGAGGTGCAGTTCAGATGCCCTGTGCACAACCCCGCGGTGCGACATTGACACCAGAGACAACTCCACGACTTCCAAGGCGGGTACAACCCTTCACTATGAGATTACCAAGACACAGCACTGATGGACCTAATCTGGTGTTCCCACCCGTACCAACCGACCTAGAGTTTCCTCACGGATTCACATTAGAAGACCTAACTAATGAGGAGGTAGCCAGAATAATCGAAGTTGTTAACGCGGAAGCCGAGGCAGAGCAAGCTAGTGGACAACAAACTGCTACAGACCAACCCCATCCCAGACAACCAGATGTCGTCGATGTGGAGGGTGAAGAAGAAGAAGAACAAGAGGAGGAACATGATGGACAATCCAAGGAAGAAGAGCAGGAATATGATCAGGAAGCTCTGTAGGTACTTGAAGGTGCTCCAGCTTATACGAAGGCATTGAAAAAGCTCTATGAAACCATGAACAGAGTTCAAGAGCAACATAGACTGTCCCTAGCAGCAGGCAAAGCCCTCATGAATCAAATCCTTGAGGAGGAAGGCGTAGACGAGCAATACCACGCCACTCTTGACATGATATCTGATGCTTTAGGAGTACGTGAGATGGTTCATACCGCCCTGGCACAATCACGAAGAACGGAGCGACGATACGGCAGACGCCCCCCTCAATCAGGAAAGCAAATGAATGTATTAGCATCAGAACCACAAGGCACATCCACAACCACGGGCACCGCACACACTGTCCATGATACTGAGGAAACCCATGTATCAAGTGCACCTCCGTCACCCCCTTTGCCACCCCTGCCTCCAACTCCACCACATTCACCTCCCACTACCAGTGTAACCACTACTGTCACCGCCTCCGAGTCCACTACCCATACCGAAGCACAGAACGTCAGTCAACCCACACAACCCACACACCCTATCTCCACCTCTTTTGTCTATACGGCCACTGAAACAATAATTCTAACTGCAACCACAGAAAATCCCATTCCCCCAATTACACTTCCGGGCAGTTTGTATTCACAATTGCACACACCACTGTACACTTTAACCACTATCACCGCACCCACAATTCCAATATTCACAATCACTCCCACTACTGCATCCACCGTTGATCTTATGTACATATCACCCACCTCCGCACCTCTCCCTCCCCCCATACACCCACCATCTCCCATTCCCCCACCTCCCACTTCACCATTGCCCAGCACCGCATCCACACTTCCATTCCCCTTCCCCTTTCCCTTCCCTTCTGCATTCAACACCCTTCCCACATCCACCCCTATTAATAATGTATTTAATAATATGTATCAGTGTATGCCGCAACTACAACAGCACTACCAGCATCTTGATAACCAACATACGCGACTCTTTCGAAGCCATGAGGAACTTCAACTACAATTCATTGATCTCGAAAGGGAAAAACGGCTACTACAACAACAGCATGCCACTTTACAGGAACAACATGAACAGTTAGTAGCCAATCCACCCCAGTCAGATGCAGAAGAAAGGCAACAAATGGATGATTTGCTGCACTCCCAGATAACGGAGAATCTCAAGCTCAGACGCAATCTGGCCCTCCTACGAAAACACATGTCTACAGCACTCGAAGAGAATAAACGGCTGCAGAAATAGAATGAAGAGAACTTGGAAGCAGCAATGGAGGGTTCCCCGCAGGAAATCGACCCAGAGAAATTCAAGGCCATTCCCTCTGAGAATATGCAAATTGTGTTAGAAACCCATGCCGACCTCCTGGAGGCCGATGCAGCATTAGAACGAGAAAGAGATGACCTACTTAAGCAACTGGCAACTCAGTAGGAGTCACCAAGCAAAGTCACTGCCACAGACGACACATCCGAAGAAGTTACAAAACTCAGAGCAGAACTCGAAGAATTACGCAGTAAAGTCATGCAATACGAGCGTCAACCCTCTCCCCTTGTCGAGCTTGAGCTTGAGGACTTAGTGCCAATTGAAATCAAGGAAACCTTCGAAGATCCATACGTTCCCATGCCTGCACCAGGGGGCAAGCAAACAGAAGAGGGCATGGACACCATCGAGATAGAGGCTCCTGAATGGATGCATAGGTTAGAGAAAGTGGCCACAACCCATGATGATAGAGTGGCAGTTCAGATAGCGTCAATGTCACGATTGGAAGAGGTAGTTATAAAATCGGAGTACTTTCGAAACCTCTCCCATCATAGGTGGATCGGCACATCCGACGATTTGTATGTTCCTTTCTGTGTCCTAATGGCGGACTACAATGCCGAAATCAAGCACCACACCTCAAAAGAACCAACCTCAGCTACACAGTTTGCACCGGACGACATCCCAACAAGTGCCAAGCAGGGCAATATACATCAACCGACGTGGAGGATTTGTCTACTGGAAACCTACCCAGAGATGGTAAGAACATGGAATAACATGCCTTTGTACATCAAATACAACCCATGCTACTGCCCTGTATTTCGAAGAAGGTCATGGCCAGAATACACAAAAACTGTGCTGACAACCAAAGGATGCGAGAAATGGCTCAATTATGTCTACTTAGCACCACCTAAAGGCCAACCTACCATAGGATATATGATCTTGACGATTCGGCATTGGGGGGTCAGGTTTAAAAATGTACCAGATGTCATGGCCCAAATGTGCCTTAAAATTTTTGAACTCATGTTGATCACCTTCAGGACTTTCAGGAATGTCAAGGAACCTCATCTGTCAGCTCTTGGATTTAATGAAGGTAATCAGGACCTTGTCTATGACATGAGCGCAACACCATCTATTAATGTTGTATATGCATGGCACGCGCGTATCAAGTATCTACCAGCCTGCTTCAAACAGACGTTTGAAGAAATGTTTGTCACGGGATTCTGGGAATATCATTCAGAGATATTCATTCCCAGACCATCACATTTATTGCAGTTGTTTGCAGTGGAACAAGCTCTCCATTCAGAAAAGTTACGTATACCACATCCAGAGGTTCCCGGGCCGGTAGATTGGGATGCTCTACTCACGAACTTGGCCAAAGGGTTGCGGATTGCAGAACATCACTTAGCACAAGACGTTGTTGAGTACTACATCCAACGACCCACCCAACAAGGGTCTATCAGGGACGACACACGCGAGAGAGGGGGGGGGTGTTGGAATTGAAGGACTCACAAGGCAAGGAAGCTTACGAAGGGAGTCAGAGAGAAGAGAAAGTACAAGCAGACAGAGTAGTCAACGACGATCTGGCAAGAAGGCCAATATTTTTTCAGGACACTAACGCATATAAAAGAGGTGGACACACAAGGAGAAGGAGCGAGTAGGGAGCTCCAGGAAATGTATGTCAAAATGTTATTAGAAACCCCTACAAAAATAGTGATTTTCATCACTAAAAACCATTGTAAATACCATTTCATATTTTTGTAGCTCCATTTTGTGCAAGCCAAGGAGTCCTTGAGCTTGAGGAGCTTTATAAGTACCTACCTATCAGTTTTCACATTTTTTAGACTTCGTTTGAACCTCCAAATAGGGTAGAGAACCTAATTTTTAACTAGGCCGGACACTAGGTCTGGACACGGCCAAAACCTAGTCAAAAACTATAAATAGAGCTAGAGAGCTCATTTTTGGGGTAGCTTGTAATTGATCTAAACTTGTATGAGCTTTTTGAAAGTAATATAAAGAACTCCATTGCTTCTCACTCTTTGTCTTGCCTTGTGTGCACGTGTGTGTGTATGTGTGTGCATGTTAGTGTGCTTCGCACTCACGCACTTATGCCTTCACTTGCTCTAGGTCATCATACCATCCTCACGTCCTCTCGGATTGACATTAAAGGAGGTGCTACTCATCACTGAGCTACACCAATATCTTTCATTCCTCTCTCTCATCGATTCTTTCCGTTTTCTTATTCATTCTAAGGCTTCCTGTCTTGCTTCCTCGCGTATTTTTTCATCCTCTTTTCGTCTATTTTTTGTTGTTACAAGTTGTGATAGTATTTCCTCTGTCAATGGCTCTAAATACTTTTTTACTTCGTGATACTTCAGTCATGATACTCGACACCTCAGAGATGTCGCGACACTTGGTCAACAACACTCGATAGTCGTCAAATGTCATGATACCTCGTTCTCAATGACACTCGACACTTGACACTTTTAGATATCACGACATTCGAGTCAGCAACACTCGATACTCGTCAAATGCCATGACACTATGTCAACGACCCTCGACACCTGCTAAGTATCACGTTACTGGATGTCTATGATACCCGACACTTGCGCAATGTCGCGACACTCGATGAGTGTAAGTATCATGACACTCAATCTGGGGAGGTCACGACACTTAAATGTCGCGACACTCGACCTTGGGAGGTCACGATACTTGAAAGTTTTTCAAACACCAACAGATATTTTTGAAAACCAACATAATGTGGGTGATCCTAGTGCTTGTTTCCCCTTTTCCCAAGTGTCTGAATCAATTAAACTCTCACTCAACTCCTGGATAAACCCCTCATGACATCTGCCGCAGGTCGCTTTGATCCCTCCTTTGATTTAAAATGAAATTTATAGCAAGGACTTGATAGGCTCACCTCCCAAGCTGCCCTCAAGCTCTTATCCCCACTCACTTGCTCTGTACTGCCCCACACTCCTCGACCTCAAACTCGCGATATCTGCTGTCCAGCTCTCACAACACTTGCTCTAGAACAATTGAAGTGAAATGATCTTTTTTTTTTTGTTTTTTTATACTTCTACAAGTACTTGAACAAAAAAGCCTGAAATGAAGGTATTTGAAGATTAGACCTATCTTCCTAGCCTACTCACTCACTCTCTCTTACCTACTCTAATGTCTCTATCTACTCACTTCCCTAAATTATCAACTCACTACACACACTCCCAAAAGTTAGAAGTAGTAAGTGCAGATGACAATGACTTACCAAAGAAGATAAATTCACAACTCCTCTACTCACTTCAATGCTAAGAACCATCACATGAATGCCTCGGTCTGATTCGACACTCCTTGGAAATGGCGCCAAAAAATGTATGTACCTTTGTGTCAACTTAGGTACTTGTGGAGAAAGAGACTATACCTCAATCTCCCTCAAGTGCATCTAGTGGGGATTCACGCTGTAACACCCGAGCCATTGTTAACACCTCCATCAAAGGATAGTGCTTCTACCTAGAAGGAGGTGGAAAATGACTTACAAGTGATTCTGATGATGCAAATTGCTCTCACACTTTTAGAGATATATTCTCATAGAGGATGGTGCTTCACAATATGGAGTACAATTTGGAAAATAAAAAAGCTTGTAGATATCACATATTATGTAGATGATAGTCTAACAAGTCATTCCACTATAGACAACTAGCAAAAACATAGGACATTGGATGAGACTCAGGTGCTCATTCGCATTATTGTTCATGCTTTTTGGTGAGGATGTAATATTCTCCCTGTCCTATACCAGGAATGAGTTGGAAGATTTTAGATACTATCCAAAAAGGGGCACCCCATGAAGAGTTTAGATACTATCCATCGATGGGCATGACGTCTAGAACATCACATCCAATGCGTGGATCCCAAGCTGCTACAAGCCTAAGTGTTACAAGTGGAAAGATGTACCAAGAAAAGGATGGATTAATGTCACACTATTTCATCTAAGGAAGAAGAAATAGTATGAACACAATGTGAAGACTTTATTGAGCATAAAAGCTCCACACAACTTGAAGTATCAACAAGAAAGAAAGGTGCAACTATCAAAAACCACCCATACATCCACTATCAAAACCACCACATCCGTTCCCACCACAATAAATAACACTTCCCCAATATGAAGGAGAGGACCTTAAAGATGACTAGGAGATGTCTTCCACGGATTTTTGAAGCTTAATAAATTTGTTAAGGATCTAAATTCTCACATTTCCTCATCTCATCAAGAAAATAAGAGCCTTCATGAACATATTTCTACCTTGGAACAAAAATGGGAGACCACACAAGCTTAGTTGGAAACATTACAAATGGAACGTAAGCTCACTAAAGGTACCATCAAAGCCATTTCCAAAGAGGAGTACATGAAGATCCATGGAGACGTAAAGAGAGAAGAAAAATAATGAAATGACCCAAGAGACCTACTCTTTGAAGAAAAATGTCTTTTTATGTCTTCCATCTAATGACAATACTATTGTAGCAGAGTTAGGAGCAAAAAAAAATTCTCTCAAAGCACAAAAGGAGGCACAAAAAGCTAAAATAAAATACACTATGAGCACAAAATAGTCAGCAATACCAACCAATGGCACAACCTAGTGCACATGGTCTACCCCCCTGAAGACAATTAGTGTAGAAGTAAGCATGCCCATCAAATTTTTCCAATTTGATACATGAATCAAATGAAAGATCACTTTGAAGATGCCAAGTAATGATGGAACTCAAATCCCATGTTTTGGGATTCATAAGCACCACACGTCAAATATGCTTCAATTTTGAGCATTTGATGTAATTGTTGACCTTGGAAAGAGGATTTGATGTATGCACTATTGGAAAGAGGATTTGGTATATTTTGGTAGTGATGTGTGTGAACACATTAGGACCATCTAGGTACTTTTTTCCCTCTTTAGGAGGTTTTTTCCTTGGCTTATATATACACCTATAACCCTAACATGTTACTTATCTTTGTAAATTATCTTGGTAATCCATTAAGTATTGTGTGTTGTGCTCCAAGCTTCTTCTTCCTTGTGCTATTTGCATGCTTTCGTAGACCTCAAATGCCAACAATTGGTATAAGAGCAAGTCGCCGCTTCATCTAGGGCATCATCAACACCCCTCTGATCATAGTCTCAAAATCACACAAAACTTGGTGAGGATACTTAACATGTTGAATGCACTATCGTAGCACCTATTTAGACATTTTTGTCTTTTTGTGCCAAACATATATAAAGTTTTTGGTTCACTAGTATAAGTGCATCAAAGTCTGCTACAGGTTTAGTAGAACTCGACATGGAAGTTCTATTCAAATTTTTGAGATACAATCATTTTTTTGCATCATGGTATTTTAGTTAGTGGCCATGGCTAAAAGCAGTGATGTATTCCATATGTTGGTTGTTGACGATAAGTGGGATGGTACTAATTACCCATAATGGCCATATATGATGCATCATGTATTGGTTGCAAAAGCATTGTGGAATATTGTACATGGTGTTGAAAAACATCCTATTACAACTGCAAATACAGTTACTAAAGGTGATGTAGATGGCATTGAAGATGATGTTCTTCAGGTTCCTGTTCATGTTATGGTTCTTGTTGCACCTACTGTAGAGCAACTTCATTAGGATGGAAAAGATGCTTAGGCACATGCATTGATACCCTTGTCCATCAATGTGCCATTATTCCTCACATTCACTCTTGTGAAATAGCAAAGGATGCTTGGGATACATTTACTACTTTATATTAGGCAAGGAATGAGGCTCTTGTTGCTTACCTCCGAAAATAGTTGGAGAGTGAGCACATGAGTAAAGGAGACTCCATGGATAGTTTATTGACAAAGATCAAAGATTTGAAGGAGCATTTGATTTTTGTTGATGAAGTCTTGCTAGACAGTTCACTTGTGTAGACTATTCTGAATGGTCTTCCATATTCATATCAGAGTTTTGCATCTACTCTTTGATTGACAATGAAAGAAAATCCAAATGCCTTAACATTTGAAGATTTAGTCTCAGTTCTCTTGCAAGAAGATCAGTCTAGGCAGAACACGTCAATTATACATGTTGCAGATCAAGTTTTCCTCACTATTTAGAAGGTCACAGGTAAATGGATCTCATCTACTAGTAAACAAAATCTACTAATTTTGCACAATCAAAGAAGTATGACAAAGATGAGAAGAAAATAGAAAAGCATAAATCATTTTGCAAATACTGTAAAGGAAATGAGCTACAAAACAGGCAAAGAAAAAAGAGGTTGGAATGGTTGTTGCAGAGGCCTCTACACCTAAATCAGAGTCTACAAACCTTGTGCAGAATGAAGAATGGGAATTTACTACTATTTGCAATTACGAACCATCCCAAGCACATTGAGGTGAGATATCACTTCATTAGAGATTGCTTAGCCACTGAGTGCATTATTCTTGAGAAGGTTCACACTCGAGATAATGTTGCAGATGCTTTGACTAAAGCTCTATCATAGGATAACTTTCAACACTGTTGTCACTTGATGGGGGTTACTTGATTCATGATCTTACACAGTCACTTGTATACTATGTAACATGTCCATCAGGTGGGAGGTATAGTTTGTATACTTACACTCAGCTATTCTTTATCATTCTTTATTTTTCTCCCATAGTTACATTGGCCATATTGGCTTTTAGTGGGAGATTGTTACCATTAGTGTCCATGTGAAAGGCCAAATGGCCACAAGACACTTCTTTGTATATGTTCTTTAATAAAACATATAATGGCCTAATCAGCAACAGAATATAAGTTTGAGTGCGTTTGTAACATCTAAGAAGTCTGTGTTCGTGCTCCTTGTGTACTGTGTTTTTCTGTGTATTCTGTAGCCTCTACGTAGAGTACCATGTGTGGTGCTTGGAGCTTAGTTTTCTACTCTGATGATATCATCGTGGAGCTCTCAAGAAGGAGAGTGCACTGTGGTGCATCACCATCAAAATTCTTCATTGGATGGCTGCTATGCAATCAGAATGTGATGTTATTATGAAAAATGATACTTGGTCTTTATGTGACTTGCCTCCTGGCAAGAATGACATTGGCACTAAGTGGGTATACAAGCTGAAGTGTAAACCTAATGGAACAGTTGACAGTTATGTAGCTAGGCTTGTTGCAAAAGGTTATGCTCAAGAAAGAGGCATTGATTTTGATGAGACCTTTGCTCTTTCATGCTGAATGACTACTATTCACAACATTTATGCACTTGTAGCTCATCATGGTTGGAGCATACATCAGTTGGGAATTAAAATTTCATTTCTGAATGGTGAACTGCATGAAGAAGTGTATGTTTTTCAGCCTTGTGGTTTTGTGTAGAAAGGGCATGAAACCAAAGTGTGGAGGTTGAAAAAGGCATTATATGGTTTGAAGCAAGCACCACGTGCTTGGTATGAAAAGATACATGCCATGACTTGATTGCACATGTTTTTGAGAACAATCCAACTAAGAGCATCTTATATGTTAAACATGCTAATGATGTGCTTCTGATCATTGTTGTCTATGTTGATGACATGTTGCTCAATGGTCCTAATGAGAAGCATATTGCTCATTTTAAGGCTGATTTGCATGCCTAATTTGAGATGTCAGATTTTGGGCATTTGCATCATTATTTGGGCATTCAATTTATGTGAGTTGATGCCAGAATAGCTTTGTGTCAAACAAAATATATTAACACATTATTGAAATGTTTGGACCTTAAAGACTACAAACCTATTGCCACTCCTATGACAATAGGTTTATGATTGAGTCTTCATGATGCTCAAGATGCATTTGATGTTTTTCTTTATCAGCAAGTTGTTGGATGCTTGATTTACTTATGCATTATTTGGCCAAATAGTCAGTTTGCTATCTCACATATGAGCAGGTTTATGCATTGCCTAGCTACCAAGCATTGGTAGGCAGCTAAGCTCATTTTTTGCTACTTGCGTGGTACCCCACTACTTGGATTGTTTTATCCCAAGGCAGAATCACTACTGCTAGATTTACATGCTTTTTTTGACTCTGATTGGGTTGGTTTCTATGACACTTGTGTGTCCACATATTGTTTTTGCTTCATGCTTGGTAGCTCATGCATATCGTGGTTGAGCAAGAAGTAATCTACTCTGGCCACTTCTAGTTGTGAGGCTGAGTATAGGGCAGCTTTCACAGCGACTGTTGAGTGTGTGTGGCTTAGATGCCTTATGGTTGATTTGGGTGTTGGTCAGTCTTCTACCACCACCATTTATTGATAGTCAAAGTGCATTGGGAGTTGTGAGGAACCCTGTGTTCCATGCTCTCAGTAAGCACATTGAGGTTCACTATCATTATGTCAAGGAGAGGTTCTTTGTTGGAGAGATTAGTTTGACATATGTGCCCACATAGGAGAACCTTGGAGACCTTTTCACAAAGGCTTTGCCTAGGGAGAAGTTTGAAGCTTTTCACAAATCTTTGGGCTTACTTCCTTTTGTGGATTGATACCACATAACTTGGGACTTCCTTATACATGAGTGCTAGCTCCTTGTTCACCGCATCACTCCCAAGAGTATTTGTTGATATATTTCAGTAGTGATGTGTGTGAACAAAATAGGACCACCGGAGCACTTTTTTCCCTCTTTAGGTGGTCTTTTCCCCCATCTTTTATATAAGCCTAAAACCCTAATGGGTTACTTATCTTTGTATATGCTCTTGCTAATACATTCAGTATTGTGTGTTGTGCTCCATGCTTCTTCTTCTTATTTGCATGCTTCTGCAAACCTCAGACTCCAACATGCATACTCCACCTTTGTAAAGGCTAAGGACTCCTTGAGCCTCAAGGATGAATTCAGACTCGTCTATAACTTTTCTATAATCGTTTTAATGTTGAATAGGCCTTAGGACCAGTTTAAGTGTTTTTTACCTAAAGTTCATGGAAAAGGTCAAGTTCTTGGATATAAAGGACAAAAAACTTAACATTATAATGAAAACTTATTCATTTTGAACTTTAGAATCTTGTAAATCTTGCTTCTTGAGTACTTTTCTCTCATCTCATTCTTCATATGGAGCTCCCATGGTATTTTTTCATGCTTTTCTCACGTTTTTCTTTCCTTTGAAGGAAGTTTAACGCTCATATTAGAAGCATAGTTGATATTATAAGTGAATCTTTCATATGGATATCTTCAAAAATATACACGAAGATTCCATAGACGTTGATCCACCCAATTCCATTGAAATTGTATGTCTCATGGAGAAGTATTTATGTACAAACTTCATGAGCATCTAAGTACATTTGCTTCCACAAATAGTCAATGAGGTTGCCGTTGTTGGCAATGTCGATTGTAGATGTATGACCTTCTTATAAAGGTTTACGAAAACCTTAAAAGCCTTGTTCACCAAAGAGATCAAAATGAGTGAAGTATGGTAGAAGATTCGTTAGTACATGAATCACTTGTGCTATTGACTAAATTTCCAAATTTCACATTTATGGTATGATGAAGAGGACCGAAACGTATCGGCTTGGAAACCTGAGGATATAGTGTGGAGAGAAAGATTTATGGATCTTTATGAAATAAGGTAATGAGGTTCTCTACTCTTAATTGAGAACCATTGAAAAAATGGCTAGAAAAAATGAGGAAGAAAAGAACAGATGCAAAGTATGAAGACAATTCAATCATAATTGCAAAACAAGGGGTCTACCTCCTCTAGAAAAATTAGTAGCTTTGCCAAAGTTTCCGACTACAGATTATCTCTAAGGAGCAACGGAAGAAGCTCAACAAAAATGATTGCGTATAAGGAAAAGCGTAAGTTTGTGCTTGGATGCGATTGGAGATATCACAAATACACAACATCATGGGTGTATAATAAATATTTTCTCATAGAAGAGACTCATACAATTGGTATATTAGCTAGTTTAGAGCAAGTGCAAGAGATACAAATGATATATTAGCCAGTTTAGATTATTGTGGGACAATCCAAGATATATTGAAGATATTTCTCTAGCAGTTTGATTTGTTTCTACTTGATCTAAAATGTTTTAGAGTCTCCATCTCAAGATGAAATGTGACTTTAATAAAAGATGCAAGTGGTTATGTCCAAATTAATTCCACAAAGCTATGGAATGAAAAATATTTGCATTTCCAAAACATAAAGGATAGGTTTTTTATATTATATACAAAGTATATCCAAAGTCCCGGTATGTGGTACCTATTAATCCAAGAAATAAGTCCATTTTTAAAGAATGGGAGATATCTAAATTCTCTAGAATAGAAGATGATCCATCCATTAATGTTATCAATTCCTTGGTTGAAACATATCCTATGCAGCTAAAAATACATCAATCAAGAAAAATGAATTAGAAGAGGATGACTTACAAGATGAGGTATTGCAACAAGCAACTATGGAATTTGAGCAAATATTACAAATCGGAATAGATCTTGATGAGGAAGCAAAGAGGAACTTGATTGCACATTCACTCAGATGAAACACAACACACACCCACACACACACACACACACACACACACACATATATATATATATATATATATATATATATATATATATATATATATATATATATATATATACACACACACATATATATAGCCTCTTTTCATTTTTCTTTAATTTATGTAACTTTTTATGTATATTAATTTAATTTATTTTTAGATTGGTAATGATACACCTTGGACTATTTCAGATGTGGTCCTAAGATTTTATCACTCAATTCACACGTGCATAGTGTGTTCCAACATCCTAGTATTTCATTGTATCTAGGACTAGGACAACACCAACATGTTCACCAAATGGTGGTATGCAATATTTTGTGGAGGTCCAATCCACTCTACCCACAACACCTATGTTGGATAGAGTACTCCATATGGAGTTTTCTCTCAACTATATAGGATAGAGATTGGATAATTTGGTTGGGATATCTACTCATTGATTTGATCATGGTACAAATAAGAGTGAACTAATATCTACTTAGAGTACATCCCATATGTGTACCTTGTCTATAGTCTTTACACTGCATTCCATGCAACATCCTACTATTGATATATTTTGGTAGTGATGTCTACCAACAGGCCTAGGAATACATATGATTAGTTTCCTCTTTAGAAGGGTTTTCCCATTCAACTTGTATATATGCATGTAACCTTAATGGAATACTTATCTTTTCTTGTACATTTCATTTGGTAATATACATTGTGTGTCATGCTCCAAGCTTCTTCTTCTTCTTCTTCTTGCTTGTGCTATTTGTTTCTACTATCCTTTGATTCCAGCAATTGGTATGAGAGCAGGTTTGCACTTTTTTTAGGGCCTCATCAACACCCTTTTAATCAAAATCTCATTATCACACAAAAATTGGTGAGTACTCAAGTCCATTAGTAGTTCAAAACACCTTTGATTTGTGGCACCAAATTTTTTATTTGAGCCTATTTAAGCCTCCAGATTATCACAATGACTATGCATGCAATTCGTCCCTTGTCCAGCATATATACAATTTTTTATTTGTTGGTATAAATACCTCAAAGTCTGCTACAAGTGTTCACAGTGACTGTGGATGACCACATTTCTTTGTAAACATACTTTGTAATGGAAAAAAGGATTTTATACAGAGATCTCAATAGTTTCCAAAGTTTGGACTTTTCAATGTATCTTTGTTAATTCCAAAGTATGGAATGGTGTGAAGATTACGAAGAAGAACGGAGTAGTTCATTATGATATGCTACATTGCACTGAGGTGCAGGGCCAATTTTTTATGAATCACCAAGAATTGATTCATCAAAGCTTCTATAACTTCATTAAAGAGAATCATTTTTGTAGCTTTTTCAGCTGAAAAATGACCTCCTACAACTCCTGTATGGGCCATCTCTATGACAGGGATATACTCATCTTCATGTACACACAATCTTAATTGATTATCCCATCCATGCTTAAACAATCGTCTTCCTATGAGCACATAATCTTTACTTTGCTCCTCCAAATCCCACTTTCTTGCTAAGCTTGCTCCTTCAAGATACTCATGAGTTTTCAAAAAATTTACTAAATGTAAACTCCATCTAGGTGCTATCCTAGAATAGCAGTAGGGTGGAGTTCTCTTCAGGCCTTTTCTCTTGACACATAGGACAATTTGCTACATGAGAATGCACATCTTTTTGCATATCTGGCCAATACAATCCCAACCTTTTGAGCTCTTGTAGTGTATTATTAACACTTCTATGGTTTTTCCATTGACTTGTGTGGAAGCGCTTTAACCTTGTCTCTTGTTCTTCCTCTTCTACACACCTCAAAAGAAGTCCACTGGAATCGTGATGGTATAGGATTCCTCCCACAATGTGAAGATTTCATGTCTTCCATAATTGTTGGCTCTTATCTAAATTGATCCTATGGCTTGGTCCATGCGTGAGTAGGGGAACCAATTTTTCAGCCCATTGTAGGCAAACTTCCAAGTTAAAAAGGTATGTGTCAGGCAGATCTTCCGCAACTCCAGTTGATGGTTCTCCATGTGTCATTCGAGACAGATGATCAGCTCTAACATGCATGTTTTCTTTCTTGACTACTACTTCAAAATCAAATTCCATTAAGAGTAAAAACCATCTTATAAGCCTTCCTGTGTTACAGGGTTTATTGAACAAGTATTAAAAAGCTTGGTGGTCAATAAAGAATTTAATTTTTTTTGCCAATAAGTAGTGTCTGAATTTCTTTACGACATAGACCATACCTAATCCTTCTCATTCAGTGGGATATAATTATGTTCCACTTGATTAAGTTGCCTACTCGCATAGGCTATAGGATGATCAAGCTTTCCTTTGTCTCAGGTTCTGCTAAGATGCATCCAATAGCAAATTTGGAAGCATCCACATGAATATGGAATAGCTTGTTCCAATTCGGTACTTTTAGAATTGGACCTGAACTCAGTCTGGTTTTCAATTCCTTAAAGGCTTTCTCGCAATCTTTCATCCAATTGAATTGAGTCAGTAATCCATACAGAGGTCTTGCAATTATGGCATACATGTGGATAAATCTATGAAAATATCCACAATCACCCATAAATGCCTGCACTTCTTTTGCATTCTTTGGTCTAGGTAGTTCCAAAATTACCTTGATTTTGTCTTCATCTATGGATATTCCATTTTTAGATACTATATGTCCCAAAATCTTTCCTTGTCGTACCATGAAGACACATTTTTCTAGATTCAAGCAGACTCTATATTCTCTTCACTTCTCAAAAATTTTCCTCAGCTTAGGGATGTGATCCATTCTTTGGGAAGAATAGGTGCATAAATCATCCATGTATACTTCCATACTCTTCCTAATGAATTCCTTAAAGACATGACACATGAATCTCTAGAAGGTGGTTGTAGCATTAGTTAGGCCAAATGGCATAACCCTAAAAGCATATAGACCCCATTCTGTAGCATCTCAGTAAGTGTAAGTATGGAGGTTTATCCTAGTGGTCATACCTCTATGTTGCAGGTACAATGCATCTCTTCCCCAGTCTTGCACCACCTTTAGATGTCTCATCAAAGGTCTCCCTAATATCATCTCATAGTTACTTGCCTTCTCAAATTGATAGATGGCTAAAGTGTGCTCAAATTCTACTCCACATGTTGTCAAGACAACATCCTCTAATAGTCCCAAGGTCTTTCTGTATGACCATCAGCCAGTTGTAGCTTCATCCTAGTGGGTCGTAGGGTTGGTTTACCCCACTTCTCCCATATTTCTTGTGTTTCTATCCCTACTCCAGCTCCTGTGTCTAGGATGGATTTCATTGTATAACCTCGAAATGTAATGGGTAGGCATGTGTTACCTTCATCTCCCTGGTTGAAATCCCCTACTTTGCCTATCAGGATTTCGACTATAGGCACACCTTATTCGACTTCCATGTCGGTTGATTGTGCTTCCTTCACTTTCATTTGCTTAGCCACTACAATTGTGCATGATCATTGGAGACCAACGAAGGTTGGGACGATTCCTCACAGCATTGTATGAGAGTCGAGAGTAGTTGCTACAACCCACGCATCAGACACAGATTAATACACAGCGAACCATTACTCAGTTCTTTCAGTGAGATGCGCTACATCAGACGAGCCCACCTTCTCCTTCAATTTTTGTGTTGTATCCGATGTTTTGCTTGATGTCTCCTTTCCTTTCGTTCTCATGGTTGGGGCATGATAAAGCTCTGAATTCTGCTCATACTCTCCCATGTAGTTCGGTAGAGTGTTTATGCTTTCCACTTCTTTTCCATCTTTATTGAGTCTAGAACATTCCTCAGAGTTTACCTCTTGATCCATCATCCCTGGATTCTTGGAGGCATCTAACTCTTCAAAAGGTGGGTCAATTTCTTTGGTTATCCTCCATCTTTCCTCTTGAACTCTTTCCCATAGGTCCTGAGGCCAATTTTCTTAAACCTCAGGGATCAAAGAACTTCTGTCATGATCCTCTGGGTGTGATTCTTCAGTGTTCTTGATAACCCTTCTTTCTTTAGGTGGGTCATGCGCTACTATACATTCTTGAAATTCTCTTTTTGGTATTATTGTTTCAGGGAGATTTTGTATAAGGTTTTTCTAATGTGTTTTTGCCAATTTCAATCAATTTTTTATAGATATCTAGCCTTTCTTTATCTAAATCTCCTCTCAGATAACTTAGTTCATGTTGTTTCACACTTGGTCCTGCCTTTATCCTAGATTGCTATGCATTTATCCACATGGCTAGATCTTCAGGCATTGGATCAGCTAGAATAGATCCTACTTGTTGTTTCTGCTTTTCTTTCTTTTCTTCAATTGAATCCTTAGTAGTTGTAAGACTCTTTGGTTGATTTGGCTCTTCCTTGCTATTCTCTTCCACCTTCTTTTGTATCCATTTGTTTTTCAATTTCTCTTGTCGAGCCATCCATCTTTGAGTTCTTTTGGCTTTTGAATTTTCTTCATACTCTTCTAAATCTACCACCATTTGAGATGTCGATGTTTCATGTTCATTAGTTTGGTGCACAGTCGAAGTTAGCTTTTCCTTGCTTTCCTTAGCTCTTGCTCTAGTTATTGCCTTTAATGGCACCGTTTACTCCTTGTCACTTCCAGAAGACTCTACCACTTCTACTACATTTATTTGAGTAGTTGGGTTGTTTTATTAGGGTTTTAGAGCAATCTCTAAACCAATGCTCCTTTCCACAATCACTACAATATCCTTCCCACACCTTAGGAGGTGGTTGATAAGGCAGTGTGCACTCTCTAATGAAATGGTCTCCTCCACATAGATAGTAGGGTCCTCTAGGGATTGGAGGTCTAATCATGGGTCTAGAAGATGCTAGGGCTCTAGGAAATGTGTACATCAGGGTGGCATATTCGGGTTTGTATCCATATGAACTGTCATAGGCCTCTTGTCATATGGGTGTTGCTCATAGGATTGCTCATAGTCTACCAAGTTAGCTTCATATGCATAGTAATCTCCCCAATTTGGATCGTAGAATTGATTATGAATTTCAAGACGTGTTAATGAAGTGGTCAGCACTAAGGCTCTCTCGAGGTTCTCTTCAGTCTGGGCCAATTTCATAGGGACAACATTTTGTGGGTGAGGTGGTTGTTTTCCTAACACTAGTTGTGGTGGGTTGTATCCTGAGTATTCGTATGAACGTTGGATTGGAGGTTGGTTCTAGTATTGATGGTACCTTGGAACATCTCTTCCTTGGTCTCTGGGTCGGTATCCATATGGTCTAAATTGTGGAGGTCGAACAGGCCTTGGTTTCCTATTGTAGGGATAGTTCTTAGTGTTGTGATTTGTGTATTTTTGTTCAATACTACAGTACTGAGCTTGGGCTTGGGCTGGTTGTCTATTATAGGCATATGGGACAACTCCCCTATTGCACACATGAGAAGGATGATCCCCTCCACAATGCACACATTTCCTAAGCATAGGCATTCTCATCAGGGGGTTAGGGTAATTCTTTTGTCCTTGCACTCCTAATTTCTTAGCAACTAAATCTGCGATTTCTTCCACATTATTATTCAAACTAGCGATGCTACTAGAAGCATCCTCACTCTTGCTCTTGGTTTGAGGAATCTTCAAGTCTTGTAACAAATTATCTTCCAAATATATGCACTCCTTCAAACACTCACTCAATGTTCGGAATCTCTTTACATATACTAGCACCCTTAGGGATCCATTGACTAATCCTTCCAGAAATAATGAAATCATTTTTTGCTGAGTAGACCTCTCCTTTGTAGGGCATATGTCCACATATTGCCTAAATCTCCTAGCTGCCAGACGAACTTATTCGGTAGAGGATTGTTTGAAGCTGTGAATCAAAGATGAATAATTATTCTCGATGCTAGTTTTTGTGAATTCTTCAATCAATTCTTGGAATACTTTCTGCATATTTATGGGGCTCAAGTGGTTGTGAAAGAACTACCATTAGAAGTAGTCAAAGTGATCTTATGAACTCCCATTACGGGAAATGAGGAGTTGTTTTCGCATGTGATAGTATTCCCTGTAGGGGTAGGCTCAAGTGATTGAACAAACTACACTGCCACGTAATATGTTTCGTTGCCTCACTATCAAAGTACCAAACATCTAAGTCTATTGCAAACTTACACTGATCATGAGAAGATGGGTCATAACAGTATACAGTAGTAAACACCCATTCTTCATTTTGCACAAGATTAGTAGACTCTATTTTTGGTGTAGAGGCCTCTACAACAACCATTCCAACTTCTTTTTTCTTTGCCTCTTTTGCAACCACTGTGGGATAACTCTTTATGACATGATCATTTCCTTCACAATATTTGCAAAATTGTTTCCACTTCTCTGTTTTCTTCTCATCTTTTTCTTCGTTCTTCAATTGTGCAACATTAGCAAATTTTTTCTTACTAGTAGGTGAGCTCCATTTACCATTGCCCTTTTGACTAGCTAAGAAAGCTTGATTCGCAACATGCATAATAGATATGTTCTACTTGGACTAATCTTCCTCCAAAGAAAAAAAGACTAACTCCTAAAATTTTAAGGCATTTGGATTTCCTCTCATCATTAATCAAAAGTAGAAACAAAACTGTAATATGAATCTAGAAGACCATTAAGAACAATCTACAAAAGTGAACTATCTGGTAAGAGATCATTAGTAGAAATCAAATGTTCCTTCAAATTTTTGGTCTTTGTCAAAAAATTGTCCATAGAATCTCCTTCATTCATGTGCTCACTCTCCAATTGTTTCCGAAGGTAAGCAACACGAACCTCATTTCTTGTCTCATATAAAGTGTCAACTGGATCCCAAGCGTCCTTTGATGTTTTGCAAGATCGAATATGAGGGATAATGACACATTTGACAAACAAGACTATAAATGCATGTGATTGAACATCTCTACCATATGAATAAAGTTGCTCTATAGTAGGTGCAAAAAAAACCACAATAGGAATAGGAATTTGAAGGTCAACATCTTCAATGTCATCTGCACCACCTTCAATAACCATATTCCTAGGTGTAGTAGGAAGTTTTTCATTACCCTGCATAATATTCCACATCCCTTTTTCTATCAATACATGATGCATCATATATGCCCATAATGGGTAATTAGTACCATCCAACTTGTCCTCAATAGCCAACATATGAAATACAACATTGATTTCAGCCATGGCCACTGACTAAATTATCTTGATGGAGAATAATGATTGTATCTCAAAAAGTTGAACTGAACTATGTTGTTAAGCTATGCTAAACCTATAGCATACTTTGAGGCACTTACACTAGCAAACTAACACCTCTATATATGCTTGGCACAAAAGGATGAAATTTCCTACACATGTGCTATGATGGTTGTGGAGAATGAGTTCTCCTATGCGCAACGAAAAATCTGTACTGAACCCTTGTATGTCCAGCACTTGGACAAACAGCTGCACCTTAGATAGCTTGTTGATCTCAATACAAAACCCAAATGGACCTATGCCTTTAGTCAATCAAATTAGACAAAGCCAACTTTCTAAAAAGCTATAAATGCACAAGTTTTGATTAGGAAATGCAACTATTGAAGATGAACTACCTTTCCACTCAAGTATGCTGAAGAATTGAACTTCACTCTCAGATTGATAACTCCCTGAATATATGTCTTTTGAGGAAGATACTTGAGACAAAGAAAGTTTACAAACAAATAGCTTTCCAACAAGCTAAAAATCAAGTAATTTGGATGATTTTTGGTCACGAAACTCAACTGACCAAAATAGACCACCTGTGCACACAAGTATGTTGAAAAACTGGACTTCAGTCTTTGACTAATATCTCACAAAATATATAAGCTTTGAAGGAGATATTTGAAAGAGAAAGGTACATAAGATAATCTTTCCAATGAGTGTTTAGACGCAAGAAATGGTTACATACACACTGAGATATGAGCTTCACAACAGAGTTGTGTACAAAATGACGTGCGGCTGGAAGGAGTCTAGGGGAAGACAAAATGACAAAATGACCAGATCCAACTATTGGGAGCTCTTGCCTCTTTTTGTCCTTGTTTAGAACGTGCTCCCACTCCACTTTTATAACCAATGAGCATTTGAAGAAGTTTGAGCCTTCTTCTTAACTCACCACTTTGCCCACTAAATGCCACTGACTACAAGGCAGATATTGTATCTTTTACTCATCATGAATTTTGACTAGACTTTTTTTTCTTTTTTTTCTTTTCTCTTCTTTTCCTTTATCTTTATATTTGGTAAATTTATCCAAGCATAGATCATATGAAAGTGAGCTTGTACATTTATCTTCAACACTCCCCCTCAAGCTCATTTGGGAGTTATCTTCAACCATGTCTTGCAAATTTATCACATCCTTGAAACCTTTGAGTTTAGAAGCATCCAAGAACTTTGTAAACATATCTGCAACCTGCTCTTTGGTTTTGATGAACTTTATCTCCACATCTTTGCTCAATACCTTCTCCCTTACATAATGGTAGTGGACCTCTATGTGCTTGCTCCTTGCATGAAACATAGGATTGCTTGCCAAGTAAATACTTAACATGTTATCACCATATACAGGGATGGTTCCAACTTGCACTTCAAGGTCAGCCAAAATATTTTTAATCCACATTGCTTCATATGTGGCAAACGCTAGTCCTCTATATTTAACCTCCATGGATGAAAGTGCAATAGTAGCTTGTTTCTTTGAGCTCCATGTGATAGGTTTGCTTCCGATCATGAACACATAACCTGAGGTTGATCTCCTATCTTTCTTTGAACCTGCCCAATCAACATTGTTAAAGCCTTTGACCTCCAATTCTTCATCAAACTTGTAAAAAAAAGCATGATCAATTGTATGCTTTATGTATCTCAACACTCTCTTGGCTGAATTTAAATGTTCACTTGTCGGGGCTTGCATAAACTGGGAAAGTACACCAACAACATAAGATAAATTAGGTCTTGTAATGTTTGCATAGATTAATGATCCTACAATGCTTTTGTATGTCATTACATCTTCCAATAGTTCTCCATCATTTGAACAAATCTTTGTATTTGTGTCCATGGGTTGAGTGAGTGGTTTGCATTCACTCATTCCAAATCTGAAAAGAACATCCAACAAGTACTTCCTTTGCATCAGTAGATGCCACTCTTTCCATAAACAACTTCAATTCCTAAAAACTATTTCAGCTCTCCAAGATCTGAAATTTTAAACTCCTTACCAAGCTTCCTTTTGATATCTTTAATCCCTGTAACATCATTTTGTGTTATGATAAGGTCATCGACGTATATGCAAATATATACCTCTCTAATTTCTTCCTTCTTCATGTACAATGAAGGATTTGCACTACTTGGGTTGTATCCACACTTAGTTAGAACTTCTACCAATCTTTGATTCCATGCTCTTGGTGCTTGCTTCAAGCCATAAAGTGCCTTTTTCAACCTGCAAACAAAGTCTAGATGATCTTCATCTTCAAATCCAACCGGTTGAATCATATATACTTCTTCTTGTAGTTCTCCATTGGAAAAAGAATTTTTTATGTCGATTTGATACAATGGCCATCTCCTTGAAGCACCAATTGCTATTAATGTTCTGATTGTTCCCATCATAATCTATGCCTTGTGTTTTTAAAAATCCTTTGGCAACTAATCTAGCTTTATATCTAGCTAGTGAATGATCAGCATTCTTCTTTACTTTAAACACCCATTTGTTTGGAACAATCTTCATACCTTCTTTCTTTCGCACTAGCTCCAATGTGTGATTATCGTTGAGAGCTTTGATCTCCTCTTTCATAGCTTGCTTCCATTCCTTTTCTGTGCAAGCTTCTTCATATGTCTCAGGCTCGTTGTCTTTGATAACCTGCATCATGTATGCAAAATGTTTCACCATGAAACTATCATAACTCAACCTTCGAGTTGGATAACTTGTCCTTGAAGATCTTCTTTCATTGCATTTAGAAAGTTGCTTCTTTAACCTATTTAGCTTTACCTTTAGAGTGATTACCTCTTCATATTCTTCTTCACTTGCATCTATCTCACTGTTTGGAGTAGCACTTGCTTCTTCGGCTCTATTATGAGCTGAATTTGGAGACAAAGAATGACTCCCCCTCCATGTTGGACATTCTTCATTTGATGTAGATGCCTCAGGACCTGAAACCTTTGTGCTTGATTATTAAACTTCTCTTTGATTTGTTCCTACATAATCATCAAAATCCTCTTCAAGGATCTTTTCCTTTCCTTTATCTTCATACCATGGTCTTAGTTCATCAAAGACCACATCTCACGCGACTCTTACTTCCTTTGTTCTAGGGTTGTAACACTTGTATCCTTTTTGCTCCATCGGGTAGCCGATGAAAATTCATTTTTCTGACCTTGGTTCCATCTTTGTTCTAACTTCTTGTGGAATGTGAACAAACCAAACACATCCAAACACTTTGAGGTGTGTAAGATCAAGTTTCTTATCGGAATATACCTTCTCTGGAGTCAAGTGATGTATTCCCAATCTTGTGCACCTATTCATCAAGTAAATGGCGGTTGTGGTAGCTTCAACCCAATAGTACAATGGTACCTTCATCTCGTTGAGCATGCATCTTGCAATTTTAGCAATTTGCCTGTTTTTCCTCTCAATTACTCCATTTTGTTGTGGTGGATACCTACAAGTAAAATACCTTTTGATCCCATTCTCTTGTAGAAAATCTCAAAATTCTTTGGAGAAGTATTCTCCTCCACCATCGGACCTTAAGGTTTTGATAAACCTTCCTGTTTCTTTTTCAACTTCAACTTTGAATCTTTTGAATATAGAAAACACCTCTGATTTTTGCTTCATACAAAACAGCCATACCTTTTTTAGTGATAATCAATGAAGGTGACAGAGAATATATTACCATCCATTGATGCCTCTTAGGTTAGTCCCCATACATCTGTATGTATCAAGTCCAAGAAATTTGGGGCCACATAATTACTCCTCTTGAATGGCTACCTCATTTGCTTTCCTAGTTGACAAGCTTCACATAACTCATGTAGTCCAATGCTATTAAATTTTGGAAGACCTCTTACCACTTCATGTTTGCTCATGTCCTTCAACTTTGGAATGTTGATGTGTCCTATCCTTTTGTGCCATAAGTCCAGATCTAAAATCTTCTTGTTCCCACATTGAATGTACATGAACTTTCCATGTGGATGTTGGACGTCCAAAGTGAACATCCTTCCTTCTCTTCTACCTCGAGCAATGACCTTGAAGCCTTCCTTTTCTTTATGAAGCACCCATTCTCATTGAATATGACATGATAACCCTTCTCTACCATTTGTTCCACTGAAATCAAGTTCTTTGAAAATGATAGCATGTTATACCTTTATGAGAATTCTAGGATCCTCGACCTCTTCCACTACCTCTACCTCGACCTCTTCATTGTGTGTTGGCATTTGATGCATCCTTGTTGTCTTCTAAATTGTTTTGATTGTAGTTGGAGTTGTTGTGATCTCTTCCTTTTCCTCTTGAGCCTCTCCTTGAGCTCCTTCCTTTACATTGGCCTGCATATAACATTTGGTTGTGGTTGTACTTTCCTTTGGAGCCACCAAAGCTAAGCTCTTTTCTGACAAGATGAGGGATTAGTTATTCAAAACCTGGATATGCATCTTTCAAGTTAATGGAAGTTATAAAAAGCTTCCATCTTTCATCTTATCTCAATCCGTTGAGAGTATAACACACAAGATCTTCGTCTTCAACCATTGTGCCAATAGATGCTAAAGCATCACTTAGCTCCTTAATTTTCAAAGTATATTCAGTTATGGATTGACTCAAACTTTTCTTGATTGTGTTCAACTCATTCTTGAGTGAAAGTTTCCTAGCTTTGGTATTTGTTGAATACATCTTTTCAAGAGCTTCGCAAGCATCCTTAGCTTTCTCTAGATGTTGAATATGTCCTACCATGGCATTAGTAATGACTTGTGAAATGAGGAACATGACTCTTATTCCTCTCTTCCCATTCTTCTGCTTGCCTCCCTTGGACTTTGGTGGTCGTAGCTTGATTGTTTTGAGGTTGAGCATCATGACCGCTCACAATACCCCACAAGCCTTCCCATTAGGAAGTTGTAATTCTAAACTTCCACACGGGATAGTTATCTTTATCCAATGTCTCTACTTGTTGACCCAAGTCAGCCATTGAAGACTATAAAAAACTTTGAGAGTTACCTCGAATAGTTATATTGTCCTTTGCTCTTGCGTTTGTGAAGCTCCCCCTTGTTTTGTAGCTCCTCTTTTGCTTTGCTTTGACTCCAACTCTGTTGATAAAGCTTCAACACCAATTTTGCTCTGATACCATCTGTGGAGAATGAGTTCTCCTACGAGCAACGAAAAACATGTAGTGAACGCTTGTATGTCTAGCACTTGGACAAATAGCTGCACCTTAGATAGCTTGCTGCTCTCAATACAAAACTCAAATGGACCTATGCCTTTAGTCAATCAAGGTAGACAAAGAGAGCTTTCTAACTAGCTATAAATAAATTAATTTAGACAAGTTTTAATTCACAAACGCAATTGATGAAGATGAACTACCTTTCCACACAAGTATGCTAAAGAATTGAACTTCACTCTCGGATTGATAACTCCCTGAATATATATATTTTGATGATGATATTTGAGAGAAAGAAAGTACACACAACACAGCTTTCCAACAAGCTAAAAATCAAGTAATTTCGATGAGCTTTGGTCAGGAAACTCAACTGACCAAAATAAACCACATGTGCACACAAGTATGCTAAAAAACTAGATTTCACTCTTTGACTGATATCTCACAGAATATATCAGCTTTGAAGGCGATATTTAAGAGAGAGAAAGCAGACAAGATAAGCTTTCCAATCCATGTTTAAACACAAGAAATGGTTACATACACGTTGAGATATGAACTTCACAACACAGCTGTGTACAAAATGATGTGTGACTGGAAGGGGTCTATGGGAAGACAAAATGACTAGATCTGACTATTGGGAGCTCTTGCCTCTTTCTCTCCTTGTTTAGAACATGCTCCCACTCCACATTTATAACCAATGAGCAGGTGAAGAAGTTTGTGCCTCCTTCTTAACTCACCACTTTGCCCACTACATGCCACTGACTACAAGGTAGATATTGTATCTTTTACTCATCATGAATTTTAAATAGACTTTTTTTTCTTTTTTTCTTTTCTCTTCTTTTCCTTTGTTGGCAGCAGCCAGAGGCATAGAAGACGTGGAAGCATGTAAAGACAGAGTAGGGAGTCAGTCGAATCATTTTTCAAAGAATTATGTTTTATAAATACTTTTCAAAACCTCCAACAGTGATTTTCATCACTTTTGTACCATATGTAAATAGAAAAACCCCTTTTTGTAATTCATAGCTCCATTTTGTGCAAGCCGAGGAGTCCTCGAGCTTGAGGAGCTTAGGTAGAATGAGCGTACCAATTTTGGTTATTTTTAGACACCGTTTACCCTTCCAAATAGCATCTAGGACCTATTTTTTAACTATGCCGGTCACTAGATGTGAAACCGATCAAAACTAATCTAGAATCTATAAAAACAGCTAGAGAGCTCATTTTTGAGGGTGGTTAGTGTGAGCTTAGAACTATATTGAGCTTGTAATTGAGATCTTGAGCAATAGAGTTGATTTTCCTACCTTCCATTGTGTCTTGCTTGTCTCTTTGTTGTGTGTGTGTATGTGTGTGTGCATGTCTATGCTTCTCACCTTCACTCTCACTACATCTCACGTTCACGATCTTCATATCACTCCTATCTCTTCCGCGGATTGACATTAAGGAGGTGAAGCTTCTTAATGTGGTTCTCACCATTGTGCTAGAGCAACACCAAATTTGGCGCCGTTGTCGGGGATCGAGTCTAGGACGAATGTGTGATGGTAAGAGTATAGCAAGAAGTGGCATTGGAAGGTAAAAATTTCAGTTTTTGTTGTTGTTTTTAGTTAGTTTTTGGTGTTTATCACCTTCCCCACACTCCATCTTCATCGCCGCATCATCATCTTCAACTCCAAAAAAATCAGAAAATTCATCATATCCACACATTCTCCTCATTTCCCCTCATTTGTGCATGTGAGAGAGTGAGAGAGAGCTTTTGTGCTTGCATGTGCTATTGTGTTTTTGAGTTTTCTTGCAGGTACAGTGCTCCAATGCATGAGGAAGGCTGCAAAAAGGTAAAATTTCACTTTCTGTCAGAGATCTGCCGAGTGTGTCAGACCATCGCGATGGTCTGCCAAGTTCGGCATTTTTGGTAGGCGACCACACCACGAGGTAGGCGACATACGCGCATACACGGATCCACAAATGCATTTGCAAAATCATTCTTTTGGTGGACCATCACGATTGGCTTAGACCATCACGATTGTGTCACACCATCGCGATTGGCTCACGCCATTGCGACGGCTCGGCCGGACCATCGCGACGGTCTCGCACCATCGCGACGGCTCACTTGAGCCATCGCGATGGTTCACTTGGACCATCGCGACGATCCCGTCGACCCCATGCCATCGCGATTGGCTCATGCCATCGCAATTGGCTCATGCCATCGCGTTGACGTTGCCACATGGCAAGCTACACCATCGCGATTGTTCTTTACTTATGCCATCGTGACGATACCCTCAAACCATCGCGACGACTCAAACTCAGACCATCGCGATTGGCTCATGCCATCGCGCCTGTGACCATTGCGACGGTTCACTTGGACCATTGCGAGAGTTCGCATTGACCGTTGACTGACGTCATCGCGACGATTCATTTTTGGGCCATCGCGATCGTTCATTCCAGACGATCGCGATCATTCATTCCTGACCATCATGACAGTTTGCAATTTCGGACCATCGCGATTGTGCCATGCCATCGCGACGGTTCACCTGGACCATCGCGACGGTCCCAGACCATCGCGATTGCTCACCCCAAATGCAATTTTAGGGTTTGATTTTTTGACCAATTTTGGGGCCATTTTTTGAAAATTTTTGGATCATTGCACTCATAGGAGACCCCTTAGCTCATATTTGGAGAAAAACCTGCTTGTCAGTTTTTACCCCCCGAGGGCCTGAACGCTCATATGTTTTTCATCCTAAGTCCGTTTTTTGAGCTTTATAGCTCGCTAGAAAGCTCTTTACCAGTACTACGTGAGCTCAACTGTTTTTTTCAAAAAAGAATACGTTGTTTTTTACATAAGATAATTTGAGGTTGACCATCCTTGGGACTAAAAAGCCAGGGGGCAGCACAAAAATTTGGGCAAAAGGGAAGGGACCTTTAAAGGTGTATATACTCAAGTGCTTGGTCATCCATTATGAATTGATCTAAACATTGACTTTTTATAGGTCTAGCAAGGGCAATCAAGGGCAAACAAAGCAAGGCAGTAAAGGACGTAGGGCTTGGGAAGCGCGGATTCTTGGGCAACAGGGCAACCAACAAAGCTGACTCCAGGTTGGAAGATTACTCAACCCCCTCAGTCAATTATTAGCTTAAGCTAAACAATTAGCATTGTGGATTAACGATGATAAGAACGCCTCAAGTGCAAGAGATTTAAGTTTTTAAGTCTAAGACCAAAGATAAAGGTGTGTGATACGAAAACCTAAAGGAAAGAACCTAAGTCTGACGGAAGGAGAAATCAAAAGTACCACAGAAAGTCGATTCCTGACGCTTACAGAAAGATAAGAAAAGAACTTAAGGCATATAAAAAGAATCAAGAAAGTAAGAAAAAAGAACCATTGAGAATCTGAGCGTGTATTGGGTGTGCAAGGAAGTAAATTCATGAACCTTAGATCGGGCAAACATATAGGTAAGTCAGAACGACGAAGCCTTAGATCATCAGAAGCAAGTGTAGGGACTACTGCACGTTCATGGTCACAACAATTGAATAGTAATTACCCCTATGAGAACTCAGAAACGAATGAATCAAAAATGGCTTTTAGCATAGAAAGACCAGAAGGAGGGTCAAATGTAGCATATTTAGAAAAACCAGAAGGACCCTATAGAACTCAATTAGAATTTCTCCAAACCAACTGCTTAGGTGCTCGCATCTATGAGGATGGTTTGAGAAGACAAGTGGTGCAAATGCACAACCTGGACCAACCCATTGGATTGGAACATCCAGTGGTGAAATTCGAAAGAGACCTGTACATAGACAAGGAAGGAACAATGTACATCATAAGTACTCAGCCAAACAATACGAATGAGTTTGGCATAATTCAGTTAGAGACGGAAGCTAAATCCCAAGGAAAAGAACCAGTAGGAGAAGAACCTAGGACACCTAGAGGGAAATTTGTACTGACACGAGTACTAGTTCCACAATGGATCCCTCAAGACAACAGAAGCATAGAGTTGTTTGTGAATAAAGAAACTAACCAAGCGTTTTGGAGATACAGAACGGAACAACCTAGTGAGGTAGGCTCCATCATAATCTACGAGTTCAAGGACTCGGATACACCTGGAAAGGTGGTATACGTGGATGAAAGTTCAGAAAGAGTATTTGTGGTACCTGACCACGCAAGAAACACCTACACATGGAGAGGTGAGTTGGTATTCCCTCCATCTTGAACAAACATAAACACGAGCCAACAAGGGGCAAGAACATCCGCAGCCCATGTTAATCAAAGGGAGAAGAGCAAAGAGAGACCGG
Source organism: Ceratopteris richardii (assembly GCA_020310875.1). Lineage (NCBI taxonomy): Eukaryota > Viridiplantae > Streptophyta > Polypodiopsida > Polypodiales > Pteridaceae > Ceratopteris > Ceratopteris richardii. The sequence goes on from CM035415.1 coordinate 66,259,405, forward strand.
AAGTAAGTTTGAATCATCCCATAGGGAGAGATAGAACCACCGTAGACACCGATAGAGTGGAAAGACAAAGAATGCCAGGTGGTAGAGATGATTTTCCTCTACCTAGACCACGTGAACACGCAAGAATACTGAGACCCACTCAATTAGTAAAATCCATGAAAAACTATTTTGATGGGACAGGAGATCCCTATGATCATGTTACGGAATTTAAGCAAGTGCTACGGGCAGAACAAATCGAAGACATGTTCACGCAATATAACGCATTTGGACTAACATTAAAGAATACAGCTTTAACTTGGTTCCAACCATTGCAACAAAGGGAATTTAGAGATATCCATCACTTTTTAGAGTCGTTCATCACTGAATTCTCTAAAAGTGGGATCAGGCATGACACGTCTTCATTGATTCATAGCTTCAAACAGACCCCTCAGGAAACAGTTAGACTTGCAGGACGTAAGTTTAGACAATATGTGGAAAGATGTCCTATGCAAGAGCTACCCTCACAAGCCAAACAAGTGTCATTGTTTCTAGACGGCTTGTTGAGCTCTAAACTACGCTCCTGTGTGTACTTGAAGGAACCCAGAACACTAGAGCAATGTGTAAGAATTTTCATAGACATTGAGGACAACTTAGGAGATGAGTTGGAACTCTCAAAGGTCTATAAGGACTTAGACTATTCATCTCTAGCATCCACAAAATTGTCTAGCTCGATAGAAGACCTAGCAGAAAAAGTGGCCCAAAAACTAGGAGTTTCTAGTAAACAAATTCCTAAGTTAACAACTAACGTATGTTGTTACACCTGTGGTGGAAATCATTTGGCAAATGTGTGTCCCAATGCAACACAACCGCAAGCCAACCCTAGTGGCCAGTACTGTACAATTGAGAGAAGATACACAAATCACACGGCTCAGGATTGTCCATACAACATACAGGCAGTGAGACAGAACTACCCGCAAGCATACCCACAGCTAGGTAGGCATCAAGGTCAGTACAATGCTCAGCCTCATTACTATAGGCCTCCTCAGAACTATCCTTATCAGGCTCAACAGAGACCACAACCTATTTTAGCTCAGCAACCACCCCCACCAGCTAATGTCATCTCAGTGAAATGCGCTGCTGCAGAAGAGAACCTCAATAGAGCTTTAATTCTCGTTTCACCCCTAATTACTGACAGCGATCCGAACTCTAACAGTTTTGACTCTACTCATGTAGATAGTCCACCCGCATACTACTCAGAGTCACCAGAACATGTGGAGACATCAATATGATAGTCCACTAGTGGAATCGAGTTGGGAGCCCAAATACGCTAATGTGATGTACACAAACCCGAATCCGCGGCCCCAATTAAGACAACAAAAACCACAAGGCCCTAGAGGACCATGCTTTAGGTGCCAAGGAGACCATTTCATAAAGGATTGCCCACATCCTCCAATAGCAGGACAATCACAGTATTATAACATACAAGGCTTTTGTGCCGACTGTGGCAAAGAGCACGTAATCAAAGATTGCCCTAAGAACCCTGCTAATGCTTCAAATGTGACACCAATCAACATGATAGCTATTGTGCATAATGCAGATGGATCCAACCCTACATACGTGCCTATCCAAGCTATAACAAGAGCACAGGCGCTCTTACAGAACCAACAGCTTAATCAGAACAAAATAGCCGGAACTAGTGAAGTTGGAGAATCTAGCAATAAAAAGACGAAATCTTGGAAAGATTCTAGAGAAAGAATCAAGAGAAAATGGAGTAAGAAGATAACCGAGTTGGAAGGAAGTTTAAAAGAATCGAGAGCCAAAATCCTATAGTTGACCTCTCAGGAATTGAACCAAGAGAACCTAACGCAAAAATCAAGATCAGTTTTAGCAGAACCCATACCAGAAAACCTAGACATGATGTTTCGTGCATATCAAGCAAGATTAAAAGAAGGACCCCAGATAGCTGAAATGAGTAAGAACTACCCTCGAGCAGACTTAGAAATTGAGAGAACTAAACTTTGCATGAAGATGGTAGAATTAGCACAAGCAATGTTTGAAGCCTCTAGATATCTAAATTGGAATAACATAGCAAAACCTGAATTAGAATTTCAAGGATTAATGGAGAGGCTAGAACATTTGATTGATAGCAAGGAGAAAAAGAATCAGCATACGAACCCTATTGCCTCAGAGACACAGGAAAGAAATGCACCATCCCTGTCTCAAGTACCCAATACAAAAAGTCAAGACAACCTGTCTTCCATACATAGGTACTCACATGAATTTCTGAGAGAAATCCAAGAAGAGAAGTGGAGAAAAGAACAAGGAACCCATCCTCCTATTCAAGAAATAGATGACTTACAAGAACAATTTCCCCAAGACATCCCCTCTATTTACGATGATGTAGAGGAAGAGCAACTGAGTGAACACACAGATTTTGAATCCAATTCTTTGCAAGAATTACCTCAGTTCACAGGACCTTGGGAAGACAAGTCTATTAGCATGAGAGCACCCACAATAATAGTGAGGAATGAAGAATCCATAATCCTAGAAACACGGAAGTGATAAAGAACACTAAAGTTCAATGTAATCTCACTCTAGAGGAATTGTTGAAGGTAAAACCAGAATTGTGGAAGCATGTAGCAAATCAATTCCCTGAGCTTGCTACTGCTCCCTCACAGATAGGATCACTCAAGAAGGTACCAGAGATACTTGTAGAAAAGATCGGAGATGTAAGCGAAGGAGAGGAAGGTAACACTTATCTTCCAATAACCCATCAGGGCTATACCACGAAAGCCATCTTAGATTCAGGAGCCGGAGTGGCCATTGCTACCACCGCTTTATGGAAACATTGGGGTAAGACAGCATTAAGACCCACCAGGATGAAGCTACAAATGGCTGACGGACACATAGAAAAACCCTTAGGCTTACTAGAGGGCATATCTCTCACCACTTGTGGTGTAGAATTTGAGCATACTTTCGCCATTTGTGATTTTGCAAAAAATCATGCTTACGAGATGATATTAGGACGACCATTCATGCGTCAGTTGCAAATCATACAAGATTGGGGAACTAATTTCTTTGTACTTGCAACATTTAGGAGTGACTACTAAAGTCAATCTTAAAGAATATTCACATCGAGATGTACCCCCAATACAATGGAATACCATCTATAAGAAAAAGGTAGAAACAGAATCAGTACACTCATTAGAGTCGGACCCCTCATGGTTGCACGAGGACACTCATTTATGGACGTGTAAGGTAGCAAAACAAGAGGAAGAATGGTTAGAAGCCAGGACCTTAGGTTCAGAACAACATCCACGAACACTTCAAGACCCTGATTACGCACCTGTAGTATTTCCAGATGAGGAGTTTGAACCTCATGGTTGGGTAGAAATCCTAGCAACCATGGATGTAGCCATCAATTAAGAACAATGGACACCCCACTGTGACGTGGATGGCTATGACATCTCAGTTTTCACGATAGAGCCAATCATATGTGATTCAATTATAGAAGAGTGTGAACCTAGCATTGATGCATTTGAGGATGCAAGTGACTTCGATTTAGAGTCAATTATTATGGACCCTCCATTTGCATCAGAGGAAGAATATTTCTACGAAGTAGAAACTCACCCTCAGAAACATGAAGAAATTACAAATGAGGTGAGGTTAGCTACACAAGTGACTGTCAAAAGTGAAGGAAAGAAAAGAAAGAAGAAAGAAACCATGTCAGAAGAAGAAGAATCTTTGTTTGAGGTTCCGGAGAACTTCAAGAAATATGAAATAGAGGATAGACGAATCATGGTACGAATGCCTAACAGAAAAGCTGACATTGGAGAAGTATATGATAACCAAGAGAAAACCAAAAAAATAATAGTTGCCATAGAAGGAGAAGAAGAAAAGTGTACCTACATAGGGCATGATTTGACAAAGGAAGAAGAAGAAGAATTAGTTGCCCTATTGCGGGAATATAGAGACGTGTTCGCATGGAGTTACAATGATTTGAAAGGAGTAGACCTAGATATCTGTTCTCATAGAATCCCTATGACTCCAGATGCATAGCCAACGAAACAGAAACCATACACGTACAATGATAACTACGCTGCGAAGATTAAAGACGAAATAGATCGTTTGATAGAAGCAAGATTCATTTACAAAATTGAGCATATCGAATGAGTATCGCCCATTGTGGTGGTGCCCAAGAAGAATGGAAAATTGCGTGTGTGTATTAACCTTAAAAAAGTTAATGCCGCCACGATTAGAGACATTTATCCTCTTCCTATCACGGAACACTTATTGGAAAGAGTTGCGGGCAAGGAAGTTTACAGCTTTCTTGATGGTTTCTCAGGCTATAATCAAGTAGCCATTGCTCTAGAAGATCAACACAAGACGGCTTTTGCCACAGAATGGGGCATATTTGCATTTCGTGTGATGCCATTTGGCTTAACAAATGCACCCGCTACTTTCCAACGACTCATGTGTCATGTTTTTAAGGAATTCTTACGCAAGAATTTGGAAGTTTATGTCGATGACTTATGTGCACATTCAAATGTAAGACAGACGCATATCCCAGAGTTAAGGCAAGTATTTGACAAATGTTGATAATATCAAGTTTGCTTGAATCCAGAAAAATGCGTTTTCATGGTTAGACAAGGTAAAATTCTAGGACACATTGTGTCAAAAAATGGAATTTCGACAGATGAAGAAAAAGTAAAAGTAATTGCAGAACTACCTAGACCCAATAACATTAAAGAAGTACAGGCATTTATGGGCCATTGTGGTTATTATAGACGATTCATACACATGTATGCAATCATAGCCAAGCCTCTGTACTCTCTTTTGACCAATTTTGAATGGATAGACGAGTGTGAGAATTCATTCAATGAACTTAAACGACGTTTGTGCTCAGCACCTATATTGACAACCCCGGATTGGAGCAAACCATTCCATGTACATGTGGATGCATCCAATTATGCCATAGGATGTGTGTTAGCACAACCCACGAATGAAGGAAATATAGATCTCCCCATAGCTTACGCGAGCAGACAGTTGAACGCAGCAGAAAGAAATTACACCACTACGGAACGAGAAAGATTAGGAATGATCTACGCAGTAAAGAAATTCAGACATTATCTTTTGGCAAATAAGTTCAAATTCTTTACAGATCATCAAGCATTATTGTACTTAGTCAACAAGCCATGTAACACAAGACGATTAATACGTTGGTTTCTATTACTCATGGAGTATGATTTTGAAGTAGTAGTCAGGAAAGGAAAAACACATCTTAGAGCTGACCACCTCTCAAGATTAACCTCAGGAGAAGCTCCTCAAGGGATAGGAGATGAATTACCGGATGCATATTTGTTTAACCTTGAGATAGCACCAGAATGGGCTAAGTCGATAGTCCCTATTCTCACATATGGACCCAAGAATCCTAGGATAAGGATCAAGGAAGGAGAGATTACCAAGTCTCAGAGATATCAAATCATAGCAAGAAGCATATATAAACAGGATAATCAAAGGATTCTTGCTTGTTGTGTAGATGAATCAAAACATGCGAATTGGTTGCAATTAGCACATGTAGGTGCATTGATGCAACATCACTCAAAACATCGAACATTGCAGACTTTGCATAGACTAGGAGTGTATTGGCCTTCTATGGAAGCAGATGTCTACAAGTTGTGTAAAGAATGCCATGTTTGCTGTGAAAGACCACCAGTAGAATATGCTACACTATATCACGTGTCTCTCACACCAGAATGGAGTGAACCTTTAGTGACATACTTGAGGACGAAAACATTCCCTCCAGGAATGACCTTAGCACGACAACGAAGCCTAGAGCAGGAAGCTCAAGACTATTCACTTATTGGCGACAATTTGTACAAACGAGGACAAGATGGATATTTAAGACAATGTGTTCATGAAAGCGATTACTTGAGCGTATTAGAGATTGCACACTAAGGAGTGGCAGGAGGTCATTTTGGACCTGATAGAATAATCAAAGCCATCCTTTTTGCAGGATTATGGTGGCCCACTCTTCACATGGATGCAGATACCTATGTCAAGAGATGTGATGTGTGCCAAAGAACTCAATTTCCTACTCACAGAGATGAAATGCCATTGAAACCCATGATGGGCGGACGTGCATTTTCTAAGTGGGGTATAGACTTTGTAGGACCCATTAACCCCCCTGCAAAAGGTACACATGCTGAATACATTATTGTTGCGATAGATTATCTTACCAAATGGGTAGAGGCAAAAGCCACAAAAAAGAATGATGCACACACGACTGCAAAATTCTTATTTGAAAATGTATTTACAAGATATGGACTGCCTATAGAGTTAGTGAGCGATCGAGGAACTCACTTTCTAAATCAAGTCATTGGATATTTGTTACAGGATTTTATGGTGATTCACAAGAAATCCGCACCATATCATCCTCAGGCCAATGGTCAGGTTGAAAGCACTAACAAGATCCTTTGTAACGTACTGATGAAACTCGTGAACAATAAACGTTCAGATTGGGACAAACAGTTACACCACGCTGTTTGGGCATATCGAGTGGCCTACAAGACCGTACTCAATGCAACTCCCTTTCAGATGGTTTTTGGTCAGAATGTTGTGCTTCCTTTGGACTTCTTGATACCGACCCTTAAGGTTGCACAAGAACATCACTGGACCGGCCATGAATTATCAGTAAGAATAATGGACTTGGAACGATTAGGAGAAACCAGGTTGAAAGCAGCAGCAGGAATATACACAGCAAAGACGCGAGAGAAGACATATTTTGATGCACATGTGAAAGATAAAGGCTTAAAAGAAGGAGATTTAGTCCTAGTATACACGCTGAAGCAACACGCACGGAAGTTAGAAAATCAAGGTTATGGACCTATGATCATTAACAGACTCTCAACAAGTGGAGCAGTACAATTAGCCACCTTAGAAGGAAACATAATGCCTAATTACATTAGTCGTTGTAGAGTCAAGTTATATCAGGAACCTCTTACTGAGGATATGCTTAGACGACTCACGTTGGCAAAGAAGCGTAAGGAGGAAGAAAATAGAATACGAGCTGAAGCTCAGGCAGAAGCTATAGAACGCATTAAGCGCATGAAGTTAAGAAGACAAGGACTAGGGAGAGAATGATATAATCATCTGGAAACAACACCCAGATACCCCATGGCCATGTGTCAAGCAAAGTCAAGTACTCATAGTAGCATAGTGGACAGGAGACCATTCATTACAATCAGGCTAGAGCACGGAGACCCTTGCCAAGAGCTCAGAGCTTTAATTGATTCAGTGCTACGACTAGTGCGATTAGATGGTCCCACTATAAGGACTCAGGAATAGAAATGCGGCCAATTGAGGCATACCTCATAGGGCTAGGAGGCATGGAAACCCCTTGCATGGGTGAGGTGGACCTTCCTATCCTCATAAACGAAGTGACCTTGATAGTGAAACTACTAGTGTGCCATGATGACGACCTGATAGAACCCCTAATCCTTGGCCAAGATTGGTTATACAATCACTCCGTGGACCTAAATCTTAGACAAGGCTCCTTACAAATTGGAACCTTAGATCAACAGCGAGTGATACCGCTTGACTTCCCTAACGACATTCCGACTGAGGGTTGTAACCCTAGACCATATGAACAGCATGCGAAGGAAGATCGGAAGATTTTTGGTCAGATGAGTCACGTTACGTCTACTCCAACCCACTCGGGCTTGGCGATGGACAGTTGTTAATCAAAAGGACGTCAGGAGATTTTCCCTTGGGCTTCCTGCAAACTAGAAGGGGCAACCGCCCAACCGCTTGGACAAATGGGGACCATTAGCGGCCAAATGGGCACTATCAGCAAACAACTAGGGACGATCAGTGGTCAGGTGGACTTCATCAACGTCCACATGGGCAAAACACCCTGCGGTGCCCATCCTTCCACACTTACTACGGACTGGCTTAGATTAAAAGTACAAAATGAAGCACCTCCTAATGGGCAGGTTTCGCAAGTGTTGGAACTCCCTTCTTTTCCAAAGCAGTGTCCATCCGACCTCTCAACCTCAACCACAAAGGAGTCAACCACGACAAAGGAACCCAAACCGACGACAATATCAGACGACACAAAGAAAGCAGCAGTATCAGTATCACAAAGCAAGCGGCACGAGACAAATATGGATGCCAAAAGGACAGAAACCACCGATAGTTCTCAATGATGTAGACAAGGATAAGAAGAAGTCAAGGCAGAAGCAGAGTCAATATTCAACATCTTTTCGACCTTCTTCTACGAGTACGAATATTTGACAGATTTGGATCGCCAAGAAGTACCTTACAAACCGACCCACATCCACACAGATTTGGGTACCCAAACAGTGTATTATAGCTCAACCCTCAAGCCATGTAATATATACCCCTCAGAAATCTCTTCACCCCTCAAAACCACCACATCCGATCTCAACTCTTGTCCCTCAGAAGAAACATTCCACCCGCTTAGAAACTCTTAGGAAGTGGATACCGAAACATATCCAGACCATTTTTCCAAACCCATTATCTAACATTACTCCCACCCCGACTAAAGACCATCCTTGTAATAACTCATTCACAACTGAACCAGGTATAAATCCACAAACTATAACCCAACATCACCTGTAATAACATCCCATCAAGAAATGTATGCATCATCTGAAGCATGTAGGTGTCTAGAGACCTGCATTAGTTTGCAAGAAATCATTCCATAAACCATATCACAACACTCGGCTACACGGGTTACACATCGGTTATGGAAAGGGATTGCGGTCTCACTTTAATGGGATCATAATTAATTTCCATACTAATGTGTTAATCTTTTGTAGCAGATCCGCTACACACTCGCATCATTCATCATGCAGGCAGAAGGACCATCTGAAGCTGGCCCCAACGTACCCATGGCCTTGGCGTTTGATCACTGTACTTGGGCCAAGTACCAATTTTTCTCAAGAGAATTCGAAGGACTACAGAACACAGAAGACGTAATGCATGTTTGGGCAAGAGCAGGCTTCACAGAGTATTTCAGTGATGCTCTGCCTAAACCTGACTTCTACAGATGCTATTACTTAATCACCACTTTGACAGCTTCGGAGAACAAAAATCTGCCAGGAACTTTCATCTTGCCGTCGTTGGTAAATGATCCGCCATATAAGAGGTTTTATCTTTCTAAAGATCTGATTTGCGCTGCAATCAAGATTTATGGTACGCACACTCCAACAGAACGAGAAAGGCGGATTCCAGAGCCTATGAAACGTGGGGATGTTACTAAATGGGAAGATATTTCGGCAATTACACCTGAGCTATCAAAAACATTAAGGATATGCATGCAACATTTTGCATTTCCAGCTGAGGATAGATTCACCATGCCCCACAAGCGTATCCGGTTTGGTTTATATTTAGCATGTACTGGACCTCAAACGGTAGACCTAGCTAGCTGGATAATTGATCAGTTGTACTTAGCACAACACAGATGGGAAAGAAAGAAGGTAATCAATGGATGTTGCACTCTCACGTGCATTGTATATATGTGTTTGGCATACGACTTGCCCATAGAGCGTGCATTGACAAGTGAGGAGTTAAAAGCATTCAAAGGGACAACAAAGAAAGCTAGGAAAGCTACCAAAGGACGAGCAGGAAAGCGAATGAGAGGAACTATCCCCTGCCTTCAGGTGCCAGAATCACCCTCACCACAACCCTCTCCAGAGCAGTCTCCGACAGAAGCCACTCCAACGGTACAACCTATTCGCATACGATTATCAAGACCAGTTGTAACGGAAGGCACTACCAGTGCAGTTACCTCATAGGCAACATTAGTTCAGGAACCTACCACCACTACAGTAGAAGTTCCCACCACTATTGGTGCGGAAGCTTTTTCCTTTTCGATACCCAACCTGGAAGTAGAGCCACTGGATACAACCTTTGATTTTGAAATGCAGGATGCTTTCTCCAATGAATTTTAGTTTTCAGAAGGCCTGATTTTCTCTCAGGAATATGAACATCCAAGCTACCCAACCACGCCCCGAGATCAACCACAAGGACAAGTAGTGTCTAGTTCCAAGGAAGAAAGAACAGAAACCGATGAAGATGAAGGCGATGATGAAGCCAGCCAAGGCACTCATGAATCCCACGAAAATGTATAGATAGATGAACAAGGACAGCAAACCGACACCCAAGGTGATACCAGTACGCATGAAGATGAAACCTTTGAAGCAGCAGCTTATAGGCTGGCCATCAAAAAGTTGTATCGTACGATGGAAAAAGTTTGGGCACGTAAGAAGTTAACTCAGGAAGAGAGCCAAGCACTTATAGAACAGGAACTTATCTCAGGCCGTTTCCAAGAAGTATACATCAGAGGCTTCAGGGAGCTAGTCAAATCCGTGGGATCCACAAAAGCCTTAAGGTATTTGCAAAGGAAACCGTTACCGCAATATGACCCCCGACGAGTACGACTACTATCAAAACCCGGTGAATACATTCGCGTACCCACAGGTGCACAATCTTCAGATCAGGCCAGGGAAGCACGTCTCGTCCCTGAAGGCTCAGTGGCAGAGACCCCTCTGTAAATTACTCTTCAACCTTTGTAAATCATGTATTTACACCCACACAAGCACCCACAATCACTCCACTATTCACGGTCACCGTGCTTGATACCACGTCCAATGACATGGATATCTCACCACCCACCGCACCACCTCACTTCATTCATGGCACAACCATACATAGGCACATCACAATTTTCCACAATGACCACAGCATCCACTTTCTCACCCCCATTCCCCATTCCCTTTGCATCTCCAACCACTGCATCTTCACTTAGCACACCATTAATATTATCACCCACTGTAGATACTACATTTCGACAGATGTTCACCTACATGACTCAAGTAAGAGATGAGTTCACATCTCTCGGAAATAATTATCAGACACTGCAGAGGACAACCAACGACTTACAGTCGCAGCTTAATTCATTGTCGATCGAGAACGCCTCACTGAACACCCGTTACCAAGAGCTATGAGAGGCATATCATAAACTTGAACTAGAAAGTGAAGAAAAGACGAAAGAGGTCGTCAGCGATATCGATAATTTGTTAAGGGCCCAGACGATTCATAACGCAACTCTTACTAGGAACATGGGCTTACTCAGACGACACTTGGCAGCAGCGAAAGAAGAGAACCAGCATTTACAAGAACAGAACAGAGAAAATTTAGAAGCTGCCCTTGATCAACCTGACCAACCATTAAGCCCTAGTCGCTTCAAGGCCGTGCCCTCAGAATCAATGAAAATGTTGTTAGATGATCATGTCAGATTGTTAGATGAGTACGACAGCATGAACGAGGAATATCAGAAGCTGAAAGAAGATCATAAACTACTCCAACTAAGAGGACCAATACCAGAAGGACTACCAGCTCCTGCGGACCCATCTCCTGACATCCTAGAGGAACTTAATGCATTACGGGCCCAGGTGTCAACACTTCAATCACAGATAGCACCCCCAAGGCCAGACTCCCCCCCGGACCAGACTCCCAAGGCAAGACTCCCCACCGGACCTACCAGCAGAGGAAGAAACAGTCACTATTCCGGTGGAGGAAACTTTTGAAGAAGCGTATGAACCCCAACCCATCCCAGGCAGACGAGTCACGGCTAAAGGCCAGACGACTTTCGAAATTCCAACTCCCGCATGGATGAAGACGATCGAAGAACTTGGAACAACCCACTCAGCAAGGGTAGAGGCGCAGTTACACGCCATGGCAATGATTGAAGAATGCATTTTACAATCCCCCTACTTTGCTCATTTGGCCCCTCGCAGATACATATCAGGGCACGAGCTACAGTATAAACCTTATTTTATGTTAATGGTGGAATATCAGTTGGCCATAGAGAAAGAAATAGGCAAGAAACCCTCTCACGCTACTCAGTTTAAGCCTGACGATTTGCCACTAGATGCGCAACAAGGAGAGATCTATCAACCAGATTGGCACAAGGATCTCTTACAGAATTATCCAGAGATGATGAGTACATGGGCCAAGGCACCACTACACTTAAAATACAACCCATGTTGGGGACCAGTGCCACATCGCCGCTCCTGGAAGGCATTCGCTATTAAAGTACAGAACAACAGGCAATGCCAGGATTGGTTAAATTATCCATGTTTCAGGCCACCCACCGGACCACCTACAATCGGATACATGATGGCAAGGATTCGTCACTCGCTCCCTCGCTTAAAACATATGGATGATATAGCAGCACATATGACTGTCAAAATCTTTGACATGATGCAAATGGTTTTCAAAGTCTTCTGTCGTGTTAAGGCTCCTCATGTAAACACCCCGGGTTTCGAGCACGGCAATCTAGATCTTGCATATGATATGAGTACAACGCCATCGCTTCGGGTGTGTTATGCCTGGCATTGCAGAATTAAATACGTACCGGCATGCTATAAGCAGACTTTCGAAGAAATGTTCACAACCGGTTTCTGGGAAAACCATTCAAAGGTGTTCATCAGCAGGCCCACGCATTTGCTTCAACTATTTGCCTGTGAACAGCTGGTATATTCCATGCACTATCGACTCCCGCCCTCAGATGAATTGCAGCCAATCGATTGGGAGAAAGTCGAGGCAGATCTGGCCCGAGGCATTCGTATATTCGAACACACCCTCGCTCAAGACCTCCTACAGAACTACATCCGACAGACCGCACAACAAGGTTCTGTCGAGGACGACAGAAGCGAGAGGGAGGGGGGTGTTGGCAGCAGCCAGAGGCATAGAAGACGCGGAAGCATGTAAAGACAGAGCAGGGAGTCAGTCGAATCATTTTTGAAAGAATTATGTTTTATAAATACTTTTCAAAACCTCCAATAGTGATTTTCATCACTTTTGTACCATATGTAAATAGAAAAACCCCTTTTTGTAATTCATAACGCCATTTTGTGCAAGCCGAGGAGTCCTCGAACTTGAGGAGCTTAGATAGAATGAGCGTACCAATTTTGGTTATTTTTAGACACCGTTTACCCTTCCAAATAGCATCTATGACCTATTTTTTAACTATGCCGGTCACTAGATGTGAAACCGGTCAAAACTATTCTAGAATCTATAAAAACAGCTAGAGAGCTCATTTTTGAGGGTGGTTAGTGTGAGCTTAGAACTATATTGAGCTTGTAATTGAGATCTTGAGCAATAGAGTTGATTTTCCTACCTTCCATTGTGTCTTGCTTGTCTCTTTGTTGTGTGTGTGCATGTCTATGCTTCTCATCTTCACTCTCACTACATCTCACGTTCACGATGTTCAACCCCTCCATATGAAAAGACACTTGTGGCCTTAGGCAAGTGTATTATCTTTGGGCACATTAAATTTGTTGCTTTCGAGAAGTCCTTTTCAAGTGTCACTTTTAGGTAGTCTAACCCCTGGTTTGTGGGATATGGAGGGTCGCATGGGTACTATGCTCTTTTCAATTGTACAGTGATTCTTTTAATCAATTCAAGCAAGGGATATTAGGCATCGATGGAGATTCCTCTGAAAAGAAAAGATCATAACCAAAAGTTTGTTTCCAATACTCACTCCCTTTTTCTTTTCTTTCTCTATTCATCTCTTCATGTGATACCTTCTTTTATTCTTCTTCTTGATTCCCTTTATTCCATTTGCTTACCTTCATCACTCTTCCCCTCCTTGCCTTTTTCCATTCTCAATAGACTGTGGCTTATAATGTATGTAGGTTGATGTGAGGGAAAGTTCTCATTGGGTTGGCCACATCTTGTATGTTGTTTAGTAAAGCTTTGATCCCTTGAGGTGGAGGTCTAGATTTTGACTCCTTGGCTAGACATGTAATGGGTCTAGCTACTTTAAACTAGTTGTAACTCAATCGAACCTCTGCTTTGTGGGATATGGGGGTCCCATGGGTAGAATGCTCATTCACCTGTAGAGTTGTAATTTCAAAGTTGAAGTCGGGGGAGTACGCGTCTGTCAAACCTCCTCTTACGAAAAAAAGTCCTTCATTGAATTTAACTCTCCTAGCTCCTGCCTTAAATTCTTATAGAAAACCTTATCTAATGTAAATTTGTTTGTTGTTGCCTTATCTAATATAAATTTGTTTGTTGTTGTGAAAGAAACTATATTTGAAAGAATCTTTTCTCGGTAGAGATGTAATGGATATAGACATTAAACGACATGTAATGGATATAGACATTCAACTAGACATATAATGGGTCTCACTACTTTAAACTAATTGTAATTGAGTCGAACCTGCTTTGTGGGATACGAGAGGTCCCATGAATACTATGCCCATTCATCTCTACAATTGGAATTTCAAAGTTAAAATTGAGAGAGTAGACACGTGTGGAACCTCTTTTTATGAAAAAAAAATCCTTCATTGACTTTAATTGTCTCAGCCCCTGCCTTAAATTCTTATCGAAAACCTTATCTAATATAAATTTGTTTGTTGTTGTGAAAAGAAATATATTTGGAAGAATCTTTTCTCGTCTACGATGAACTATATTTGAAAGAATCACATGAGAGAGAGCCGGCGGCCGGCATCTGCAATTAAGTGCCTTCGGTCTGCATGTCAACGATTCTTCTCTCCCACTTCTCTAGCAGCCTCGCCGCTTCTCCTCTCCCGCTTCTCAAGCAGCCTGCAGGTCCGTGCCATGTCGTGCTATGGGTGTAACTCATCCATGTGTAATGGAGAGCCATAGCAGCATCTTAGAGGTTTACTCTTCCAATCGGAATCTCTTCCGTCACTCGATTTCTTCCTTCTTGCCCTGCACTCTTTGTATCGCCTTCCCGCAGGTTCATGACTTAAGAAGATCTCCCTCAGAGATCGTTTCCTTGTTCTTGTTCTCTCTCCCTATCGTGACGTCTGAGAGCAGAGATTTCTCATGTTGCATCGCGTCCTTTCTTCTATCTTGTCTAACCTGACAAAATTTTCCCGCATTCGAATGCTAGCGATGCCTCAATCTTCCGGCTTATTCCTGCCTTGCAGAGTAAGGAATAAGATGGAACACATGGGGCGGAGCTTCTGACAGGACCATTGCGGCATAAACCATGGCAGTTCAGGAGGCGGCCGATTGGAACAAGGTCATGCTTAATGCGTAATTGTAACTATAGATGCTATGTGTCATGAATGCCGGGTGCTTCAAGTCATGGCGTTCCTCGCAGATTGCCGTAGGACTTGGTCTGGGTTATCCCTTTCTGGTATTATCTGAGCACTTCTAAAGCTTCTTTTCTGTCGCCGCGAGTTTATGTTTTCGATCCTCAATCCGTTTTGGCTTTCTTCCCTCTTGCTAGGATCCGATCGATAACGTGGTGATCCTACGAGATAGACAAGGCGAGGGGGAGCTTAGTGTTCTTATGCATTTCTGGTGAGCGGCGGCACGATGCTCTCTTCTCCGAATCTTGCCTCGAAGCCCAGCTTCAGAAAGCACTCTAGCTTTGATAAGCTCTTCGATAATGATCAATTGTACAAACAATGGCAACAAAGGCGTGCTCCATTTCCATTTGCCTTTCCCTCTTACATGCCGTCGTCTCCCAACAAGAAGGCGAACGCTAAGGTCTACATTTTCTTCAGCTGTTTCTTCCTTATCGTAACCGTCGCAACCTTTCTACGATGTAGTAGTATTGATATCCATATCGATAACACGTCAAAGCCGATACCGGGTAGAAATGCCGCAGAAGGTGGAATGCACAGGCCTTCTGCACAAACGCCTGCCTTGAAGGGGTTAGGAAGTATCTACAAGGTAGGAACCAAGGGAATGACTGACCTGGTGATCGCGCACATTGCCGAGAACACATCGTTGCAGGATTTTCGCCTGTTTTTGCGGACGCTCCATCGCAGTGGAGTCACGTTAAGGGCTGATGTCGTGCTCCTTTTTTCATGGAACTCTCTGCCATCTTCTATGATGGACGTGATAGCTCAGGAATATCGTAGCTTCGATAGAATCGTCAAGAGGTCCATGAAGGCCCAGATACGTATGCCTCCCTCTGAATCTAATGCATCATCATCAGCTTCATCAACATCATATACGACACGCAATGCCTCTGGCCTGTGTAAGTCATGCGTAAGCCAGCATTCGACTCTCACTCCTTTTGATCGAATGCAACAGGCAGTTTCTGGGGATGGAACAAATATCCGATTTCCACAGCCTATCTGGGGCCCTGGAAATGCAGGAATGCCGCCATCGAACAACACGGAAGTTTCTTCTGTTTCTTATGATTTTGGATCCATGGTTGGATTCGGGGTGTCTGAGCTGAATCCAGATAATACGTTTCAAGGTTTTATCAGACATCCACCACTGACATTGAGAAGGTGGGCATGCTATCAGATGCTATTAGGAATGGTGCGCAACAGGTTCAAGCATGTTTTTCTCACCGACGTAACTGGTGTTGTTATACTTAATGATCCTTTCAGCATCATGGGAAAGAAAAGAACAGGCCTTTATATTACCTTGGAAGACAGGCCTTGGGGTGCCTCCTTGGGCCAAGAATTGGTTGCCCTAAAAATTCCTCTTGATACAGAGTCAAAAATGGTTTTCGATGATATGATTGTTCTTAGTAGTCCTACTAATATGTCTAGTGCGCGACGTCAGTTATATTCTCATTCTCCTGCTGATAGTGAACGTGGAGCAGGAGATGCAGATCCTACAGGCGGAATTGAGAAGAAAGAAACTACAAACAAGCTTGGTTCTCTGCATAGCTTCAGACGGGCAGGTAAAAATCACATGGAATTACACAGAACGGGCATTGTAGGGAAGAGGAAAAGAAAGTCGCGGAGAGGAGCTAACTCCGCAATAGGTGGGCTGTATGAACGAGTATACGGCAGACGAATGTGGAGCAATTTAGAGGAAAATGAGAAGAAAAAGAAATTAGTGAATAGTGCGGTGATTATGGGCAGTATGTATCAGATAAGAGGTCTTGCCAACATGATGGTTACAGAGATAGTAAAGGTGGCATTGGAGCGGAAGAATAATGATGCATTTCCAGATAGCGTTCTGCTTTCATATCTTTTACACAGAAGTTCGTCTGTACTGGGCAAAAGAGTGCTAGATCATCTCCATCTCATGAACAACGCAGATTCGTATGTGCACTCCCTTGTCGGATCTGAACAGCCTTATTTGTTCACGAAGAAACAGAGCGGACAATACTTCGTTGTTCATGGTAACAGGAGGAGCAAGAGGTGGAGAGATGTGATACAAGCAGTTCAGCGTGATATATGTTCGTCACGGGAAGATGCTATGGTTTATATCGATTGTCGAGGTTTGATGTAGGAGCTTTTGTGCTCAATCACATCAGAATGTTTCGATTGGCAAAAGGATCTTACAAGGCGGAAACTTACCTGCCTGACCTCTTGATTTGCCAGGTGATTGAACATGAAAACTCTGCAAGGGTCATCGGACACAAACTTCTCGGTCTCTGTTGCTTGCAGCTACAAGAATGGAAATAGCATAATGACACAGAACTGATCGATGACACTAGTGAGTTGTCATGTAGATTGTATACTAGTTGTTGTAGGCTTCCCCTCGTCTGGAAAGGTGAAATTTCGAGGGTTAGGCAAGTTGATTATCATGCGTGCTAGAAGGTTCACTTCAGAGCCTCCGCTAATTCTTTTCTTGTGCCCCGCAGGCACATCCATACATTAATTAATCCATTAATTTAATCTAAGAATGTTTTTATCAGAATTCTCAAAGCTAAGAGGCTCGTTAACTGGATGCTTATATGACGATGGTTTTTGTGGGCATATTCGTTTGTTTTCAGCGGAGAGTGAACTTACCACTCCATCGCGTCGGTTTCTCTTTTATTTTCTTTTCCCTTTGCCTCACGCAGGGCTCCATGAGGTAGATTCTATTGAAAAATGGTCGCTTGCTGGCGATGAAGATACTAAGTTTAAGAATTTTCAAAATATTATTATTGTTTTTTTTTTTAACAAATTCGAACTTACTTGAAAAATTCAAAGTACACGACCCTCAAGAGTTCACTTTGGAGAACCAAATAATCTTCTTTAATTTTCTGTATGGCCAATGGAAGTAGCGTTTTCATAGAATTTGGTTGGTTATGTGGTTGTATGTATGATTCCATTCATTAGAATAGAGATCGTTGAGAGGTGGATCATGTGTGCATTCTACAATTACCAAGTTGACGTCATTTAGGTTTAAAAACGACTATTATATGCACACGTGTGATGGCGATTGCAACTTGGGCCACTACACTTTTGACTAAAAAAATGGATTTTTGAAAATGCATGTGCATTGCTAGGTGCTTCAAATGTATGATATACATCAGGTGAACAACCAAACAAAACGTCACACCATTGTTTTTAAAGTTGGATGCCCTAGAGCCTTCACACATGTTGGGTCCCTCTTTATTCTCTCTCTCTCTCTCTATCATTTTACTTCTCTTTATTCCTTTTTATATATTGATCTTCATGCAGATGATCTCTTTACTCCCTCTCTCTATTTCTCTACTTCTCTTTGTTTCTCTTTACATCTGTTTTGTGCACAAAAATACGGCTAATACAATTAAGAAAATGAAAAAAGTTAACCCAAGCAATAAACACATCATCTGACAGCACCATGTTCGTAGTGAAGAATTTAAGCCATAAAGGTTGAGTGAGCATATGAGTCCAAGGCATCTAGTTTGGTGAATGAAAAATAAGCCACCTAATTAGTGAGCTTTGTGTTAATGTATCACATGTTGGTTGACATTAGAAGAAATCATCGACCATCTCAACTATTCCACTAGCTTTAGATATTTAGTTCTGAACTATGTCCACCTCTTTACAAACCATGTATTGGTGAATAGTGCCAAAGAATCATGAATTTCCTTATGTGGGAAAAATTCCCCCTGATTTGAGCTATCCTATTGGCTTTAATGAGTTACTTGCGAGTGCTTTTCAACTTTTTTCAAAGTGGTATAGAGCTTGTGTATTTTCATACTCATCTTGAAGACTATGATTACTCGTAGAGTTCATGGACACCCAAAAACCATTTCTATTACCATCATAAATGAGACTATATCTCCTTGGGACCTAGTGGGTTTTGTCTATCCCCTAAAATAGGAGTTTGGATGACTTTCCCTTGTTCCACACATGTATATCAAAATAGCTTGCTAGTCCAAAACATATTGGTATTCCCTTTCTAAAGATCATCATCTTCAATGATCAATAAGAGAAAGTACTTGCAAACTAGAGTTTTTGATTCCCCTGTACCATGAATGTGTGGATGTCTTATGTAAGATATTAGACAATCTCACCAATATTATCTCAAGAGACATGTTCCTACAAAGAGATAGTGCCTTTTATATAATTTCTCTCCATAGAGATAATGCTCACAATTTTCTAACATGAAATATGTGATGTATTTTATAATATGGAGGAAGTTGAATTTACATTAGGCAATTTTAAATCTCTCTTTTGGACCTTTTAAGTGTGCAAAAAATAGGTGAAAAGTAGGCATTATTCCAATGAAATGAGGGCCAATATTACATTCCAATGCATTTTTGGAAAAGGAAAAAAATCCCAAAAGTGGAATAGAATATTGTTTTCTTGTGAGGTATGTTGTATAAAATATTATATTCTGTTCAGAGCACATGAATAAAATATACTAATTTCCCTATGATTGTAATCAGACATAATATCTGGTCTATGCTATTTGTATAAGAGCTCAAAAATAAAATATTATTTCTTGCATGTTGATTGAAAATAAAGTATGATCTCCGTTAGATTTATAGGGAATGTTAAATTACATGATAATGACGGAAAAGTTTTACATATCTATCCTTGTCCATTTGGGATGCCACCTAGTACATTATAGTTTATTTCTACACATTCACTCATTTTATAAGAGAGTTTCAATATGACGGAACAAGATAATCTTTTTCACAACAATGAGTTTTGCTGATGGATGGATGGAGAGAGAGAGAGAGAGAGAGAGAGAGAGAGAGAGAGAGAGAGAGAGATTTCCAAGTCAATATGGGTCGGACATCATCTTCTGGCGTGCATAAAATCATGAACAGATAGTTCAAACTACAAAGTGATATTGCAAATTTTGTTTTAAGATGTGAGGATCTCATATAATTTCTATGATCGTTTTGGCCTCGCATTTCAAAACACATTCTCTTGTCTTTCAATAGAGTTCAAAGCCAAAGAGAATCCATGTATTATGGATGTAGTATGAAGCTTAGCCCTTCTATTCTTGAGCTTGATACATATTACATGTGAAGTAAAAGACTTTCCAAGAAAGGTCCATGTTCAAAAACATAGAAAGGGTATGATGGGTGTTCAAAGTCTTCATCATCACTATGAACATTTGGAGTGGCTAAAACCAAAAATAGTAGTCCATATTTGGTGATGAAACTTTAAGATGTATCAAAATGGAGGATGGACCTAGAGATGATCATGCAAATCTGCATGGAAAATGGGAGTTTTTATCACAATACTTTACTTATATGCTAGCTTCCTTGGAATGCATTATTTTCACCACTGTATGCCAAGTAGTAGGATAGGATTGGATATAGATGTTCTTGTTCATTTTGTACATGCGGTACATGATTTCAATGGGAGGCTCCCATTATGAGGGAACAAGTTTTGAGTGTTCCACTAAAGCATTGTAGTCTATCACTCCATATGAGGCTTGGCATTTGTTGCTCATCTGCATGTCTTTGGTTGTCTAGCATATGCATTAATGCCTAAACAAGAACCTAGGAAATTGGATGATAAAGCAGTGGAATGTATTTTTGTTGGGTAAATTTTTGAAAGCAAAGGCTATTGTTTGTGTCATCCACAGAGTAAATGCATTTTGGTTAGTGGTGATGTTGTTTTTGTGGAAGATGCAATTCAACCATTACTTTCATGTACTAAGGAGACATTAGTTAGCTCCAAAGATGTGTATGACACTTTGATGCCTCTTTTTACAGGTGGACAGTCTAGTGCTAGTCCAAATGAGGTAATTTTCAGCCTTTGCAGGTTCCACATGATCATGCACATCATTCCATTTATGATGTAGATATACATGATGCACTTGATGAGACGTCTGATATAGAGGAGACAAAAACTATGCCTAAATGGCTAGTGTAGACTTTGCGAGATAGCAAATCAAATGCATCTCTATCATACCATACTTGTTCACGCTCTCATAGTGCTTCTTTTGCATTTGATTGCTATGCTATGACTTCTGCTACTTTTTGTGATAGGAATGAGCCTATTTCATTTGATGAAGCACATAATTCAAAATATTGGATGGCTGCTATGCAATCAGAATATGATGCTATTTTGAAACATGGTACATGCTCTTTATGTGACTTGCCTCTTGGCAAGAAGGCCATTGGCACTAAGTGGGCATAGAAGCTAAAGTGTAAGTGTGATGGAACAATTGACATGTATAAGGCTAGGCTTGTTGCAAAAGGTTATGCTCAAGAAAGAGGCATTGATTTTGATGAGACCTTTGCTCCTACATGTCGAATGACTAATGTTCATAGGTTCTATACACTTGAAACTTATCAAGGGCATGAAAACAAAGTGTGCAGGTTGAAAAAGACATTATATGGTTTGAACCAAGCACCAGATGTTTGGTATGAAAAGATACATAGCTACTTGATTGCACATGGTCTTGAGAATAGTCCAACTGAGAGCACCTTATATGTTAAGCATGCAAATGATGTGCTTTTGATCATTTTTGTCTATGTTGATGACATGTTGCTCACTGGTCCTAATGAGAAGCATACTGCTGATTTTAAGGATGATTTGCATGCCTCATTTGAGATGTCAGATTTAGGGCATTTGCATCATTATTAAGGCATTCAATTTATGCAAGTTGATGGCAGAATAGCTTTGTGTCAAACAAAATATATTGACACACATTATTGCAGCGTTTGGCCTTGAAGACTTCAAATCTATTATTACTCCTATGGAAATAGGTTTACAGTTGAGTCTTCATGATATTGGAGATGCTTCTGTTCTCTATCAGTAGGCTGTTGGATGTTTGATTTACTTATGCATTATTCAACTAGATATTTAGTTTGCTGTCTCACAGATGAGAAAGTTTATGCATTGCCCAGATGTCAAGCATAGGCAGGTGGTTAAGTGCATCTTTTGCTACTTAAGTAGTACCGAGCGACTCGGATTCTTTGATCCCAAGGGCAGATCACTACCGCTGGATTCACATGTTTTTTCTGACTCTGAGTGGTTTGGTTGCGATGACATTTGTGTGTCCACTAGTGGTTTTTGCTTCATGCTTGATAGCTCGTGCATCTCTTGGTTGAGAAAGAAGCAGCCTATTATGGCCGCTTCTAGTTGTGAGGATGAGTACAGGACAACTTTCATAATGATTGTCGAGTGTGTGTGTGTCTCAGAAACCTTATGGCTAATTGGGGTTTTGGTTAGTCTTCTACCACCACCATCTTTAATGATAGTTAGAGTGCATTGGTAGTTGCGAGGAACCTTGTGTTCCATGCTCGCACTAAGCACATTGAGGTGCACTTTCATTATGTCAAGGAGAGGTTCTTTGTAGGAGATATTAATTTTACATATGTGCCCACATAGGAGAACATTGTAAACCTTTTCACAAAGGCTTTGCCTTGGGAGAAGTTTGAAGCTTTATGCAAAGCTTTTGGTTCACTTCCTTTTGTGGATTGATACCACATTGCTTGGCACTTCCTTACACATGAGTGCTAGCTCCTTGTTCGCTGCATCACTCACAAGGTGGATTTGTTGATATATTTTTGTAGTGATGTGTGTGAACACATTAGGACCATCGGGCACTTTTTTCCCTTTTTAGGAGGTTTTCCCCTTGGCTTTTATATTTGTCTATAACCCTAACATGTTACTTATCTTTCTACATTCTCTTGTTAATACATTGAGTATTGTGTGTTGTTCTCTAAGCTTCTTCTTCTTCCTTATGCACTTCATGTGCTTCCACAGACCTCAAACTCCAACACTTGTCTATCTGTCTGTTTGTCTATCTATTTTTTTATCTCTCTTTCTTTATGTCTACCTACCTACCTACCTACCTATCTATCTATCTATCTATCTATCTATCTATCTATCTATCTATCTATCTATCTATCTATCTATCTATCTATCTATCTATCTATCTATCTATCTATCTATCTATCTATCTATCTATCTATCTATCTATCTATCTATCTATCTATCTATCTATCTATCTATCTATCTATCTATCTATCTATCTATCTATCTATCTATCTATCTATCTATCTGTCTATCTGTCTGTTTGTATGTCTGTCTGTCTGTCTATTTGTCTGTTTGTCTGTTTATTTGTCTGTCTGTCTGTTTGTTTGTTTGTCTATCTGTCTCTCTATCTATATCTGTCAGGGTTCAACAACACATAGCTACTAACCGAGAACACAAACCCTCAAAAAAATAATCTCAACACTCATCTTCACACACGGAGAGAAAATACTCATCATAACACTTTAGATTCACTAGTTCCATGCTGCGCCAACACAATATCTAACAAGATTTTGCTCAAACAGACATAGAGTTACACTTGCATTGAGTAGGAAAGACAAAATATTTCATTAATTTTCTTCGAATACTAGAGATTACAAGGTAGGTAGTAGTAAAAATTCTTTGAAATGATAATACTAGAGAGCACTGATTGTATTCAGCCTGCACAATCCTGATTAGGAATCTTTATTTCTTCTTCTTGTCAAACAAACACTTCTTCTTTGATAGACTCTCGTCTATCATGAATACAATCTGTGCTCTAAAAGACCTACTCGTACAAACAAGAAACAACAAACATAATCACACGACATCAAAGCCTAACTAATTTTGTAACTGCTTATTGAAATTCCGAGTAAGCAACATCCTATTCAGCAAAGTTTCGATTCAGCAACATGCAATTCAACAACATTCCAATTTAGCAGACCTTCCAAAATATGACTCACTACTTACTCTTCCAATTTCTCTCCCCTCAATACCTGGCACTACCCGGTGGGGGATTTTTTCCAAAAATCAAACTTGAATTTACAATCTCTTGATCGATGACTATGACACTAAGTTCTCTATGCATCTTTTCTTCTTGAATCGGTTCTGCTTCCAGTTGCTTTTCCTTTTGCTCCAAGATCTCTTCAAAAAAACCAGTTTAATGAATCCAACTGCCAATAACTTATCTATTTCCTCAACTTGTTTTGCAAAATTTGGATTCATTCGGTACCTTTGCTGCACAACTAGAACTACATCTGTTTTTAAATTAATCCAGTGTTGATGTAAATCAGGGTCTATGCTCTTCATTTTTGAGTAATCCCAAGCAAATACATCAATGTACTCCGTCAACAAACAAATCAGATCTTTGAGGAACTGGCCTTCTAATTCTTTGCTTACTCTCACCATTTTTGGTTGATCATCGGTTCCCAAATTAACTTCCTGAAGTTCATCTTCCTTTACTCTACCAGAGCTTGCATATTCATATATTTTCTCAGCCGAATTAATTACCTCTTTTTCTTGCTACTTCTGCTGAGTCAAAATTTCTAGATTTTGCTCGAACAACTACCTCAACTTTGCTCCTTCCATTTTGTCACCTATCGCTAGCTCACTAGTATTTAAAAAAAATTCCTTCTCTTTTGATAGCACTCCTTCCACATCTACCTCCAATACTGGGACCACTGTTGGATTTGCCTTAAAAAAATTCTTCCTCTTCATCATCTTCTATCTCATCTACTAGAATAATGGTCTGGCCATCAATGGTTTCTCTGTTACTGACATATTCCTTCTTCCTTCAATTGGTATTGTGACCTGCTTTTTGCCTTACATGATCACACACTACAACATATCGAGGGAATACCGACGGTCAGCATACCGACGGTCAGGTGTCGGTGTCGGTATGATCCTCGGACAATTTGGGAAAGCCGCTTAGCCTCGTAAACCCTGAGTCAGTATAAGCATTGGTATAAGCGTCAGTATTTTACTAGAATTACCGACGCTTATACCGATGCTCAAACCGACGCTATCTGTTTAACCGAGCCTGAAACCAAAATTCGTCATTCTAAGTGTTTTGAATCTACATCTTCTACTATCGGCTTTGCGTGCGCGAATAGCAGATCTCTGTTTGTCACTCTTTCTCTCTTTCTCTCTCTCTCTCTCCCTCCCTCTCTCTCACTCTCTCTCTCTCTCCCTCCCTATCTCTCTCTCTAAGCAAACCTCTATCTTTCTAGATCCGAAGTTTTGGTAAGTAGATCGCACATATCGTAGCACTCCTTTTTCTTTCTTTATGTTTTTGCTTTTCTAATATGTTCTCTGTTTAGTTTTGCAAGCGATTTTTGGCATCAAGTCTTTGGAAATTCGACGAAGGAGAACTTCAAGTGAATTTTGACAACCTTGATTCAAACAATTCTCTCTCTCTCTCTCCCTCCGTCTCTCTAAGCACACCTCTATTTTTATAGATATTAAGTTTTGGTAAGTAGATCGCACATATTGTAGCACTCTTTTTTCTTTCTTTATGTTTTTGCATTTCTAATATCTTCTCACTTTAGTTTTGCAAGAGATTTTGGGATCCAATCTTTGGAAATTCGACGAAGGTTAACTTCAAGTGGATTTTGACGACCTTGATTCAAACAATTACATCGATGTAAGTGATTGTTTTGTTTTCGATTGACATAGAGAGAGAGAGAGAGAGAGAGAGAGAGAAAGAGAGAGAGGGAGAGATACATATACATACACGCAAGCATGCATATGCATACAAGCATGCATATGCATACACACAAGCATGCATATGCATACACACAAGCATGCATATGCATACACACATACATGCATATGCATACACACATGCATACACACATACACATGCGTACACACATACAATCATGCATATGCATACACACATGCATATGCATACACAAATGCATATGCATACACACATACATGCATATGCATACAAGCATGCATATGCATACACACATGCATATGCATAGACACATGCATACACACATGCATATGCATACACACATACACACATACATGCATGCACACATACAAACATACACAAGCATGCATATGCATACACACATGCATGCATATGCATACACACATACACATGCATACACACATACACATGCATACACACATGCATATGCATACACACATGCATATGCATACACACATGCATATGCATACACACATGCATATGCATACACACATGCATATGCATACACACATGCATATGCATACACACAAGCATATGCATACACACATGCATATGCATACACACATGCATATGCATACACACATATACATATGCATACACAAATGCATATGCATACAAACAACTGCATATGCATACACACAAATGCATATGCATACAAACATACATGCATATGCATACACACATACTTGCATATGCATACAAGCATGCATATGCATACACACATGCATATGCATACACACATACACACATACACACATACACACACACAAATGCATATGCATACACAAATGCATATGCATACACACAAATGCATATGCATACACACAAATGCATATGCATACACAATGCATATGCATACACAAATGCATATGCATACAAACATACATGCATATGCATACAAACATACATGCATATGCATACACACATACATGCATATGCATACAAGCATGCATATGCATACACACATACATGCATATGCATACACACATACATGCATATGCATACAAGCATGCATATGCATACACACATGCATATGCATACACACATACATGCATATGCATACAAGCATGCATATGCATGCACACATGCATATGCATGCACACATGCATATGCATGCACACATGCATATGCATGCACACATGCATATGCATACAAGCATGCATATGCATGCACACATGCATATGCATACAAGCATGCATATGCATACACACATACATGCATATGCATACACACATGCATACACACATACACATGCATACACACATACACATGCATACACACATGCATATGCATACACACATGCATATGCATACACACATGCATATGCATACACACATGCATATGCATCCACACATATACATATGCATACACAAATGCATATGCATACACACATACATGCATATGCATACAAGCATGCATATGCATACAAGCATGCATATGCATACACACATGCATATGCATACACACATGCATATTCATACACACATACATGCATATGCATACACACATACATGCATATGCATACAAGCATGCATATGCATATACACATGCATATGCATACACACATACAGGCATATGCATACACACATACACATGCATACACACATGCACATGCATACACACATGCATATGCATACACACATGCATATGCATACACACATGCATATGCATACACACATGCATATGCATACACACATATACATATGCATACACAAATGCATATGCATACACAAAAATGCATATGCATACACAATGCATATGCATACACAATGCATATGCATACACACGAATGCATATGCATACAAACATACATTCATATACATACACACATACATGCATATGCATACAAGCATGCATATGCATACACAATGCATATGCATACACACAAATGCATATGCATTCAAACTTACATGCATATGCATACACACATACATGCATATGCATACAAGCATGCATATGCATACACACATACACACATACACACATACACACACACACAAATGCATATGCATACAGAATGCATATGCGTACACACAAATGCATATGCATACAAACATACATGCATATGCATACACACATACATGCATATGCATACAAGCATGCATATGCATACACAATGCATATGCATACACACAAATGCATATGCATAGAAACATACATGCATATGCATACAAGCATGCATATGCATACACACATGCATATGCATACACACATAAACACATACACACATACACACATACACACACACACAAATGCATATGCATACACAAATGCATATGCATACAAAAATGCATATGCATACACACAAATGCATATGCATACACACAAATGCATATGCATACACACAAATGCATATGCATACACAATGCATATGCATACACACAAATGCATATGCATACAAACTTACATGCATATGCATACACACATACATTAATATGCATACAAGCATGCATATGCATACACACATACACACATACACACATACACACATACACACATACACACATACACACATACACACATACACACAAATTCATATGCATACACACATGCGTATGCATACACACATGCATATGCATACACACATACATGCATATGCACACACAAATGCATATGCATACACAAATGCATATGCATACACAAATGCATATGCATACACACAAATGCATATGCATACACACAAATCCATATGCATACAAACATACATGCATATGCATACACACATACATGCATATGCATACACACATACATGCATATGCATACACACATACATGCATATGCATACAAGCATGCATATGCATACACACATGCACACATACACACACACACAAATGCATATGCATACACAAATGCATATGCATACACAAATGCATATGCATACACAAATGCATATGCATACACAAATGCATATGCATACACAAATGCATATGCATACACAAATGCATATGCATACACAAATGCATATGCATACACACAAATGCATATGCATACACACAATGCATATGCATACAAAAATCATATGCATACACACATATGCATATGCATACACAAAGGCATATGCATTTACAAATCATATGCATACACACATATGCATATGCATACACATATGCATATGCATACACATATGCATATGCATACACATATGCATATGCATACACATATGCATATGCATACACATATGCATATGCATACACATATGCATATGCATACACATATGCATATGCATACACATATGCATATGCATACACATATGCATATGCATACACATATGCATATGCATACACATATGCATATGCATACACAAATGCATATGCATACACACATATGCATATGCATACACAAATGCATATGCATACACAAATGCATATGCATACACAAATGCATATGCATACACAAATGCATATGCATACACAAATGCATATGCATACACACATTGGATCAGATGGGATCTCCACGTACACCTTGGGGAGCGCATGACCATGACGACTCCAAAATATATCACATATGTAATGGAGCTCCAGTCATGGATGTAGCTGGGAAGTCAATGCATTAGCGCATTCGACAACTTTGCTCCATAGAATTTGGACATTCTGTAATGCTAAAATGGAGCGAACAGGATAGGGATTCTAAAAACAATATCACACAAACGATATATGAAGAGTACCGGCCAACACCTGGGAATCCTATTGTGAGTTCGGAGTGGATTCAGCATACGACACGCGAGGTGATGTCTCATCAATGGTCGGAAGCTCACGATGCTTTTAGAGCAAGCTTATCGAAGCCTGTGTGGTTAGATTTTGAAGAGTGGGAATCGATTCAGGATGAGCAGCAACATACTCCTGATCGATATCGTCAACAGAGAGGTGCGGTGGCCACACGTTTGGATACGGTTGGAACGTCGTATTTAGGTAGCGACAGATACGACAGTATGTGCTACCAATTTGTAAGTATCATGTTAATTATTCAATTTTTTTGTGTTCAGCACATCATGTATGTTCATGTAACATTTTGCATATTTATCATAGGAGTTGGCAGTGGGTCATCCTCCGATGCGAACCGAAGAATCTTTCGGTTATCATCATGGATTGACTGCACTGTTGCAAGATTTAGAGGGACAAGGTGCAATCATTTCATGGGAGAATATTCTATGATTAGGTAAACTTATAGCTTGGTTTCGTATTTTTAGTTGTTGTTTATAAATGTCATGTCAATTTGTCTCATTTTACACATGCTTTGTTGCAGGATTGCAGGTGTAAATGTTTTGATCCCCTTACATATATGCTTTGCCACAATTTTGTATTACAGTCCTATGTGGCAATGATGTACTATAATTTTGTATTCGATTCTTATATAGAAGTGCTTTTTCACATTGCCACAATTTTGTATTACACTCCTATGTGGCAATGATGTACCATAATTTTGTATTCGATTCCTATATGGAAGTGCTTTGTCACACTCTTGTACATCTTTCATTTATGGAATATACAACTTTTTGTAGACGATTCATGGTT